>JASTWF010000052.1:0-143927 GCA_030390025.1 Squalus acanthias
CCCCTCACTCCCACTCACACCCCCTCACACCCCTCACACCCCCTCACTCCCCCTCACTCCTCCTCACACCCCTTCACTCCCCCTCACTCACCCTCACTCCCCCTCACTCCCCCTCACTCCTCCTCACACCCCCTCACTCCCCCTTACTCACCCTCACTCCCCCACACTCCCCCTCACACTCCCCCTCACACTCATAATTCATATAGGTCTGAGAGCGTTAAAAAAACAAGCCTGAAGGCTTTGGGGTAAAAATTGAGTCGCGCCCCATTTGGGGCGCTAACCTCGCCGGGGCGCGACTTTTAGCGCCCCGAAAAAATTAGCGGCCCCGCGCCGGAACTTCAGTGGTTGCGCCCCAAGAGGGAAGCGGGGCGCAACTGGAAGCAGCCCGCATCCCTCTTGGGGCGCTGCGAGTGAATATCCAGGCGCTGCTGCACGTCGCGCCGCGGTATTGCAGGCCTTCCTCCCCTTCTTAAAGGGGAGGGACCCTGCGCAGCGCGAACCGGGGCCCAGCTGGGCCCCCAGGGATCGGGAGTGCCGGCAAAAGAGCCCGGCACTCAAGAGAAGTGCCGGGCTCTTGGAGCGCAGCCGGCACTTCACGGTGGGGGGGCTTCACGGGGGCCGGGGGCAGGTGCTGGCAGGCGGCCAGCAACAAAAATGGCCGCCTGCCACCTCCGCTTTAAATATCGTCGCCCCGGCCGCACGTACGCCTCCCTGAACCCGTCGGACATAGCGTCTGGCGGTAAATCAGGGGGCGCGACTGAAGATCACGGCCGGGGCGCGAGCGGGGTGCTGCGCACGGCGATGACGTCATCGCCGGCGGCGCAGCGCCACAGGGCGCTACCGGCTGCCGCCGCCGCTAACCTCCCACTAAATTTTTCGGGAGGCGTGGGCGGCGCTGCGCCCGGGCGTTAGCTGCTTTACGCCCCATTAGCGCCCTCTTAAGGCGCTAACGGGAGGCGCAAGCAGCTGAATTTTTCCCCCTTTGTGTCTTAATGCGAGGAGCATTCGGAATAAGGTGGATGAATTAGCTGCGCAAATAGAGGTAAATGAATACGATTTGATTGGGATTACAGAAACATGGCTCCAGGGTGGCCAAGGCTAGGAACTCAACATCCAGGGTTATTCAATATTTAGGAAAGATAGGCAAAAAAGAAAGGGAGGTGGGGTAGCATTGCTGGTTAAAGAGGGGATTAACACAATTGAAAGGAAGGATAGTAACTCTGATGATGCGGAATCTGTATGGGTAGAACTGAGAAATAACAAGGGGCAGAAAACGTTAGTGGGAGTGGTATATAGACCTCCAAACAGTAACATGGAGGTTGGGGACGGCATTAAAAGGGAAATTAGAGAAGCATGCAGTAAGGGCACAGCAGTCATCATGGGTGACTTTAATTTACATATAGATTGGGCTAACCAAATTAGTAAAAATACTGTGGAGGAGGAATTCCGAGAATGTTTACGGGATGGTTTTCTGGAACAATATGTCGAGGAACCAACCAGAGATCAGGCCATCTTAGACTGGGTATTATGTAACGAGAAAGGATTAATTAGCAATCTTGTTGTACGAGGCCCCTTGGGTCAGAGTGATCAAGAGTGAAGTAGTTGAATCAGAGACTAGGCTCCTGAATTTAAATAAAGGAAACTACGATGGTATGAGGCGCGAATTGGATAGGATTGATTGGGGAATGTCACTCAAAGGGTTGACGGTGGATAGGCAATGGCAAACATTCAACAACTGCATGGATGAACTACAGAATTTGTGCATCCCAGTGTGGCATAAGAATAAAACAAAAAGGGTGACTCAACCGTGGCTAACAAGGGAAATTAGGGATAGCATAAGATCCAAGGAGAGGGCATATACATTGGCCAGAAAAAGCAGTAACCCTGAGGATTGGGAGCAGTTTAGGATTCAACAAAGGAGGACAAAGGGATTAATTAAGAAGGGGAAAATAGAATATGAAAGTAAACTTGCTGGGAACATAAAAACTGACTGTAAGAGCTTTTATAGATATGTGAAGAGAAAAAGATTAGTGAAATCAAGTGTAGCTCCCTTGCAGTCAGAAGCGGGGGAAGTTATAATGGGGAACAAAGAAATGGCAAACCAATTAAATGCATATTTTGGTTCTGTCTTCACAAAGGAGGACACAAATAACCTCCCAGAGATGTTGGAGAACATACAGTCTGATGAAAGGGAGGAACTGAAAGAAATCAGTATTTGCAGGAAAATGGTGTTAGGGAAATTGACGGGATTGAAGGCCGATAAATCCCCAGGGCCTGATAATCTACATCCTAGGGTACATAAGGAAGTGGCCCTAGAAATAGTAGATGCATTGCTGATCATCTTCCAACATTCGATGGAATCTGGAACTGTGCCCATGGATTGGAGGGTAGCTAACGTTACCCCACTATTCAAAAAGGGTGGTAGAGAGAAAGCGGGGAATTACAGACCGGTAAGCCTGACATCGGTTGTGGGGAAAATGCTAGAGTCCATTACAAAGGATGTAATAGCTGAGCACTTGAAAAACAGTGACAGGATCGGACAAAGTCAACATGGATTTACAAAAGGTAAATCGTGCTTGACTAATCTACTGGAATTTTTTGAGGATGTAACTGTGAAAATAGATAAGGGAGAACCAGTAGATGTAGTGTATTTGGACTTTCAAAAGGCTTTCGATAAGGTCCCGCATAAGAGATTAGCATGTAAAGTTAAGGCACATGGGATTGAGGGCAAGGTATTGACTTGGATAGAGAACTGGTTGGTGGACAGAAAGCAGAGAATAGGAATTAATGGGTCCTTTTCCGAGTGGCAAGCAGTGACTAGTGGGGTACCGCAGGGATCGATCCTTGGACCCCAGCTATTCACAATATACATTAATGATCTAGATAAGGGAACTAAATGTAATATCTCCAAGTTTGCAGATGACACAAAGCTGGGTGGGAGTGTGTGCTGCGAGGAGGATACCGAGAAACTCCAGGATGATTTGGACAGGTTGGGTGAGTGGGTAGAAGTGTGGCAGATGCAATATAACGTGGATAAATGCGAGGTTATCCACTTTGGTGTCAAAAACAGAAAGGCAGACTATTATCTGAATGGCAATAGATTGGGAGAAGGGGAAGTGCAACGAGACCTGGGTGTCCTTGTGCACCAGTCGCTGAAGGTAAGCATGCAGGTGCAGCAGGCGGTGAAGAAGGCAAATGGTATGTTGGCCTTCATAGCGAAAGGGTTTGAGTATAGGAACAGGGATGTCCTGCTGCAGTTGTACAGGGCCTTGGTGAGACCACACCTTGAGTACTGTGTGCAGTTTTGGTCACCTTATCTGAGGAAGGATGTTCTTGCCATGGAGGGGAGTGCAGCGAAGATTCACCAGACTGATACCTGGGATGGCAGGAATGACATATGAGGAGAGATTGGGTCGATTGGGCTTATACTCGCTGGAGTATAGAAGAATGAGAGGGGATCTCATCGAAACATATAAAATTCTGACAGGTCTGGACAAACTAGATGCAGGAAGAATGTTCCCGATGGTCAGAGAGTCCAGAACCAGGGGTCATAATCTAAGGATAAGGGGTAAGCCATTTAGGACAGAAATGAGGAAGAATTTCTTCACCCAGAGAGTGGTGAACCTGTGGAATTCTCTACCACAGAAGGTAGTTGAGGCCAAGTCATTAAATATATTCAAGAATGAGTTAGATATATTTCTTAAAGCTAAAGGTATCAAGGGATATGGGGAGAAGGCAGGTACAGGGTACTGAGTTTGGATGATCAGCCATGATCTCATCGAATGGCGGAGCAGGCTCGAGGGGCCGAATGGCCTATTCCTGCTCCTATCTTCTATGTTTCTATGTTTCTCACCCCCCCTCACACCCCCTCACTCCACCTCACACTCCCTCACTCCCCCTCACACCCCCTCACCACCTCACTCCCCCTCACCCCCACTCACTCCCCCTGACCCCCACTCACTCTCCTCCACACCCCCTCACCCCCACTCTCTCCCCCTGACCCCCCTCACTCTCCCTCACTCCCCCTCACACACCCTCACTCCCCTTCACAGCACCTCACTCTCCCTCCACACCCCCTCACTCTCCCTCACAACCCCCTCATACTCCCTCACTCTCCCTCACAACCCCCTCACACTCCCTCACTCCCCCTCACACTCCCTCACTCCCCCTCACTCCCTCACTCCCCCTCACTCTCCCTCACTCTCCTCACTCTCCCTCACTCCACCTCACACTCCCTCACTCCCCCTCTCACTCCCCTCACCCCCTCACTCTCCCTCACTCCCCCTCACCCCCCTCACCTCCCTCACTCCCCCTCATTCCCCCTCACTCCCCCTCACTCCCACTCTCCCTCACTCTCCCTCACTTCCCCTCACTCTCCCTCACTCCCCCTCATTCCCCTCTCCCCATCACCCACACTTCCCCCTCACCCCCTCACCCAAATCCCTAATCTCTCCTTCCTCTCACACCCTCCCCCTCCCCCTCACCCTCACTCCCACCTCTCCCCTCTCCCTCACCACTGCTCCCCCACCCCCCGTCACAACCCCAAACCCCATCCCCCACTCCCCCACTCCCCCCTTCCTCCGCTCATTTTCAGAATTGCCCCAGCCGGAGACTCTTGATTGCATCACGAGGCCAGTTTGCCCTCTGTAGTTCGCCTGTTCCATTGAGGCCCCGGCACCACACGGACTGGAGGAGGCCATACACCACCCTCTCAGGACCACTGGCCAAATACTGGCCTTGCCAGCGACCCCCACATCACAAGAATTAATTTTTGTTAGTTATTTTTGCGGAGAATCACTGCTTGATCCAGGCTCCGTGATTGTGTTTCCTATAACTGAAATTCCCAGCACATTCCTCACTGTCAGATCTGCAGGGGGCAAACTCCCATAGCTTGCCCCCTCGGGATTACCAGCTTCTGATTGCCACTGTCAGACGAATGGAAGCTTCTTTCACTGTGTTTGCTTTCATCAGGAAACTTGTATTTATTCCCTACCAAGTGTCAACTTGGCTCAGCTGCACTCTCGAGGCAGAAATTTCTGGCTTTGACTCCCGTTCCTGGACCTGAGCACTTAATCCAGGCCAGGAACTGCCCAAAGAAGCAGGTACCAGGTCAGGCTCGGAAAGATCCGAGCAAAGAGCACTCGAGGCCCAGACCCACCGGGCAAAGGGTCACTCGAGGACCAGACCCACCGGGCAAAGAGCACTCGAGGCCCAGACCCACCGGCAAAGGGTCACTCGAGGCCCAGACCCACCGGGCAATGGGTCACTCGTGGCCCAGGCCCACCAGGCAAAGGGTCACTCGAGGCCCAGACCCATCGGGCAAAGGGTCACTCATGGCCCAGACCCATCGGGCAAAGGGTCACTCGAGGCCCAGACCTACCAGGCAAAGGGTCACTCGTGGCCCAGACCCACCGGGCAAAGGGTCACTCGTGGCCCAGACCCACCGGATAAAGTGCACTCATGGCCAAACCCACCGGGCAATGGGTCACTCGTGGCCAAACCCACTGGGCAAAGGGTCATTCATGGCCCAGACGCTCCAGGCAAAAGGTCACTCGTGGCCAAGCCCACTGGGCAAAGGGTCACTCGTGGCCAGACCCATAGGGCAAAGGGTCACTCGAGGCCCAGACCTATCGGGCAAAGGGTCACTCGTGGCCAAACCCACCGGGCAAAGGGTCACTCGTGGCCAAACCCACCAGGCAAAGGGTCACTCGAGGCCCAGACCCATCGGGTAAAGGGTCACTCATGGCCAAACCCACCAGGCAATGGGTCACTCATGGCCCAGACCCACTGGGCAAAGGGTCACTTGTGGCCAAACCCACCGGGCAAAGGGTCACTCGAGGCCCAGACCCACCGGGCAATGGGTCACTCGTGGCCCAGGCCCACCAGGCAAAGGGTCACTCGAGGCCCAGACCCATCGGGCAAAGGGTCACTCATGGCCCAGACCCATCGGGCAAAGGGTCACTCGAGGCCCAGACCTACCAGGCAAAGGGTCACTCGTGGCCCAGACCCACCGGGCAAAGGGTCACTCGTGGCCCAGACCCACCGGATAAAGTGCACTCATGGCCAAACCCACCGGGCAATGGGTCACTCGTGGCCAAACCCACTGGGCAAAGGGTCATTCATGGCCCAGACGCTCCAGGCAAAAGGTCACTCGTGGCCAAGCCCACTGGGCAAAGGGTCACTCGTGGCCAGACCCACAGGGCAAAGGGTCACTCGAGGCCCAGACCCATCGGGCAAAGGGTCACTCGTGGCCAAACCCACCAGGCAAAGGGTCACTCGAGGCCCAGACCCATCGGGTAAAGGGTCACTCATGGCCAAACCCACCAGGCAATGGGTCACTCATGGCCCAGACCCACTGGGCAAAGGGTCACTTGTGGCCAAACCCACCGGGCAAAGGGTCACTCGAGGCCCAGACCCACCAGGCAAAGGGTCACTCAATGGCCAGACCCACTGGGCAAAGGGTCACTCGTGGCCAAACCCACCGGGAAATGGGTCACTTGTGGCCCAGACCCACTGGGCAAAGGGTCACTTGTGGCCAAACCCACCGGGCAAAGGGTCACTTGTGGCCAGACCCACCGGGCAAAGGGTCACTCGATGGCCAGATCAACAGTGACTGAGACCTGGAGAAAAGGACATGAAACATTAAAGGAGACTAAAGCAAGAAACGCAGCCCCTACGACAGGAGAGAGATTGAGGTTTGTAGAAAGAAGGAAGTGAAATAATTCATGGAGAGACTAACATACCTGGGAGTGAGTTACAAAATCTAATCGAGGGTCACGAGTATGTCAGACACAGGGTTAGGGGGTCGAGTGTCAGACACAGGGTCAGGGGGTCGAGTGTCAGACACAGGGTCACGGATCGAGTGTCAGACTCAGGGTCAGGGGGTCGAGTGTGTCAGACACAGGGTCAGGGGGTCGAGTGTCAGACACAGGGTCAGGGGGTTGAGTGTCAGACTCAGGGTCAGGGGATCGAGTGTCAGACACAGGGTCAGGGGGTCGAGTGTCAGACACAGGGTCAGGGGGTCGAGTGTCAGACACAGGGTCAGGGGGTCGAGTGTCAGACACAGGGTCAGGGGTCGAGTGTGTCAGACACAGGGTCAGGGGGTCGAGTGTGTCAGACACAGGGTCAGGGGGTCGAGTGTCAGACACAGGGTCAGGGGGTAGAGTGTGTCCGACTCAGGGTCAGGGGGTCGAGTGTGTCAGACACAGGGTCAGGGGGTAGAGTGTGTCCGACTCAGGGTCAGGGGGTCGAGTGTGTCAGACACAGGGTCAGGGGGTAGAGTGTGTCCGACTCAGGGTCAGGGGATCGAGTGTGTCAGACACAGGGTCAGGGGGTCGAGTGTCAGACACAGGGTCAAGGGGTAGAGTGTGTCCGACTCAGGGTCAGGGGGTCGAGTGTGTCAGACACAGGATCAGGGGGTCGAGTGTCAGACACAGGGTCAGGGGGTAGAGTGTCAGACACAGGGTCAGGGGTCGAGTGTGTCCGACTCAGGGTCAGGGGTCGAGTGTGTCAGACACAGGATCAGGGGGTCGAGTGTCAGACACAGGGTCAGGGGGTCGAGTGTCCGACTCAGGGTCAGGGGGTCGAGTGTCAGACACAGGATCAGGGGGTCGAGTGTCAGACACAGGGTCAGGGGTCGAGTGTGTCCGACTCAGGGTCAGGGGTCGAGTGTGTCAGACACAGGATCAGTGGGTCGAGTGTCAGACACAGGGTCAGGGGGTCGAGTGTCAGACACAGGGTCAGGGGTCGAGTGTGTCCGACTCAGGGTCAGGGGTCGAGTGTGTCAGACACAGGATCAGGGGGTCGAGTGTCAGACTCAGTGTCAGGGGTCGAGTGTGTCCGACTCAGGGTCAGGGGTCGAGTGTGTCAGACACAGGGTCAGGGGGTCGAGTGTGTCAGACACAGGGTCAGGGGTCGAGTGTGTCAGACACAGGGTCAGGGGGTCGAGTGTGTCAGACACAGGGTCAGGGGGTCGAGTGTCAGACACAGGGTCAAGAAGGTAAGAGCCCATGGGATCCAGGGCAATTTGGCACATTGGATCCAAAATTGGCTTAGTGGCAGGAGGCAGAGGGTGACGGTCGAAGGTTGTTTTTGTGACTGGAAGCCTGTGTCCAGTGGTGTACCGCAGGGATCGGTGCTGGGTCCTTTGCTGTTTGTAGTGTATATTAATGATTTAGATATGAATGTAGGAGGTATGATCAGTAAGTTCGCAGATGACATGAAAATTGGTGGAGTGGTAAATAGCGAGGAGGGAAGCCTCAGGCTACAGGACGATATAGATGGGTTGGTTAGATGGGCAGAACAGTGGCAAATGGAATTTAACCCTGAAAAGTGTGAGGTGATGCATTTTGGGAGGACTAACAAGGCAAGGGAATACACAATGAATGGTAGGACCCTAGGAAGGACAGAGGATCAGAGGGACCTTGGTGTGCATGTACATAGATCCCTGAAGGCAGCAGGACAGGTAGATAAGGCATATGGGATACTTGCCTTCATTAGCCGAGGCATAGAATATAAGAGCAGGGAGGTTATGATGGAGCTGTACAAAACGCTAGTTAGGCCACAGCTGGAATACTGTGTGCAGTTCTGGTCGCCACACTATAGGAAGGATGTGATTGCATGGGAGAGGGTGCAGAGGAGATTCACCAGGATGTTACCTGGGCTGGAGCGCTTCAGCTATGAAGAGAGACTGGACAGGCTAGGGTTGTTTTCCTTAGAGCAGAGACGGCTGAGGGGGAACCTGATTGAGGTGCACAAAATTATGAGGGGCATAGATAGGGTAGATAGAAAGGAACTTTTCCCCTTAGTAGAGGGGTCAATAACCAGGGGGCATAGTTTCAGGGTAAGGGGCAGGAGGTTTAGAGGGGATTTGAGGAAAAACTTTTTCACCCAGAGGGCGGTTGGAATCTGGAACTCACTGCCTGAAAGGGTGGTAGAGGCAGGAACACTCACAACATTCAAGAAGCATTTAGATGAGCACTTGAAATGCCATAGCATACAAGGCTACGGACCAAGTGCTGGAAAATGGGATTAGAATAGACAGGGCTTGATGGTCGGCGCGGACAAGATGGGCCGAAGGGCCTCTTTCTGTGCTGTAGTCAGGGGTCGAGTGTCAGACACAGGGTTAGGGGGTCGAGTGTGTCAGACACAGGGTCAGGGGGTCGAGTGTCAGACTCAGGGTCAGGGGTCGAGTGTGTCAAACACAGGGTCAGGGGGTCGAGTGTGTCAGACACAGGATCAGGGGGTCGAGTGTGTCAGACACAGGGTCAAGGGGTCGAGTGTGTCAGACACAGGGTCAGGGGGTCGAGTGTGTCAGGGGTGTTGGACCTGCCCTGCTGAGGATTCTAAGGTTCCTGGTGAGGGTTTGAGAATTCTCCCCCGACGCCACAGTTGTGGCGATTGGGTTAGTTGGAGCTCAAGGTGTTTGTAGTTCCGGGATTTGCTTGCTCTCAGTGTTTAACATGCATGTCACAATCCTGCACCATCATAAAGCAGGCAGATTGTATCCATCACTCAGCTCTCATCCCATTACCCAGTGATTTCTTAGGCAATATATAAACACACTGATATCCATCTGATAGCTGTTAGTTACAAATACAATTTCACAAAAATAGAGTGGCTTTTAACAAAATCTCAAGTGAGGTGTTTATCTTCGCCAATTAACAAAACTTCTTTCAGTCGCAGCAACTCTGATTGTCTTCCAGTCATTCTCTGTAGTATTTTTGAGGTTGCGGTGCTGGGATCTCGTGTTACATTCTGTATTTCTGAGTTTGATATTTTCCCCTGGGTCTGTGGGATCTTGCTATGTTGTCTGACTCCCGCTCCTGTTACAGGATCCTGTGCAGTTTGCAGTAACCGCAGTATAAACAGGTGGGAGTCACTAAACCTGGTCACGGGTGGGGGGTGGGAGGGAGGTAGCAGGGGGGCTTGGATAGAAAGAAAGGGGCTTCCTGGCAACGGTTTAATGAAAGGCGAGGTTTGCACTGGGGTAAAAGCCCCACACGTGACTCCACACGTTGGGAACTGGGGCTCAAGCCCCTCTGAGGCTAAGGTGACAGCAGATTCAATGTAAGTCTGGTCTCTCTGTGTCTTAGGCCCACCTCTGTGTTACAGTGCTCTCTCTGTATATTACAGTCCTGTCTCTGTATATTACAGTCCTGTCTCTGTATATCACAGTCCTCTTTCTGTATATTACAATCCTCTCTCTCTATATTACAGTCCTGTCTCTGTATATTACAGTCCTCGCTCTGTATATTACAGTCCTCTCTCTGTATATTACAGTCCTGTCTCTGTATATTACAGTCCTCTCTCTGTATATTACAGTCCTCTCTCTGTATAGTACAGTCCTCTCTCTGTATATTACAGTCCTCTCTCTGTATATTACAGTCCTGTCTCTGTACATTACAGTCCTCTCTCTGTATATTACAGTCCTGTCTCTGTATAATACAGTCCTGTCTCTGTACATTACAGTCCTCTCTCTGTATATTACAGTCCTCTCTCTGTATATTACAGTCCTCTCTGTATATTACAGTCCTCTCTCTGTATATTACAGTCCTCGCTCTGTATATTACAGTCCTCTCTCTGTATATTACAGTCCTGTCTCTGTATAATACAGTCCTGTCTCTGTACATTACAGTCCTGTCTCTGTATATTACAGTCCTCTCTCTGTATATTACAGTCCTCTCTCTGTATATTACAGTCCTGTCTCAGTATATTACAGTCCTGTCTCAGTATATTACAGACCTGTCTCTGTACATTACAGTCCTCTCTCTGTATATTACAGTCCTCCCTCTGTATAGTACAGTCCTCTCTCTGTATATTACAGTCCTCTCTCTGTATATTACAGTCCTGTCTCAGTATATTACACTCCTGTCTCTGTATATTACAGTCCTGTCTCAGTATATTGCAGTCCTGTCTCAGTATATTACAGTCCTGTCTCTGTATAATACAGTCCTGTCTCTGTACATTACAGTCCTCTCTCTGTATAGTACAGTCCTCTCTCTGTATATTACAGTCCTCTCTCTGTATATTACAGTCCTGTCTCAGTATATTACAGACCTGTCTCTGTACATTACAGTCCTCTCTCTGTATATTACAGTCCTCTCTCTGTATAGTACAGTCCTCTCTCTGTATATTACAGTCCTCTCTCTGTATATTACAATCCTGTCTCTGTATATTACAGTCCGGTATCTGTACATTACAGTCCGCTCTCTGTATATTACAGTCATGTCTCTGTATATTACAGTCCTCTCTATGTACATTACAGCCCTGTCTCTGTATATTACAGTCCGGTCTCTGTATATTACAGTCCTCTCTCTGTATATTACAGGCCTGTCTCTGTATATTACAGTCCTCTCTCTGTATATTACAGTCCTCTCTCTGTATATTACAGTCCTCTCTCTGTATATTACAGTCCTGTCTCTGTATATTACAGTCCTGTCTCTGTACATTACAGTCCGCTCTCTGTATATTACAGTCCTGTCTCTGTATATTACAGTCCTCTCTATGTACATTACAGCCCTGTCTCTGTATATTACAGTCCTGTCTCTGTATATTACAGTCCTCTCTCTGTATATTACAGGCCTGTCTCTGTATATTAGTCCTCTCTCTGTATATTACAGTCCTCTCTCTGTATATTATAGGCCTGTCTCTGCATATTACAGTCCTCGCTCTGTATATTACAGTCCTCGCTCTGTATATTACAGTACTGTGTCTGTATAGTACAGTCCTCTCTCGGTATAGTACAGTCCTCTCTCTGTATATTACAGTCCTGTCTCTGTATATTACAGTGCTCTATTTGTATATTACAGTCCTCTCTCTGTATATTACAGTCCTGTCTCTGTATATTACAGTACTGTCTCTGTATATTACATTCCTCTCTCTGTATATTACAGGCCTCTCTCTGTATATTACAGTCCTCTCTCTGTATATTACAGTCCTCTCTCTGTATATTACAGTCCTCTCTATGTATATTACAGCCGTGTCTCTGTATATTACAGTCCTCTCTCAGTATATTACATGCCTGTCTCTGTATATTACAGTCCTCGCTCTGTATATTACAGTCCTCGCTCTCTATATTACAGTACTGTGTCTGTATATTACAGTCCTCCCTCCGTATAGTACAGTCCTCTCTCTGTATATTACAGTCCTCTCTCTGTATATTACAGTCCTCTCTCTGTATATTACAGTCCTCTCTCTGTATATTACAGTCCTGTCTCTGTATATTACAGTCCTCTCTCTGTATATTACAGTCCTCTCTCTGTATATTACAGTCCTCTCTCTGTATATTACAGTCCTGTCTCAGTATATTACAGTCCTGTCTCTGTATATTACAGTCCTCTCTCTGTATATTACAGTCCTGTCTCAGTATATTACAGTCCTGTCTCTGTATATTACAGTCCTCTCTCTGTATATTACAGTCCTGTCTCAATGTAGTACAGTCCTCTCTCTGTATATTACAGTCCTCTCACTGTATATTACAGTCCTGTCTCTGTATATTACAGTCCTCTCTCTGTATGTTACAGTTTGTCTCTGTTTATTACAGTCCTGTCTCAGTCTATTACAGTCCTCTCTCTGTATATTACAGTCCTCTCTCTGTATATTACAGTTTGTCTCTGTATATGAGATCTTGCTATGTTGTCTGAGTCCCGCTCCTGTTACAGGATCCTGTGCAGTTTGCAGTAACCGCAGTATAAACAGGTGGGAGTCACTAAACCTGGTCACGGGTGGGGGGGGTGGGAGGGAGGTAGCAGGGGGGCTTGGATAGAAAGAAAGGGGCTTCCTGGCAACGGTTTAATGAAAGGCGAGGTTTGCACTGGGGTAAAAGCCCCACACGTGACTCCACACGTTGGGAACTGGGGCTCAAGCCCCTCTGAGGCTAAGGTGACAGCAGATTCAATGTAAGTCTGGTCTCTCTGTGTCTTAGGCCCACCTCTGTGTTACCGTGCTCTCTCTGTATATTACAGTCCTGTCTCTGTATATTACAGTCCTGTCTCTGTATATCACATTCCTCTTTCTGTATATTACAATCCTCTCTCTGTATATTACAGTCCTGTCTCTGTATATTACAGTCCTCGCTCTGTATATTACAGTCATCTCTCTGTATATTACAGTCCTGTCTCTGTATATTACAGTCCTGTCTCTGTATATTACAGTCCTGTCTCTGTATATTACAGTCCTCTCTCTGTATATTACAGTCCTCTCTCTGTATATTACAGACCTGTCTCTGTATATTACAGTCCTGTCTCTGTATATTACAGTCCTCGCTCTGTATATTACAGTCCTCTCTCTGTATATTACAGTCCTGTCTCAGTATATTACAGTCCTGTCTCTGTACATTACAGTCATCTCTCTGTATATTACAGTCCTGTCTCTGTATATTACAGTCCTCTCTCTGTATATTACAGTCCTCTCTCTGTATATTACAGTCCTGTCTCTGTATATTACAGTCCTGTCTCTGTACATTACAGTCCGCTCTCTGTATATTACAGTCCTGTCTCTGTATATTACAGTCCTCTCTATGTACATTACAGCCCTGTCTCTGTATATTACAGTCCTGTCTCTGTATATTACAGTCCTCTCTCTGTATATTATAGGCCTGTCTCTGTATATTAGTCCTCTCTCTGTATATTACAGTCCTCTCTCTGTATATTATAGACCTGTCTCTGCATATTACAGTCCTCGCTCTGTATATTACAGTCCTCGCTCTGTATATTACAGTACTGTGTCTGTATATTACAGTCCTCTCTCGGTATAGTACAGTCCTCTCTCTGTATATTACAGTCCTGTCTCTGTATATTACAGTCCTCTATCTGTATATTACAGTCCTCTCTCTGTATATTACAGTCCTGTCTCTGTATATTACAGTACTGTCTCTGTATATTACATTCCTCTCTCTGTATATTACAGGCCTCTCTCTGTATATTACAGTCCTCTCTCTGCATATTACAGTCCTGTATCTGTATATTACAGTCCTGTCTCTGTATATTACAGTCCTGTCTCTGTACATTACAGTCCGCTCTCTGTATATTACAGTCCTGTCTCTGTATATTACAGTCCTCTCTATGTACATTACAGCCCTGTCTCTGTATATTACAGTCCTGTCTCTGTATATTACAGTCCTCTCTCTGTATATTACAGGCCTGTCTCTGTATATTAGTCCTCTCTCTGTATATTACAGTCCTCTCTCTGTATATTATAGGCCTGTCTCTGCATATTACAGTCCTCGCTCTGTATATTACAGTCCTCGCTCTGTATATTACAGTACTGTGTCTGTATAGTACAGTCCTCTCTCGGTATAGTACAGTCCTCTCTCTGTATATTACAGTCCTGTCTCTGTATATTACAGTGCTCTATTTGTATATTACAGTCCTCTCTCTGTATATTACAGTCCTGTCTCTGTATATTACAGTACTGTCTCTGTATATTACATTCCTCTCTCTGTATATTACAGGCCTCTCTCTGTATATTACAGTCCTCTCTCTGTATATTACAGTCCTCTCTCTGTATATTACAGTCCTCTCTATGTATATTACAGCCGTGTCTCTGTATATTACAGTCCTCTCTCAGTATATTACATGCCTGTCTCTGTATATTACAGTCCTCGCTCTGTATATTACAGTCCTCGCTCTCTATATTACAGTACTGTGTCTGTATATTACAGTCCTCCCTCCGTATAGTACAGTCCTCTCTCTGTATATTACAGTCCTCTCTCTGTATATTACAGTCCTCTCTCTGTATATTACAGTCCTCTCTCTGTATATTACAGTCCTGTCTCTGTATATTACAGTCCTCTCTCTGTATATTACAGTCCTCTCTCTGTATATTACAGTCCTCTCTCTGTATATTACAGTCCTGTCTCAGTATATTACAGTCCTGTCTCTGTATATTACAGTCCTCTCTCTGTATATTACAGTCCTGTCTCAGTATATTACAGTCCTGTCTCTGTATATTACAGTCCTCTCTCTGTATATTACAGTCCTGTCTCAATGTAGTACAGTCCTCTCTCTGTATATTACAGTCCTCTCACTGTATATTACAGTCCTGTCTCTGTATATTACAGTCCTCTCTCTGTATGTTACAGTTTGTCTCTGTTTATTACAGTCCTGTCTCAGTCTATTACAGTCCTCTCTCTGTATATTACAGTCCTCTCTCTGTATATTACAGTTTGTCTCTGTATATGAGATCTTGCTATGTTGTCTGAGTCCCGCTCCTGTTACAGGATCCTGTGCAGTTTGCAGTAACCGCAGTATAAACAGGTGGGAGTCACTAAACCTGGTCACGGGTGGGGGGGGTGGGAGGGAGGTAGCAGGGGGGCTTGGATAGAAAGAAAGGGGCTTCCTGGCAACGGTTTAATGAAAGGCGAGGTTTGCACTGGGGTAAAAGCCCCACACGTGACTCCACACGTTGGGAACTGGGGCTCAAGCCCCTCTGAGGCTAAGGTGACAGCAGATTCAATGTAAGTCTGGTCTCTCTGTGTCTTAGGCCCACCTCTGTGTTACCGTGCTCTCTCTGTATATTACAGTCCTGTCTCTGTATATTACAGTCCTGTCTCTGTATATCACATTCCTCTTTCTGCATATTACAATCCTCTCTCTGTATATTACAGTCCTGTCTCTGTATATTACAGTCCTCGCTCTGTATATTACAGTCATCTCTCTGTATATTACAGTCCTGTCTCTGTATATTACAGTCCTGTCTCTGTATATTACAGTCCTGTCTCTGTATATTACAGTCCTCTCTCTGTATATTACAGTCCTCTCTCTGTATATTACAGACCTGTCTCTGTATATTACAGTCCTGTCTCTGTATATTACAGTCCTCGCTCTGTATATTACAGTCCTCTCTCTGTATATTACAGTCCTGTCTCAGTATATTACAGTCCTGTCTCTGTACATTACAGTCATCTCCCTGTATATTACAGTCCTGTCTCTGTATATTACAGTCCTCTCTCTGTATATTACAGTCCTCTCTCTGTATATTACAGTCCTGTCTCTGTATATTACAGTCCTGTCTCTGTACATTACAGTCCGCTCTCTGTATATTACAGTCCTGTCTCTGTATATTACAGTCCTCTCTATGTACATTACAGCCCTGTCTCTGTATATTACAGTCCTGTCTCTGTATATTACAGTCCTCTCTCTGTATATTATAGGCCTGTCTCTGTATATTAGTCCTCTCTCTGTATATTACAGTCCTCTCTCTGTATATTATAGACCTGTCTCTGCATATTACAGTCCTCGCTCTGTATATTACAGTCCTCGCTCTGTATATTACAGTACTGTGTCTGTATATTACAGTCCTCTCTCGGTATAGTACAGTCCTCTCTCTGTATATTACAGTCCTGTCTCTGTATATTACAGTCCTCTATCTGTATATTACAGTCCTCTCTCTGTATATTACAGTCCTGTCTCTGTATATTACAGTACTGTCTCTGTATATTACATTCCTCTCTCTGTATATTACAGGCCTCTCTCTGTATATTACAGTCCTCTCTCTGCATATTACAGTCCTGTATCTGTATATTACAGTCCTGTCTCTGTATATTACAGTCCTCTCTCTGTATATTACAGTCCTCTCTCTGTATAGTACAGTCCTCTCTCTGTATATTACAGTCCTGTCTCTGTATAATACAGTCCTGTCTCTGTACATTACAGTCCTCTCTCTGTATAGTACAGTCCTCTCTCTGTATATTACAGTCCTCTCTCTGTATATTACAGTCCTATCTCAGTATATTACAGTCCTGTCTCTGTACATTACAGTCATCTCTCTGTATATTACAGTCCTGTCTCTGTATATTACAGTCCTCTCTCTGTATATTACAGTCCTCACTCTGTATATTACAGTCCTCTCTCTGTATATTACAGTCCTGTCTCTGTATATTACAGTCCTGTCTCTGTACATTACAGTCCGCTCTCTGTATATTACAGTCCTGTCTCTGTATATTACAGTCCTCTCTATGTACATTACAGCCCTGTCTCTGTATATTACAGTCCTGTCTCTGTATATTACAGTCCTCTCTCTGTATATTATAGGCCTGTCTCTGTATATTAGTCCTCTCTCTGTATATTACAGTCCTCTCTCTGTATATTATAGGCCTGTCTCTGCATATTACAGTCCTCTCTCTGCATATTACAGTCATCTCTCTGTATATTACAGTCCTGTCTCTGTATATTACAGTCCTCTCTCTGTATATTACAGTCCTCTCTCGGTATAGTACAGTCCTCTCTCTGTATATTACAGTCCTGTCTCTGTATATTACAGTCCTCTATCTGTATATTACAGTCCTCTCTCTGTATATTACAGTCCTGTCTCTGTATATTACAGTACTGTCTCTGTATATTACATTCCTCTCTCTGTATATTACAGGCCTCTCTCTGTATATTACAGTCCTCTCTCTGCATATTACAGTCCTGTATCTGTATATTACAGTCCTCTCTATGTATATTACAGCCGTGTCTCTGTATATTACAGTCCTCTCTCAGTATATTACAGGCCTGTCTCTGTATATTACAGTCCTCGCTCTGTATATTACAGTCCTCGCTCTCTATATTACAGTCCTCTCTCTGTATATTACAGCCGTGTCTCTGTATATTACAGTCCTCTCTCAGTATATTACAGGCCTGTCTCTGTATATTACAGTCCTCGCTCTGTATATTACAGTCCTCGCTCTCTATATTACAGTACTGTGTCTGTATATTACAGTCCTCCCTCCGTATAGTACAGTCCTCTCTCTGTATATTACAGTCCTCTCTCTGTATATTACAGTCCTCTCTCTGTATATTACAGTCCTGCCTCTGTATATTACAGTCCTGTCTCTGTACATTACAGTCCGCTCTCTGTATATTACAGTCCTGTCTCTGTATATTACAGTCCTCTCTATGTACATTACAGCCCTGTCTCTGTATATTACAGTCCTGTCTCTGTATATTACAGTCCTCTCTCTGTATATTATAGGCCTGTCTCTGTATATTAGTCCTCTCTCTGTATATTACAGTCCTCTCTCTGTATATTATAGGCCTGTCTCTGCATATTACAGTCCTCGCTCTGTATATTACAGTCCTCGCTCTGTATATTACAGTACTGTGTCTGTATATTACAGTCCTCTCTCGGTATAGTACAGTCCTCTCTTGGTATAGTACAGTCCTCTCTCTGTATATTACAGTCCTATCTCTGTATATTACAGTCCTCTATCTGTATATTACAGTCCTCTCTCTGTATATTACAGTCCTCTCTCTGTATATTACAGTCCTGTCTCAGTATATTACAGTCCTGTCTCTGTATATTACAGTCCTCTCTCTGTATATTACAGTCCTGTCTCAATGTAGTACAGTCCTCTCTCTGTATATTACAGTCCTCTCATGTATATTACAGTCCTGTCTCTGTACATTACAGTCCGCTCTCTGTATATTACAGTCCTGTCTCTGTATATTACAGTCCTCTCTATGTACATTACAGCCCTGTCTCTGTATATTACAGTCCTGTCTCTGTATATTACAGTCCTCTCTCTGTATATTATAGGCCTGTCTCTGTATATTAGTCCTCTCTCTGTATATTACAGTCCTCTCTCTGTATATTATAGGCCTGTCTCTGCATATTACAGTCCTCGCTCTGTATATTACAGTCCTCGCTCTGTATATTACAGTACTGTGTCTGTATATTACAGTCCTCTCTCGGTATAGTACAGTCCTCTCTTGGTATAGTACAGTCCTCTCTCTGTATATTACAGTCCTATCTCTGTATATTACAGTCCTCTATCTGTATATTACAGTCCTCTCTCTGTATATTACAGTCCTCTCTCTGTATATTACAGTCCTGTCTCAGTATATTACAGTCCTGTCTCTGTATATTACAGTCCTCTCTCTGTATATTACAGTCCTGTCTCAATGTAGTACAGTCCTCTCTCTGTATATTACAGTCCTCTCACTGTATATTACAGTCCTGTCTCTGTATATTACAGTCCTCTCTCTGTATGTTACAGTTTGTCTCTGTTTATTACAGTCCTGTCTCAGTCTATTACAGTCCTCTCTCTGTATATTACAGTCCTCTCTCTGTATATTACAGTTTGTCTCTGTATATGAGATCTTGCTATGTTGTCTGAGTCCCGCTCCTGTTACAGGATCCTGTGCAGTTTGCAGTAACCGCAGTATAAACAGGTGGGAGTCACTAAACCTGGTCACGGGTGGGGAGGGTGGGAGGGAGGTAGCCGGGGGGCTTGGATAGAAAGAAAGGGGCTTCCTGGCAACGGTTTAATGAAAGGCGAGGTTTGCACTGGGGTAAAAGCCCCACACGTGACTCCACACGTTGGGAACTGGGGCTCAAGCCCCTCTGAGGCTAAGGTGACAGCAGATTCAATGTAAGTCTGGTCTCTCTGTGTCTTAGGCCCACCTCTGTGTTACAGTGCTCTCTCTGTAAATTACAGTCCTGTCTCTGTATATTACAGTCCTGTCTCTGTATATCACAGTCCACTTTCTGTATATTACAATCCTCTCTCTGTATATTACAGTCCTGTCTCTGTATATTACAGTCCTCGCTCTGTATATTACAGTCCTCTCTCTGTATATTACACTCCTGTCTCTGTATATTACAGTCCTCTCTCTGTATATTACAGTCCACGCTCTGTATATTACAGTCCTCTCTCTGTATATTACACTCCTGTCTCTGTATATTACAGTCCTCTCTCTGTATATTACAGTCCTCTCTCTGTATATTACAGTCCTCTCTCTGTATATTACAGTCCTGTCTCTGTATAATACAGTCCTGTCTCTGTACATTACAGTCCTCTCTCTGTATAGTACAGTCCTCTCTCTGTATATTACAGTCCTCTCTCTGTATATTACAGTCCTGTCTCAGTATATTACAGTCCTGTCTCTGTACATTACAGTCAGCTCTCTGTATATTACAGTCCTGTCTCTGTATATTACAGTCCTCTCTCTGTATATTACAGTCCTCTCTCTGTATAGTACAGTCCTCTCTCTGTATATTATAGTCCTCTCTCTGTATATTACAGTCCTGTCTCTGTATATTACAGTCCTGTCTCTGTACATTACAGTCCGCTCTCTGTATATTACAGTCCTGTCTCTGTATATTATAGTCCTCTCTATGTACATTACAGCCCTGTCTCTGTATATTACAGTCCTGTCTCTGTATATTACAGTCCTCTCTCTGTATATTATAGGCCTGTCTCTGTATATTAGTCCTCTCTCTGTATATTACAGTCCTGTCTCTGTACATTACAGTCCTCTCTCTGTATATTACAGTCCTCTCTCTGTATATTACAGTCCTCTCTATGTATATTACAGCCGTGTCTCTGTATATTACAGTCCTCTCTCAGTATATTACATGCCTGTCTCTGTATATTACAGTCCTCGCTCTGTATATTACAGTCCTCGCTCTCTATATTACAGTACTGTGTCTGTATATTACAGTCCTCCCTCCGTATAGTACAGTCCTCTCTCTGTATATTACAGTCCTCTCTCTGTATATTACAGTCCTCTCTCTGTATATTACAGTCCTGTCTCTGTATATTACAGTCCTCTCTCTGTATATTACAGGCCTGTCTCTGTATATTACAGTCCTCTCTCTGTATATTACAGTCCTCTCTCTGTATATTACAGTCCTCTCTCTGTATATTACAGTCCTGTCTCAGTATATTACAGTCCTGTCTCTGTACATTACAGTCATCTCTCTGTATATTACAGTCCTGTCTCTGTATATTACAGTCCTCTCTCTGTATATTACAGTCCTCTCTCTGTATATTACAGTCCTCTCTATGTACATTACAGCCCTGTCTCTGTATATTACAGTCCTGTCTCTGTATATTACAGTCCTCTCTCTGTATATTATAGGCCTGTCTCTGTATATTAGTCCTCTCTCTGTATATTACAGTCCTCTCTCTGTATATTATAGGCCTGTCTCTGCATATTACAGTCCTCTCTCTGCATATTACAGTCATCTCTCTGTATATTACAGTCCTGTCTCTGTATATTACAGTCCTCTCTCTGTATATTACAGTCCTCTCTCGGTATAGTACAGTCCTCTCTCTGTATATTACAGTCCTGTCTCTGTATATTACAGTCCTCTATCTGTATATTACAGTCCTCTCTCTGTATATTACAGTCCTGTCTCTGTATATTACAGTACTGTCTCTGTATATTACATTCCTCTCTCTGTATATTACAGGCCTCTCTCTGTATATTACAGTCCTCTCTCTGCATATTACAGTCCTGTATCTGTATATTACAGTCCTCTCTATGTATATTACAGCCGTGTCTCTGTATATTACAGTCCTCTCTCAGTATATTACAGGCCTGTCTCTGTATATTACAGTCCTCGCTCTGTATATTACAGTCCTCGCTCTCTATATTACAGTCCTCTCTCTGTATATTACAGCCGTGTCTCTGTATATTACAGTCCTCTCTCAGTATATTACAGGCCTGTCTCTGTATATTACAGTCCTCGCTCTGTATATTACAGTCCTCGCTCTCTATATTACAGTACTGTGTCTGTATATTACAGTCCTCCCTCCGTATAGTACAGTCCTCTCTCTGTATATTACAGTCCTCTCTCTGTATATTACAGTCCTCTCTCTGTATATTACAGTCCTGCCTCTGTATATTACAGTCCTGTCTCTGTACATTACAGTCCGCTCTCTGTATATTACAGTCCTGTCTCTGTATATTACAGTCCTCTCTATGTACATTACAGCCCTGTCTCTGTATATTACAGTCCTGTCTCTGTATATTACAGTCCTCTCTCTGTATATTATAGGCCTGTCTCTGTATATTAGTCCTCTCTCTGTATATTACAGTCCTCTCTCTGTATATTATAGGCCTGTCTCTGCATATTACAGTCCTCGCTCTGTATATTACAGTCCTCGCTCTGTATATTACAGTACTGTGTCTGTATATTACAGTCCTCTCTCGGTATAGTACAGTCCTCTCTTGGTATAGTACAGTCCTCTCTCTGTATATTACAGTCCTATCTCTGTATATTACAGTCCTCTATCTGTATATTACAGTCCTCTCTCTGTATATTACAGTCCTCTCTCTGTATATTACAGTCCTGTCTCAGTATATTACAGTCCTGTCTCTGTATATTACAGTCCTCTCTCTGTATATTACAGTCCTGTCTCAATGTAGTACAGTCCTCTCTCTGTATATTACAGTCCTCTCATGTATATTACAGTCCTGTCTCTGTACATTACAGTCCGCTCTCTGTATATTACAGTCCTGTCTCTGTATATTACAGTCCTCTCTATGTACATTACAGCCCTGTCTCTGTATATTACAGTCCTGTCTCTGTATATTACAGTCCTCTCTCTGTATATTATAGGCCTGTCTCTGTATATTAGTCCTCTCTCTGTATATTACAGTCCTCTCTCTGTATATTATAGGCCTGTCTCTGCATATTACAGTCCTCGCTCTGTATATTACAGTCCTCGCTCTGTATATTACAGTACTGTGTCTGTATATTACAGTCCTCTCTCGGTATAGTACAGTCCTCTCTTGGTATAGTACAGTCCTCTCTCTGTATATTACAGTCCTATCTCTGTATATTACAGTCCTCTATCTGTATATTACAGTCCTCTCTCTGTATATTACAGTCCTCTCTCTGTATATTACAGTCCTGTCTCAGTATATTACAGTCCTGTCTCTGTATATTACAGTCCTCTCTCTGTATATTACAGTCCTGTCTCAATGTAGTACAGTCCTCTCTCTGTATATTACAGTCCTCTCACTGTATATTACAGTCCTGTCTCTGTATATTACAGTCCTCTCTCTGTATGTTACAGTTTGTCTCTGTTTATTACAGTCCTGTCTCAGTCTATTACAGTCCTCTCTCTGTATATTACAGTCCTCTCTCTGTATATTACAGTTTGTCTCTGTATATGAGATCTTGCTATGTTGTCTGAGTCCCGCTCCTGTTACAGGATCCTGTGCAGTTTGCAGTAACCGCAGTATAAACAGGTGGGAGTCACTAAACCTGGTCACGGGTGGGGAGGGTGGGAGGGAGGTAGCCGGGGGGCTTGGATAGAAAGAAAGGGGCTTCCTGGCAACGGTTTAATGAAAGGCGAGGTTTGCACTGGGGTAAAAGCCCCACACGTGACTCCACACGTTGGGAACTGGGGCTCAAGCCCCTCTGAGGCTAAGGTGACAGCAGATTCAATGTAAGTCTGGTCTCTCTGTGTCTTAGGCCCACCTCTGTGTTACAGTGCTCTCTCTGTATATTACAGTCCTGTCTCTGTATATTACAGTCCTGTCTCTGTATATCACAGTCCACTTTCTGTATATTACAATCCTCTCTCTGTATATTACAGTCCTGTCTCTGTATATTACAGTCCTCGCTCTGTATATTACAGTCCTCTCTCTGTATATTACACTCCTGTCTCTGTATATTACAGTCCTCTCTCTGTATATTACAGTCCACGCTCTGTATATTACAGTCCTCTCTCTGTATATTACACTCCTGTCTCTGTATATTACAGTCCTCTCTCTGTATATTACAGTCCTCTCTCTGTATATTACAGTCCTCTCTCTGTATATTACAGTCCTGTCTCTGTATAATACAGTCCTGTCTCTGTACATTACAGTCCTCTCTCTGTATAGTACAGTCCTCTCTCTGTATATTACAGTCCTCTCTCTGTATATTACAGTCCTGTCTCAGTATATTACAGTCCTGTCTCTGTACATTACAGTCAGCTCTCTGTATATTACAGTCCTGTCTCTGTATATTACAGTCCTCTCTCTGTATATTACAGTCCTCTCTCTGTATAGTACAGTCCTCTCTCTGTATATTATAGTCCTCTCTCTGTATATTACAGTCCTGTCTCTGTATATTACAGTCCTGTCTCTGTACATTACAGTCCGCTCTCTGTATATTACAGTCCTGTCTCTGTATATTACAGTCCTCTCTATGTACATTACAGCCCTGTCTCTGTATATTACAGTCCTGTCTCTGTATATTACAGTCCTCTCTCTGTATATTATAGGCCTGTCTCTGTATATTAGTCCTCTCTCTGTATATTACAGTCCTGTCTCTGTACATTACAGTCCTCTCTCTGTATATTACAGTCCTCTCTCTGTATATTACAGTCCTCTCTATGTATATTACAGCCGTGTCTCTGTATAATACAGTCCTCTCTCAGTATATTACATGCCTGTCTCTGTATATTACAGTCCTCGCTCTGTATATTACAGTCCTCGCTCTCTATATTACAGTACTGTGTCTGTATATTACAGTCCTCCCTCCGTATAGTACAGTCCTCTCTCTGTATATTACAGTCCTCTCTCTGTATATTACAGTCCTCTCTCTGTATATTACAGTCCTGTCTCTGTATATTACAGTCCTCTCTCTGTATATTACAGGCCTGTCTCTGTATATTACAGTCCTCTCTCTGTATATTACAGTCCTCTCTCTGTATATTACAGTCCTCTCTCTGTATATTACAGTCCTGTCTCAGTATATTACAGTCCTGTCTCTGTACATTACAGTCATCTCTCTGTATATTACAGTCCTGTCTCTGTATATTACAGTCCTCTCTCTGTATATTACAGTCCTCTCTCTGTATATTACAGTCCTGTCTCTGTATATTACAGTCCTGTCTCTGTACATTACAGTCCGCTCTCTGTATATTACAGTCCTGTCTCTGTATATTACAGTCCTCTCTATGTACATTACAGCCCTGTCTCTGTATATTACAGTCCTGTCTCTGTATATTACAGTCCTCTCTCTGTATATTATAGGCCTGTCTCTGTATATTAGTCCTCTCTCTGTATATTACAGTCCTCTCTCTGTATATTATAGACCTGTCTCTGCATATTACAGTCCTCGCTCTGTATATTACAGTCCTCGCTCTGTATATTACAGTACTGTGTCTGTATATTACAGTCCTCTCTCGGTATAGTACAGTCCTCTCTCTGTATATTACAGTCCTGTCTCTGTATATTACAGTCCTCTATCTGTATATTACAGTCCTCTCTCTGTATATTACAGTCCTGTCTCTGTATATTACAGTACTGTCTCTGTATATTACATTCCTCTCTCTGTATATTACAGGCCTCTCTCTGTATATTACAGTCCTCTCTCTGCATATTACAGTCCTGTATCTGTATATTACAGTCCTGTCTCTGTATATTACAGTCCTCTCTCTGTATATTACAGTCCTCTCTCTGTATAGTACAGTCCTCTCTCTGTATATTACAGTCCTGTCTCTGTATAATGCAGTCCTGTCTCTGTACATTACAGTCCTCTCTCTGTATAGTACAGTCCTCTCTCTGTATATTACAGTCCTCTCTCTGTATATTACAGTCCTATCTCAGTATATTACAGTCCTGTCTCTGTACATTACAGTCATCTCTCTGTATATTACAGTCCTGTCTCTGTATATTACAGTCCTCTCTCTGTATATTACAGTCCTCACTCTGTATATTACAGTCCTCTCTCTGTATATTACAGTCCTGTCTCTGTATATTACAGTCCTGTCTCTGTACATTACAGTCCGCTCTCTGTATATTACAGTCCTGTCTCTGTATATTACAGTCCTCTCTATGTACATTACAGCCCTGTCTCTGTATATTACAGTCCTGTCTCTGTATATTACAGTCCTCTCTCTGTATATTATAGGCCTGTCTCTGTATATTAGTCCTCTCTCTGTATATTACAGTCCTCTCTCTGTATATTATAGGCCTGTCTCTGCATATTACAGTCCTCTCTCTGCATATTACAGTCATCTCTCTGTATATTACAGTCCTGTCTCTGTATATTACAGTCCTCTCTCTGTATATTACAGTCCTCTCTCGGTATAGTACAGTCCTCTCTCTGTATATTACAGTCCTGTCTCTGTATATTACAGTCCTCTATCTGTATATTACAGTCCTCTCTCTGTATATTACAGTCCTGTCTCTGTATATTACAGTACTGTCTCTGTATATTACATTCCTCTCTCTGTATATTACAGGCCTCTCTCTGTATATTACAGTCCTCTCTCTGCATATTACAGTCCTGTATCTGTATATTACAGTCCTCTCTATGTATATTACAGCCGTGTCTCTGTATATTACAGTCCTCTCTCAGTATATTACAGGCCTGTCTCTGTATATTACAGTCCTCGCTCTGTATATTACAGTCCTCGCTCTCTATATTACAGTCCTCTCTCTGTATATTACAGCCGTGTCTCTGTATATTACAGTCCTCTCTCAGTATATTACAGGCCTGTCTCTGTATATTACAGTCCTCGCTCTGTATATTACAGTCCTCGCTCTCTATATTACAGTACTGTGTCTGTATATTACAGTCCTCCCTCCGTATAGTACAGTCCTCTCTCTGTATATTACAGTCCTCTCTCTGTATATTACAGTCCTCTCTCTGTATATTACAGTCCTGCCTCTGTATATTACAGTCCTGTCTCTGTACATTACAGTCCGCTCTCTGTATATTACAGTCCTGTCTCTGTATATTACAGTCCTCTCTATGTACATTACAGCCCTGTCTCTGTATATTACAGTCCTGTCTCTGTATATTACAGTCCTCTCTCTGTATATTATAGGCCTGTCTCTGTATATTAGTCCTCTCTCTGTATATTACAGTCCTCTCTCTGTATATTATAGGCCTGTCTCTGCATATTACAGTCCTCGCTCTGTATATTACAGTCCTCGCTCTGTATATTACAGTACTGTGTCTGTATATTACAGTCCTCTCTCGGTATAGTACAGTCCTCTCTTGGTATAGTACAGTCCTCTCTCTGTATATTACAGTCCTATCTCTGTATATTACAGTCCTCTATCTGTATATTACAGTCCTCTCTCTGTATATTACAGTCCTCTCTCTGTATATTACAGTCCTGTCTCAGTATATTACAGTCCTGTCTCTGTATATTACAGTCCTCTCTCTGTATATTACAGTCCTGTCTCAATGTAGTACAGTCCTCTCTCTGTATATTACAGTCCTCTCATGTATATTACAGTCCTGTCTCTGTACATTACAGTCCGCTCTCTGTATATTACAGTCCTGTCTCTGTATATTACAGTCCTCTCTATGTACATTACAGCCCTGTCTCTGTATATTACAGTCCTGTCTCTGTATATTACAGTCCTCTCTCTGTATATTATAGGCCTGTCTCTGTATATTAGTCCTCTCTCTGTATATTACAGTCCTCTCTCTGTATATTATAGGCCTGTCTCTGCATATTACAGTCCTCGCTCTGTATATTACAGTCCTCGCTCTGTATATTACAGTACTGTGTCTGTATATTACAGTCCTCTCTCGGTATAGTACAGTCCTCTCTTGGTATAGTACAGTCCTCTCTCTGTATATTACAGTCCTATCTCTGTATATTACAGTCCTCTATCTGTATATTACAGTCCTCTCTCTGTATATTACAGTCCTCTCTCTGTATATTACAGTCCTGTCTCAGTATATTACAGTCCTGTCTCTGTATATTACAGTCCTCTCTCTGTATATTACAGTCCTGTCTCAATGTAGTACAGTCCTCTCTCTGTATATTACAGTCCTCTCACTGTATATTACAGTCCTGTCTCTGTATATTACAGTCCTCTCTCTGTATGTTACAGTTTGTCTCTGTTTATTACAGTCCTGTTTCAGTCTATTACAGTCCTCTCTCTGTATATTACAGTCCTCTCTCTGTATATTACAGTTTGTCTCTGTATATGAGATCTTGCTATGTTGTCTGAGTCCCGCTCCTGTTACAGGATCCTGTGCAGTTTGCAGTAACCGCAGTATAAACAGGTGGGAGTCACTAAACCTGGTCACGGGTGGGGAGGGTGGGAGGGAGGTAGCCGGGGGGCTTGGATAGAAAGAAAAGGGCTTCCTGGCAACGGTTTAATGAAAGGCGAGGTTTGCACTGGGGTAAAAGCCCCACACGTGACTCCACACGTTGGGAACTGGGGCTCAAGCCCCTCTGAGGCTAAGGTGACAGCAGATTCAATGTAAGTCTGGTCTCTCTGTGTCTTAGGCCCACCTCTGTGTTACAGTGCTCTCTCTGTATATTACAGTCCTGTCTCTGTATATTACAGTCCTGTCTCTGTATATCACAGTCCACTTTCTGTATATTACAATCCTCTCTCTGTATATTACAGTCCTGTCTCTGTATATTACAGTCCTCGCTCTGTATATTACAGTCCTCTCTCTGTATATTACACTCCTGTCTCTGTATATTACAGTCCTCTCTCTGTATATTACAGTCCACGCTCTGTATATTACAGTCCTCTCTCTGTATATTACACTCCTGTCTCTGTATATTACAGTCCTCTCTCTGTATATTACAGTCCTCTCTCTGTATATTACAGTCATCCCTCTGTATATTACAGTCCTGTCTCTGTATAATACAGTCCTGTCTCTGTACATTACAGTCCTCTCTCTGTATAGTACAGTCCTCTCTCTGTATATTACAGTCCTCTCTCTGTATATTACAGTCCTGTCTCAGTATATTACAGTCCTGTCTCTGTACATTACAGTCAGCTCTCTGTATATTACAGTCCTGTCTCTGTATATTACAGTCCTCTCTCTGTATATTACAGTCCTCTCTCTGTATAGTACAGTCCTCTCTCTGTATATTATAGTCCTCTCTCTGTATATTACAGTCCTGTCTCTGTATATTACAGTCCTGTCTCTGTACATTACAGTCCGCTCTCTGTATATTACAGTCCTGTCTCTGTATATTACAGTCCTCTCTATGTACATTACAGCCCTGTCTCTGTATATTACAGTCCTGTCTCTGTATATTACAGTCCTCTCTCTGTATATTATAGGCCTGTCTCTGTATATTAGTCCTCTCTCTGTATATTACAGTCCTGTCTCTGTACATTACAGTCCTCTCTCTGTATATTACAGTCCTCTCTCTGTATATTACAGTCCTCTCTATGTATATTACAGCCGTGTCTCTGTATATTACAGTCCTCTCTCAGTATATTACATGCCTGTCTCTGTATATTACAGTCCTCGCTCTGTATATTACAGTCCTCGCTCTCTATATTACAGTACTGTGTCTGTATATTACAGTCCTCCCTCCGTATAGTACAGTCCTCTCTCTGTATATTACAGTCCTCTCTCTGTATATTACAGTCCTCTCTCTGTATATTACAGTCCTGTCTCTGTATATTACAGTCCTCTCTCTGTATATTACAGGCCTGTCTCTGTATATTACAGTCCTCTCTCTGTATATTACAGTCCTCTCTCTGTATATTACAGTCCTCTCTCTGTATATTACAGTCCTGTCTCAGTATATTACAGTCCTGTCTCTGTACATTACAGTCATCTCTCTGTATATTACAGTCCTGTCTCTGTATATTACAGTCCTCTCTCTGTATATTACAGTCCTCTCTCTGTATATTACAGTCCTGTCTCTGTATATTACAGTCCTGTCTCTGTACATTACAGTCCGCTCTCTGTATATTACAGTCCTGTCTCTGTATATTACAGTCCTCTCTATGTACATTACAGCCCTGTCTCTGTATATTACAGTCCTGTCTCTGTATATTACAGTCCTCTCTCTGTATATTATAGGCCTGTCTCTGTATATTAGTCCTCTCTCTGTATATTACAGTCCTCTCTCTGTATATTATAGACCTGTCTCTGCATATTACAGTCCTCGCTCTGTATATTACAGTCCTCGCTCTGTATATTACAGTACTGTGTCTGTATATTACAGTCCTCTCTCGGTATAGTACAGTCCTCTCTCTGTATATTACAGTCCTGTCTCTGTATATTACAGTCCTCTATCTGTATATTACAGTCCTCTCTCTGTATATTACAGTCCTGTCTCTGTATATTACAGTACTGTCTCTGTATATTACATTCCTCTCTCTGTATATTACAGGCCTCTCTCTGTATATTACAGTCCTCTCTCTGCATATTACAGTCCTGTATCTGTATATTACAGTCCTGTCTCTGTATATTACAGTCCTCTCTCTGTATATTACAGTCCTCTCTCTGTATAGTACAGTCCTCTCTCTGTATATTACAGTCCTGTCTCTGTATAATACAGTCCTGTCTCTGTACATTACAGTCCTCTCTCTGTATAGTACAGTCCTCTCTCTGTATATTACAGTCCTCTCTCTGTATATTACAGTCCTATCTCAGTATATTACAGTCCTGTCTCTGTACATTACAGTCATCTCTCTGTATATTACAGTCCTGTCTCTGTATATTACAGTCCTCTCTCTGTATATTACAGTCCTCACTCTGTATATTACAGTCCTCTCTCTGTATATTACAGTCCTGTCTCTGTATATTACAGTCCTGTCTCTGTACATTACAGTCCGCTCTCTGTATATTACAGTCCTGTCTCTGTATATTACAGTCCTCTCTATGTACATTACAGCCCTGTCTCTGTATATTACAGTCCTGTCTCTGTATATTACAGTCCTCTCTCTGTATATTATAGGCCTGTCTCTGTATATTAGTCCTCTCTCTGTATATTACAGTCCTCTCTCTGTATATTATAGGCCTGTCTCTGCATATTACAGTCCTCTCTCTGCATATTACAGTCATCTCTCTGTATATTACAGTCCTGTCTCTGTATATTACAGTCCTCTCTCTGTATATTACAGTCCTCTCTCGGTATAGTACAGTCCTCTCTCTGTATATTACAGTCCTGTCTCTGTATATTACAGTCCTCTATCTGTATATTACAGTCCTCTCTCTGTATATTACAGTCCTGTCTCTGTATATTACAGTACTGTCTCTGTATATTACATTCCTCTCTCTGTATATTACAGGCCTCTCTCTGTATATTACAGTCCTCTCTCTGCATATTACAGTCCTGTATCTGTATATTACAGTCCTCTCTATGTATATTACAGCCGTGTCTCTGTATATTACAGTCCTCTCTCAGTATATTACAGGCCTGTCTCTGTATATTACAGTCCTCGCTCTGTATATTACAGTCCTCGCTCTCTATATTACAGTCCTCTCTCTGTATATTACAGCCGTGTCTCTGTATATTACAGTCCTCTCTCAGTATATTACAGGCCTGTCTCTGTATATTACAGTCCTCGCTCTGTATATTACAGTCCTCGCTCTCTATATTACAGTACTGTGTCTGTATATTACAGTCCTCCCTCCGTATAGTACAGTCCTCTCTCTGTATATTACAGTCCTCTCTCTGTATATTACAGTCCTCTCTCTGTATATTACAGTCCTGCCTCTGTATATTACAGTCCTGTCTCTGTACATTACAGTCCGCTCTCTGTATATTACAGTCCTGTCTCTGTATATTACAGTCCTCTCTATGTACATTACAGCCCTGTCTCTGTATATTACAGTCCTGTCTCTGTATATTACAGTCCTCTCTCTGTATATTATAGGCCTGTCTCTGTATATTAGTCCTCTCTCTGTATATTACAGTCCTCTCTCTGTATATTATAGGCCTGTCTCTGCATATTACAGTCCTCGCTCTGTATATTACAGTCCTCGCTCTGTATATTACAGTACTGTGTCTGTATATTACAGTCCTCTCTCGGTATAGTACAGTCCTCTCTTGGTATAGTACAGTCCTCTCTCTGTATATTACAGTCCTATCTCTGTATATTACAGTCCTCTATCTGTATATTACAGTCCTCTCTCTGTATATTACAGTCCTCTCTCTGTATATTACAGTCCTGTCTCAGTATATTACAGTCCTGTCTCTGTATATTACAGTCCTCTCTCTGTATATTACAGTCCTGTCTCAATGTAGTACAGTCCTCTCTCTGTATATTACAGTCCTCTCATGTATATTACAGTCCTGTCTCTGTACATTACAGTCCGCTCTCTGTATATTACAGTCCTGTCTCTGTATATTACAGTCCTCTCTATGTACATTACAGCCCTGTCTCTGTATATTACAGTCCTGTCTCTGTATATTACAGTCCTCTCTCTGTATATTATAGGCCTGTCTCTGTATATTAGTCCTCTCTCTGTATATTACAGTCCTCTCTCTGTATATTATAGGCCTGTCTCTGCATATTACAGTCCTCGCTCTGTATATTACAGTCCTCGCTCTGTATATTACAGTACTGTGTCTGTATATTACAGTCCTCTCTCGGTATAGTACAGTCCTCTCTTGGTATAGTACAGTCCTCTCTCTGTATATTACAGTCCTATCTCTGTATATTACAGTCCTCTATCTGTATATTACAGTCCTCTCTCTGTATATTACAGTCCTCTCTCTGTATATTACAGTCCTGTCTCAGTATATTACAGTCCTGTCTCTGTATATTACAGTCCTCTCTCTGTATATTACAGTCCTGTCTCAATGTAGTACAGTCCTCTCTCTGTATATTACAGTCCTCTCACTGTATATTACAGTCCTGTCTCTGTATATTACAGTCCTCTCTCTGTATGTTACAGTTTGTCTCTGTTTATTACAGTCCTGTCTCAGTCTATTACAGTCCTCTCTCTGTATATTACAGTCCTCTCTCTGTATATTACAGTTTGTCTCTGTATATGAGATCTTGCTATGTTGTCTGACTCCCGCTCCTGTTACAGGATCCTGTGCAGTTTGCAGTAACCGCAGTATAAACAGGTGGGAGTCACTAAACCTGGTCACGGGTGGGGAGGGTGGGAGGGAGGTAGCCGGGGGGCTTGGATAGAAAGAAAGGGGCTTCCTGGCAACGGTTTAATGAAAGGCGAGGTTTGCACTGGGGTAAAAGCCCCACACGTGACTCCACACGTTGGGAACTGGGGCTCAAGCCCCTCTGAGGCTAAGGTGACAGCAGATTCAATGTAAGTCTGGTCTCTCTGTGTCTTAGGCCCACCTCTGTGTTACAGTGCTCTCTCTGTATATTACAGTCCTGTCTCTGTATATTACAGTCCTGTCTCTGTATATCACAGTCCACTTTCTGTATATTACAATCCTCTCTCTGTATATTACAGTCCTGTCTCTGTATATTACAGTCCTCGCTCTGTATATTACAGTCCTCTCTCTGTATATTACACTCCTGTCTCTGTATATTACAGTCCTCTCTCTGTATATTACAGTCCACGCTCTGTATATTACAGTCCTCTCTCTGTATATTACACTCCTGTCTCTGTATATTACAGTCCTCTCTCTGTATATTACAGTCCTCTCTCTGTATATTACAGTCCTCTCTCTGTATATTACAGTCCTGTCTCTGTATAATACAGTCCTGTCTCTGTACATTACAGTCCTCTCTCTGTATAGTACAGTCCTCTCTCTGTATATTACAGTCCTCTCTCTGTATATTACAGTCCTGTCTCAGTATATTACAGTCCTGTCTCTGTACATTACAGTCAGCTCTCTGTATATTACAGTCCTGTCTCTGTATATTACAGTCCTCTCTCTGTATATTACAGTCCTCTCTCTGTATAGTACAGTCCTCTCTCTGTATATTATAGTCCTCTCTCTGTATATTACAGTCCTGTCTCTGTATATTACAGTCCTGTCTCTGTACATTACAGTCCGCTCTCTGTATATTACAGTCCTGTCTCTGTATATTACAGTCCTCTCTATGTACATTACAGCCCTGTCTCTGTATATTACAGTCCTGTCTCTGTATATTACAGTCCTCTCTCTGTATATTATAGGCCTGTCTCTGTATATTAGTCCTCTCTCTGTATATTACAGTCCTGTCTCTGTACATTACAGTCCTCTCTCTGTATATTACAGTCCTCTCTCTGTATATTACAGTCCTCTCTATGTATATTACAGCCGTGTCTCTGTATATTACAGTCCTCTCTCAGTATATTACATGCCTGTCTCTGTATATTACAGTCCTCGCTCTGTATATTACAGTCCTCGCTCTCTATATTACAGTACTGTGTCTGTATATTACAGTCCTCCCTCCGTATAGTACAGTCCTCTCTCTGTATATTACAGTCCTCTCTCTGTATATTACAGTCCTCTCTCTGTATATTACAGTCCTCTCTCTGTATATTACAGTCCTGTCTCTGTATATTACAGTCCTCTCTCTGTATATTACAGTCCTCTCTCTGTATATTACAGTCCTCTCTCTGTATATTACAGTCCTGTCTCAGTATATTACAGTCCTGTCTCTGTATATTACAGTCCTCTCTCTGTATATTACAGTCCTGTCTCAGTATATTACAGTCCTGTCTCTGTATATTACAGTCCTCTCTCTGTATATTACAGTCCTGTCTCAATGTAGTACAGTCCTCTCTCTGTATATTACAGTCCTCTCACTGTATATTACAGTCCTGTCTCTGTATATTACAGTCCTCTCTCTGTATGTTACAGTTTGTCTCTGTTTATTACAGTCCTGTCTCAGTCTATTACAGTCCTCTCTCTGTATATTACAGTCCTCTCTCTGTATATTACAGTTTGTCTCTGTATATGAGATCTTGCTATGTTGTCTGAGTCCCGCTCCTGTTACAGGATCCTGTGCAGTTTGCAGTAACCGCAGTATAAACAGGTGGGAATCACTAAACCTGGTCACGGGTGGGGGGGTGGGAGGGAGGTAGCAGGGGGGCTTGGATAGAAAGAAAGGGGCTTCCTGGCAACGGTTTAATGAAAGGCGAGGTTTGCACTGGGGTAAAAGCCCCACACGTGACTCCACACGTTGGGAACTGGGGCTCAAGCCCCTCTGAGGCTAAGGTGACAGCAGATTCAATGTAAGTCTGGTCTCTCTGTGTCTTAGGCCCACCTCTGTGTTACCGTGCTCTCTCTGTATATTACAGTCCTGTCTCTGTATATTACAGTCCTGTCTCTGTATATCACATTCCTCTTTCTGTATATTACAATCCTCTCTCTGTATATTACAGTCCTGTCTCTGTATATTACAGTCCTCGCTCTGTATATTACAGTCATCTCTCTGTATATTACAGTCCTGTCTCTGTATATTACAGTCCTGTCTCTGTATATTACAGTCCTGTCTCTGTATATTACAGTCCTCTCTCTGTATATTACAGTCCTCTCTCTGTATATTACAGACCTGTCTCTGTATATTACTGTCCTGTCTCTGTATATTACAGTCCTCGCTCTGTATATTACAGTCCTCTCTCTGTATATTACAGTCCTGTCTCAGTATATTACAGTCCTGTCTCTGTACATTACAGTCATCTCTCTGTATATTACAGTCCTGTCTCTGTATATTACAGTCCTCTCTCTGTATATTACAGTCCTCTCTCTGTATATTACAGTCCTGTCTCTGTATATTACAGTCCTGTCTCTGTACATTACAGTCCGCTCTCTGTATATTACAGTCCTGTCTCTGTATATTACAGTCCTCTCTATGTACATTACAGCCCTGTCTCTGTATATTACAGTCCTGTCTCTGTATATTACAGTCCTCTCTCTGTATATTATAGGCCTGTCTCTGTATATTAGTCCTCTCTCTGTATATTACAGTCCTCTCTCTGTATATTATAGACCTGTCTCTGCATATTACAGTCCTCGCTCTGTATATTACAGTCCTCGCTCTGTATATTACAGTACTGTGTCTGTATATTACAGTCCTCTCTCGGTATAGTACAGTCCTCTCTCTGTATATTACAGTCCTGTCTCTGTATATTACAGTCCTCTATCTGTATATTACAGTCCTCTCTCTGTATATTACAGTCCTGTCTCTGTATATTACAGTACTGTCTCTGTATATTACATTCCTCTCTCTGTATATTACAGGCCTCTCTCTGTATATTACAGTCCTCTCTCTGCATATTACAGTCCTGTATCTGTATATTACAGTCCTGTCTCTGTATATTACAGTCCTGTCTCTGTACATTACAGTCCGCTCTCTGTATATTACAGTCCTGTCTCTGTATATTACAGTCCTCTCTATGTACATTACAGCCCTGTCTCTGTATATTACAGTCCTGTCTCTGTATATTACAGTCCTCTCTCTGTATATTACAGGCCTGTCTCTGTATATTAGTCCTCTCTCTGTATATTACAGTCCTCTCTCTGTATATTATAGGCCTGTCTCTGCATATTACAGTCCTCGCTCTGTATATTACAGTCCTCGCTCTGTATATTACAGTACTGTGTCTGTATAGTACAGTCCTCTCTCGGTATAGTACAGTCCTCTCTCTGTATATTACAGTCCTGTCTCTGTATATTACAGTGCTCTATTTGTATATTACAGTCCTCTCTCTGTATATTACAGTCCTGTCTCTGTATATTACAGTACTGTCTCTGTATATTACATTCCTCTCTCTGTATATTACAGGCCTCTCTCTGTATATTACAGTCCTCTCTCTGTATATTACAGTCCTCTCTCTGTATATTACAGTCCTCTCTATGTATATTACAGCCGTGTCTCTGTATATTACAGTCCTCTCTCAGTATATTACATGCCTGTCTCTGTATATTACAGTCCTCGCTCTGTATATTACAGTCCTCGCTCTCTATATTACAGTACTGTGTCTGTATATTACAGTCCTCCCTCCGTATAGTACAGTCCTCTCTCTGTATATTACAGTCCTCTCTCTGTATATTACAGTCCTCTCTCTGTATATTACAGTCCTCTCTCTGTATATTACAGTCCTGTCTCTGTATATTACAGTCCTCTCTCTGTATATTACAGTCCTCTCTCTGTATATTACAGTCCTCTCTCTGTATATTACAGTCCTGTCTCAGTATATTACAGTCCTGTCTCTGTATATTACAGTCCTCTCTCTGTATATTACAGTCCTGTCTCAGTATATTACAGTCCTGTCTCTGTATATTACAGTCCTCTCTCTGTATATTACAGTCCTGTCTCAATGTAGTACAGTCCTCTCTCTGTATATTACAGTCCTCTCACTGTATATTACAGTCCTGTCTCTGTATATTACAGTCCTCTCTCTGTATGTTACAGTTTGTCTCTGTTTATTACAGTCCTGTCTCAGTCTATTACAGTCCTCTCTCTGTATATTACAGTCCTCTCTCTGTATATTACAGTTTGTCTCTGTATATGAGATCTTGCTATGTTGTCTGAGTCCCGCTCCTGTTACAGGATCCTGTGCAGTTTGCAGTAACCGCAGTATAAACAGGTGGGAGTCACTAAACCTGGTCACGGGTGGGGGGGTGGGAGGGAGGTAGCAGGGGGGCTTGGATAGAAAGAAAGGGGCTTCCTGGCAACGGTTTAATGAAAGGCGAGGTTTGCACTGGGGTAAAAGCCCCACACGTGACTCCACACGTTGGGAACTGGGGCTCAAGCCCCTCTGAGGCTAAGGTGACAGCAGATTCAATGTAAGTCTGGTCTCTCTGTGTCTTAGGCCCACCTCTGTGTTACCGTGCTCTCTCTGTATATTACAGTCCTGTCTCTGTATATTACAGTCCTGTCTCTGTATATCACATTCCTCTTTCTGCATATTACAATCCTCTCTCTGTATATTACAGTCCTGTCTCTGTATATTACAGTCCTCGCTCTGTATATTACAGTCATCTCTCTGTATATTACAGTCCTGTCTCTGTATATTACAGTCCTGTCTCTGTATATTACAGTCCTGTCTCTGTATATTACAGTCCTCTCTCTGTATATTACAGTCCTCTCTCTGTATATTACAGACCTGTCTCTGTATATTACAGTCCTGTCTCTGTATATTACAGTCCTCGCTCTGTATATTACAGTCCTCTCTCTGTATATTACAGTCCTGTCTCAGTATATTACAGTCCTGTCTCTGTACATTACAGTCATCTCTCTGTATATTACAGTCCTGTCTCTGTATATTACAGTCCTCTCTCTGTATATTACAGTCCTCTCTCTGTATATTACAGTCCTGTCTCTGTATATTACAGTCCTGTCTCTGTACATTACAGTCCGCTCTCTGTATATTACAGTCCTGTCTCTGTATATTACAGTCCTCTCTATGTACATTACAGCCCTGTCTCTGTATATTACAGTCCTGTCTCTGTATATTACAGTCCTCTCTCTGTATATTATAGGCCTGTCTCTGTATATTAGTCCTCTCTCTGTATATTACAGTCCTCTCTCTGTATATTATAGACCTGTCTCTGCATATTACAGTCCTCGCTCTGTATATTACAGTCCTCGCTCTGTATATTACAGTACTGTGTCTGTATATTACAGTCCTCTCTCGGTATAGTACAGTCCTCTCTCTGTATATTACAGTCCTGTCTCTGTATATTACAGTCCTCTATCTGTATATTACAGTCCTCTCTCTGTATATTACAGTCCTGTCTCTGTATATTACAGTACTGTCTCTGTATATTACATTCCTCTCTCTGTATATTACAGGCCTCTCTCTGTATATTACAGTCCTCTCTCTGCATATTACAGTCCTGTATCTGTATATTACAGTCCTGTCTCTGTATATTACAGTCCTCTCTCTGTATATTACAGTCCTCTCTCTGTATAGTACAGTCCTCTCTCTGTATATTACAGTCCTGTCTCTGTATAATACAGTCCTGTCTCTGTACATTACAGTCCTCTCTCTGTATAGTACAGTCCTCTCTCTGTATATTACAGTCCTCTCTCTGTATATTACAGTCCTATCTCAGTATATTACAGTCCTGTCTCTGTACATTACAGTCATCTCTCTGTATATTACAGTCCTGTCTCTGTATATTACAGTCCTCTCTCTGTATATTACAGTCCTCACTCTGTATATTACAGTCCTCTCTCTGTATATTACAGTCCTGTCTCTGTATATTACAGTCCTGTCTCTGTACATTACAGTCCGCTCTCTGTATATTACAGTCCTGTCTCTGTATATTACAGTCCTCTCTATGTACATTACAGCCCTGTCTCTGTATATTACAGTCCTGTCTCTGTATATTACAGTCCTCTCTCTGTATATTATAGGCCTGTCTCTGTATATTAGTCCTCTCTCTGTATATTACAGTCCTCTCTCTGTATATTATAGGCCTGTCTCTGCATATTACAGTCCTCTCTCTGCATATTACAGTCATCTCTCTGTATATTACAGTCCTGTCTCTGTATATTACAGTCCTCTCTCTGTATATTACAGTCCTCTCTCGGTATAGTACAGTCCTCTCTCTGTATATTACAGTCCTGTCTCTGTATATTACAGTCCTCTATCTGTATATTACAGTCCTCTCTCTGTATATTACAGTCCTGTCTCTGTATATTACAGTACTGTCTCTGTATATTACATTCCTCTCTCTGTATATTACAGGCCTCTCTCTGTATATTACAGTCCTCTCTCTGCATATTACAGTCCTGTATCTGTATATTACAGTCCTCTCTATGTATATTACAGCCGTGTCTCTGTATATTACAGTCCTCTCTCAGTATATTACAGGCCTGTCTCTGTATATTACAGTCCTCGCTCTGTATATTACAGTCCTCGCTCTCTATATTACAGTCCTCTCTCTGTATATTACAGCCGTGTCTCTGTATATTACAGTCCTCTCTCAGTATATTACAGGCCTGTCTCTGTATATTACAGTCCTCGCTCTGTATATTACAGTCCTCGCTCTCTATATTACAGTACTGTGTCTGTATATTACAGTCCTCCCTCCGTATAGTACAGTCCTCTCTCTGTATATTACAGTCCTCTCTCTGTATATTACAGTCCTCTCTCTGTATATTACAGTCCTGCCTCTGTATATTACAGTCCTGTCTCTGTACATTACAGTCCGCTCTCTGTATATTACAGTCCTGTCTCTGTATATTACAGTCCTCTCTATGTACATTACAGCCCTGTCTCTGTATATTACAGTCCTGTCTCTGTATATTACAGTCCTCTCTCTGTATATTATAGGCCTGTCTCTGTATATTAGTCCTCTCTCTGTATATTACAGTCCTCTCTCTGTATATTATAGGCCTGTCTCTGCATATTACAGTCCTCGCTCTGTATATTACAGTCCTCGCTCTGTATATTACAGTACTGTGTCTGTATATTACAGTCCTCTCTCGGTATAGTACAGTCCTCTCTTGGTATAGTACAGTCCTCTCTCTGTATATTACAGTCCTATCTCTGTATATTACAGTCCTCTATCTGTATATTACAGTCCTCTCTCTGTATATTACAGTCCTCTCTCTGTATATTACAGTCCTGTCTCAGTATATTACAGTCCTGTCTCTGTATATTACAGTCCTCTCTCTGTATATTACAGTCCTGTCTCAATGTAGTACAGTCCTCTCTCTGTATATTACAGTCCTCTCATGTATATTACAGTCCTGTCTCTGTACATTACAGTCCGCTCTCTGTATATTACAGTCCTGTCTCTGTATATTACAGTCCTCTCTATGTACATTACAGCCCTGTCTCTGTATATTACAGTCCTGTCTCTGTATATTACAGTCCTCTCTCTGTATATTATAGGCCTGTCTCTGTATATTAGTCCTCTCTCTGTATATTACAGTCCTCTCTCTGTATATTATAGGCCTGTCTCTGCATATTACAGTCCTCGCTCTGTATATTACAGTCCTCGCTCTGTATATTACAGTACTGTGTCTGTATATTACAGTCCTCTCTCGGTATAGTACAGTCCTCTCTTGGTATAGTACAGTCCTCTCTCTGTATATTACAGTCCTATCTCTGTATATTACAGTCCTCTATCTGTATATTACAGTCCTCTCTCTGTATATTACAGTCCTCTCTCTGTATATTACAGTCCTCTCTCTGTATATTACAGTCCTGTCTCTGTATATTACAGTCCTCTCTCTGTATGTTACAGTTTGTCTCTGTTTATTACAGTCCTGTCTCAGTCTATTACAGTCCTCTCTCTGTATATTACAGTCCTCTCTCTGTATATTACAGTTTGTCTCTGTATATGAGATCTTGCTATGTTGTCTGACTCCCGCTCCTGTTACAGGATCCTGTGCAGTTTGCAGTAACCGCAGTATAAACAGGTGGGAGTCACTAAACCTGGTCACGGGTGGGGAGGGTGGGAGGGAGGTAGCCGGGGGGCTTGGATAGAAAGAAAGGGGCTTCCTGGCAACGGTTTAATGAAAGGCGAGGTTTGCACTGGGGTAAAAGCCCCACACGTGACTCCACACGTTGGGAACTGGGGCTCAAGCCCCTCTGAGGCTAAGGTGACAGCAGATTCAATGTAAGTCTGGTCTCTCTGTGTCTTAGGCCCACCTCTGTGTTACAGTGCTCTCTCTGTATATTACAGTCCTGTCTCTGTATATTACAGTCCTGTCTCTGTATATCACAGTCCACTTTCTGTATATTACAATCCTCTCTCTGTATATTACAGTCCTGTCTCTGTATATTACAGTCCTCGCTCTGTATATTACAGTCCTCTCTCTGTATATTACACTCCTGTCTCTGTATATTACAGTCCTCTCTCTGTATATTACAGACCACGCTCTGTATATTACAGTCCTCTCTCTGTATATTACACTCCTGTCTCTGTATATTACAGTCCTCTCTCTGTATATTACAGTCCTCTCTCTGTATATTACAGTCCTCTCTCTGTATATTACAGTCCTGTCTCTGTATAATACAGTCCTGTCTCTGTACATTACAGTCCTCTCTCTGTATAGTACAGTCCTCTCTCTGTATATTACAGTCCTCTCTCTGTATATTACAGTCCTGTCTCAGTATATTACAGTCCTGTCTCTGTACATTACAGTCAGCTCTCTGTATATTACAGTCCTGTCTCTGTATATTACAGTCCTCTCTCTGTATATTACAGTCCTCTCTCTGTATAGTACAGTCCTCTCTCTGTATATTATAGTCCTCTCTCTGTATATTACAGTCCTGTCTCTGTATATTACAGTCCTGTCTCTGTACATTACAGTCCGCTCTCTGTATATTACAGTCCTGTCTCTGTATATTACAGTCCTCTCTATGTACATTACAGCCCTGTCTCTGTATATTACAGTCCTGTCTCTGTATATTACAGTCCTCTCTCTGTATATTATAGGCCTGTCTCTGTATATTAGTCCTCTCTCTGTATATTACAGTCCTCTCTCTGTATATTAGAGGCCTGTCTCTGCATATTACAGTCCTCGCTCTGTATATTACAGTACTGTCTCTGTATATTACATTCCTCTCTCTGTATATTACAGGCCTCTCTCTGTATATTACAGTCCTCTCTCTGCATATTACAGTCCTGTATCTGTATATTACAGTCCTGTCTCTGTATATTACAGTCCTCTCTCTGTATATTACAGTCCTCTCTCTGTATAGTACAGTCCTCTCTCTGTATATTACAGTCCTGTCTCTGTATAATACAGTCCTGTCTCTGTACATTACAGTCCTCTCTCTGTATAGTACAGTCCTCTCTCTGTATATTACAGTCCTCTCTCTGTATATTACAGTCCTGTCTCAGTATATTACAGTCCTGTCTCTGTACATTACAGTCATCTCTCTGTATATTACAGTCCTGTCTCTGTATATTACAGTCCTCTCTCTGTATATTACAGTCCTCACTCTGTATATTACAGTCCTCTCTCTGTATATTACAGTCCTGTCTCTGTATATTACAGTCCTGTCTCTGTACATTACAGTCCGCTCTCTGTATATTACAGTCCTGTCTCTGTATATTACAGTCCTCTCTATGTACATTACAGCCCTGTCTCTGTATATTACAGTCCTGTCTCTGTATATTACAGTCCTCTCTCTGTATATTATAGGCCTGTCTCTGTATATTAGTCCTCTCTCTGTATATTACAGTCCTCTCTCTGTATATTATAGGCCTGTCTCTGCATATTACAGTCCTCTCTCTGCATATTACAGTCATCTCTCTGTATATTACAGTCCTGTCTCTGTATATTACAGTCCTCTCTCTGTATATTACAGTCCTCTCTCGGTATAGTACAGTCCTCTCTCTGTATATTACAGTCCTGTCTCTGTATACTACAGTCCTCTATCTGTATATTACAGTCCTCTCTCTGTATATTACAGTCCTGTCTCTGTATATTACAGTACTGTCTCTGTATATTACATTCCTCTCTCTGTATATTACAGGCCTCTCTCTGTATATTACAGTCCTCTCTCTGCATATTAAAGTCCTGTATCTGTATATTACAGTCCTCTCTATGTATATTACAGCCGTGTCTCTGTATATTACAGTCCTCTCTCAGTATATTACAGGCCTGTCTCTGTATATTACAGTCCTCGCTCTGTATATTACAGTCCTCGCTCTCTATATTACAGTTCTCTCTCTGTATATTACAGCCGTGTCTCTGTATATTACAGTCCTCTCTCAGTATATTACAGGCCTGTCTCTGTATATTACAGTCCTCGCTCTGTATATTACAGTCCTCGCTCTCTATATTACAGTACTGTGTCTGTATATTACAGTCCTCCCTCCGTATAGTACAGTCCTCTCTCTGTATATTACAGTCCTCTCTCTGTATATTACAGTCCTCTCTCTGTATATTACAGTCCTGTCTCTGTATATTACAGTCCTGTCTCTGTACATTACAGTCCGCTCTCTGTATATTACAGTCCTGTCTCTGTATATTACAGTCCTCTCTATGTACATTACAGCCCTGTCTCTGTATATTACAGTCCTGTCTCTGTATATTACAGTCCTCTCTCTGTATATTATAGGCCTGTCTCTGTATATTAGTCCTCTCTCTGTATATTACAGTCCTCTCTCTGTATATTATAGGCCTGTCTCTGCATATTACAGTCCTCGCTCTGTATATTACAGTCCTCGCTCTGTATATTACAGTACTGTGTCTGTATATTACAGTCCTCTCTCGGTATAGTACAGTCCTCTCTCGGTATAGTACAGTCCTCTCTCTGTATATTACAGTCCTATCTCTGTATATTACAGTCCTCTATCTGTATATTACAGTCCTCTCTCTGTATATTACAGTCCTCTCTCTGTATATTACAGTCCTGTCTCAGTATATTACAGTCCTGTCTCTGTATATTACAGTCCTCTCTCTGTATATTACAGTCCTGTCTCAATGTAATACAGTCCTCTCTCTGTATATTACAGTCCTCTCACTGTATATTACAGTCCTGTCTCTGTATATTACAGTCCTCTCTCTGTATGTTACAGTTTGTCTCTGTTTATTACAGTCCTGTCTCAGTCTATTACAGTCCTCTCTCTGTATATTACAGTCCTCTCTCTGTATATTACAGTTTGTCTGTGTATATGAGATCTTGCTATGTTGTCTGACTCCCGCTCCTGTTACAGGATCCTGTGCAGTTTGCAGTAACCGCAATATAAACAGGTGGGAGTCACTAAACCTGGTCACGGGTGGGGGGGGGTGGGAGGGAGGTAGCAGGGGGGCTTGGATAGAAAGAAAGGGGCTTCCTGGCAACGGTTTAATGAAAGGCGAGGTTTGCACTGGGGTAAAAGCCCCACACGTGACTCCACACGTTGGGAACTGGGGCTCAAGCCCCTCTGAGGCTAAGGTGACAGCAGATTCAATGTAAATCTGGTCTCTCTGTGTCTTAGGCCCACCTCTGTGTTACAGTGCTCTCTCTGTATATTACAGTCCTGTCTCTGTATATTACAGTCCTGTCTCTGTATATCACAGTCCTCTTTCTGTATATTACAATCCTCTCTCTGTATATTACAGTCCTGTCTCTGTATATTACAGTCCTCGCTCTGTATATTACAGTCCTCTCTCTGTATATTACACTCCTGTCTCTGTATATTACAGTCCTCTCTCTGTATATTACAGTCCTCGCTCTGTATATTACAGTCCTCTCTCTGTATATTACACTCCTGTCTCTGTATATTACAGTCCTCTCTCTGTATATTACAGTCCTCTCTCTGTATATTACAGTCCTCTCTCTGTATATTACAGTCCTGTCTCTGTATAATACAGTCCTGTCTCTGTACATTACAGTCCTCTCTCTGTATAGTACAGTCCTCTCTCTGTATATTACAGTCCTCTCTCTGTATATTACAGTCCTGTCTCAGTATATTACAGTCCTGTCTCTGTACATTACAGTCCGCTCTCTGTATATTACAGTCCTGTCTCTGTATATTACAGTCCTCTCTATGTACATTACAGCCCTGTCTCTGTATATTACAGTCCTGTCTCTGTATATTACAGTCCTCTCTCTGTATATTATAGGCCTGTCTCTGTATATTAGTCCTCTCTCTGTATATTACAGTCCTCTCTCTGTATATTATAGGCCTGTCTCTGCATATTACAGTCCTCGCTCTGTATATTACAGTCCTCGCTCTGTATATTACAGTACTGTGTCTGTATATTACAGTCCTCTCTCGGTATAGTACAGTCCTCTCTCTGTATATTACAGTCCTGTCTCTGTATATTACAGTCCTCTATCTGTATATTACAGTCCTCTCTCTGTATATTACAGTCCTGTCTCTGTATATTACAGTACTGTCTCTGTATATTACATTCCTCTCTCTGTATATTACAGGCCTCTCTCTGTATATTACAGTCCTCTCTCTGCATATTACAGTCCTGTATCTGTATATTACAGTCCTCTCTATGTATATTACAGACGTGTCTCTGTATATTACAGTCCTCGCTCTGTATATTACAGTCCTCGCTCTCTATATTACAGTACTGTGTCTGTATATTACAGTCCTCCCTCCGTATAGTACAGTCCTCTCTCAGTATATTACAGTCCTCTCTCTGTATATTACAGTCCTCTCTCTGTATATTACAGTCCTCTCTCTGTATATTACAGTCCTATCTCTGTATATTACAGTCCTCTATCTGTATATTACAGTCCTCTCTCTGTATATTACAGTCCTCTCTCTGTATATTACAGTCCTGTCTCAGTATATTACAGTCCTGTCTCTGTATATTACAGTCCTCTCTCTGTATATTACAGTCCTGTCTCAATGTAATACAGTCCTCTCTCTGTATATTACAGTCCTCTCACTGTATATTACAGTCCTGTCTCTGTATATTACAGTCCTCTCTCTGTATGTTACAGTTTGTCTCTGTTTATTACAGTCCTGTCTCAGTCTATTACAGTCCTCTCTCTGTATATTACAGTCCTCTCTCTGTATATTACAGTTTGTCTGTGTATATGAGATCTTGCTATGTTGTCTGACTCCCGCTCCTGTTACAGGATCCTGTGCAGTTTGCAGTAACCGCAGTATAAACAGGTGGGAGTCACTAAACCTGGTCACGGGTGGGTGGGGGTGGGAGGGAGGTAGCAGGGGGGCTTGGATAGAAAGAAAGGGGCTTCCTGGCAACGGTTTAATGAAAGGCGAGGTTTGCACTGGGGTAAAAGCCCCACACGTGACTCCACACGTTGGGAACTGGGGCTCAAGCCCCTCTGAGGCTAAGGTGACAGCAGATTCAATGTAAATCTGGTCTCTCTGTGTCTTAGGCCCACCTCTGTGTTACAGTGCTCTCTCTGTATATTACAGTCCTGTCTCTGTATATTACAGTCCTGTCTCTGTATATCACAGTCCTCTTTCTGTATATTACAATCCTCTCTCTGTATATTACAGTCCTGTCTCTGTATATTACAGTCCTCGCTCTGTATATTACAGTCCTCTCTCTGTATATTACACTCCTGTCTCTGTATATTACAGTCCTCTCTCTGTATATTACAGTCCTCGCTCTGTATATTACAGTCCTCTCTCTGTATATTACACTCCTGTCTCTGTATATTACAGTCCTCTCTCTGTATATTACAGTCCTCTCTCTGTATATTACAGTCCTCTCTCTGTATATTACAGTCCTGTCTCTGTATAATACAGTCCTGTCTCTGTACATTACAGTCCTCTCTCTGTATAGTACAGTCCTCTCTCTGTATATTACAGTCCTCTCTCTGTATATTACAGTCCTGTCTCAGTATATTACAGTCCTGTCTCTGTACATTACAGTCATCTCTCTGTATATTACAGTCCTGTCTCTGTATATTGCAGTCCTCTCTCTGTATATTACAGTCCTCTCTCTGTATAGTACAGTCCTCTCTCTGTATATTATAGTCCTCTCTCTGTATATTACAGTCCTGTCTCTGTATATTACAGTCCTGTCTCTGTACATTACAGTCCGCTCTCTGTATATTACAGTCCTGTCTCTGTATATTACAGTCCTCTCTATGTACATTACAGCCCTGTCTCTGTATATTACAGTCCTGTCTCTGTATATTACAGTCCTCTCTCTGTATATTATAGGCCTGTCTCTGTATATTAGTCCTCTCTCTGTATATTACAGTCCTCTCTCTGTATATTATAGGCCTGTCTCTGCATATTACAGTCCTCGCTCTGTATATTACAGTCCTCGCTCTGTATATTACAGTACTGTGTCTGTATATTACAGTCCTCTCTCGGTATAGTACAGTCCTCTCTCTGTATATTACAGTCCTGTCTCTGTATATTACAGTCCTCTATCTGTATATTACAGTCCTCTCTCTGTATATTACAGTCCTGTCTCTGTATATTACAGTACTGTCTCTGTATATTACATTCCTCTCTCTGTATATTACAGGCCTCTCTCTGTATATTACAGTCCTCTCTCTGCATATTACAGTCCTGTATCTGTATATTACAGTCCTCTCTATGTATATTACAGACGTGTCTCTGTATATTACAGTCCTCGCTCTGTATATTACAGTCCTCGCTCTGTATATTACAGTACTGTGTCTGTATATTACAGTCCTCCCTCCGTATAGTACAGTCCTCTCTCAGTATATTACAGTCCTCTCTCTGTATATTACAGTCCTCTCTCTGTATATTACAGTCCTCTCTCTGTATATTACAGTCCTGTCTCTGTATATTACAGTCCTGTCTCTGTATATTACAGTCCTCTCTCTGTATATTACAGTCCTTTCTCTGTATATTACAGTCCTGTCTCAGTATATTACAGTCCTGTCTCTGTATATTACAGTCCTCTCTCTGTCTATTACAGTCCTGTCTCAGTGTAGTACAGTCCTCTCTCTGTATATTACAGTCCTCTCACTGTATATTACAGTCCTGTCTCTGTATATTACAGTCCTCTCTCTGTATGTTACAGTTTGTCTCTGTTTATTACAGTCCTCTCTCTGTATATTACAGTCCTGTCTCAGTATATTACAGTCCTGTCTCTGTACATTACAGTCATCTCTCTGTATATTACAGGACTGTCTCTATATATTACAGTCCTCTCTCTGTATATTACAGTCCTCTCTCTGTATAGTACAGTCCTCTCTCTGTATATTACAGTCCTCTCTCTGTATATTACAGTCCTGTCTCTGTATATTACAGTCCTGTCTCTGTACATTACAGTCCGCTCTCTGTATATTACAGTCCTGTCTCTGTATATTACAGTCCTCTCTATGTACATTACAGCCCTGTCTCTGTATATTACAGTCCTGTCTCTGTATATTACAGTCCTCTCTCTGTATATTATAGGCCTGTCTCTGTATATTAGTCCTCTCTCTGTATATTACAGTCCTCTCTCTGTATATTATAGGCTTGTCTCTGCATATTACAGTCCTCGCTCTGTATATTACAGTCCTCTCTCGGTATAGTACAGTCCTCTCTCGGTATAGTACAGTCCTCTCTCTGTATATTACAGTCCTGTCTCTGTATTTTACAGTCCTCTATCTGTATATTACAGTCCTCTCTCTGTATATTACAGTCCTGTCTCTGTATATTACATTCCTCTCTCTGTATATTACAGGCCTCTCTCTGTATATTACAGTCCTCTCTCTGCATATTACAGTCCTGTATCTGTATATTACAGTTCTCTCTATGTATATTACAGCCGTGTCTCTGTATATTACAGTCCTCTCTCAGTATATTACAGGCCTGTCTCTGTATATTACAGTCCTCCCTCCGTATAGTACAGTCCTCTCTCTGTATATTACAGTCCTCTCTCTGTATATTACAGTCCTCTCTCTGTATATTACAGTCCTCTCTCTGTATATTACAGTCCTCTCTCTGTATATTACAGTCCTGTCTCTGTATATTACAGTCCTGTCTCTGTATATTACAGTCCTCTCTCTGTATATTACAGTCCTCTCTCTGTATATTACAGTCCTGTCTCAGTATATTACAGTCCTGTCTCTGTATATTACAGTCCTCTCTCTGTATATTACAGTCCTGTCTCAGTGTAGTACAGTCCTCTCTCTGTATATTACAGTCCTCTCACTGTATATTACAGTCCTGTCTCTGTATATTACAGTCCTCTCTCTGTATGTTACAGTTTGTCTCTGTATATTACAGTCCTCTCTCTGTATATTACAGTCCTCTCTCTGTATATTATAGGCCTGTCTCTGTATATTACAGTCCTCGCTCTGTATATTACAGTCCTCGCTCTGCATATTACAGTCCTCTCTCTGTTTAGTACAGTCCTCTCTCTTTATATTACAGTCCTGTCTCTGTATATTACAGTCCTGTCTCTGTATATTACAGTCCTCTCTAGGTATATTACAGCCCTGTCTCTGTATATTACAGTCCTCTATCTGTATATTACAGTCATCTCTCTGTAAATTACAGTCCTCTCTCTGTATATTACAGTTTGTCTCTGTATATTACAGTCTTCTCTCTGTATATTACAGTCCTCTCTCTGTATATTACAGTTTGTCTCTGTATATTACAGTCCTCTCTTTGTATATTACAGTCCTGTCTCTGTATATTACAGTCCTCTCTCTGTATATTACAGTCCTCTCTCTGTATATTGCAGTCCTCTCTCTGTATATTACAGTCCTGTCTCTGTATATTACAGTCCTCTCTCTGTATATTACAGTCCTCTCTCTGTATACTACAGTCCTCTCTCTGTATATTACAGTCCTCTCTATGTATATTACACTCCTCTCACTGTATATTAAAGTCCTGTCTCTGTATATTACAGTCTTCTCTCTGTATATTACAGTTTGTCTCTGTTTATAACAGTCCTGTCTCAGTCTATTACAGTCATTGAAACATAGAAACATAGAAGATAGGAGCAGGAGTAGGCCATTCGGCCCCTCGAGCCTGCTCCGCCATTCGATGAGATCATGGCTGATCATCCAAACTCAGTACCCTGTACCTGCCTTCTCCCCATATCCCTTGATACCTTTAGCCTTAAGAAATATATCTAACTCATCCTTGAATATATTTAATGACTTCGCCTCAACTACCTTCTGTGGTAGAGAATTCCACAGGTTCACCACTCTCTGGGTGAAGAAATTCTTCCTCATTTCTGTCCTAAATGGTTTACCCGTTATCCGTAGATTATGACCCCTGGTTCTGGACTCTCCGACCATCGGGAACATTCTTCCTGCATCTAGTTTGTCCAGACCTGTCAGAATTTTATATGTTTCGATGAGATCCCCTCTCATTCTTCTATACTCCAGTGAGTATAAGCCCAATCGACCCAATCTCTCCTCATATGTCATTTCTGCCATCCCAGGTATCAGCCTTGTGAATCTTCGCTGAACTCCTTCCATGGCAAGAACATCCTTCCTCAGATAAGGCGACCAAAACTGCACACAGTACTCAAGGTGTGGTCTCACCAAGGCCCTGTACAACTGCAGCAGGACATCCCTGTTCCTATACTCAAACCCTTTCGCTATGAAGGCCAACATACCATTTGCCTTCTTCACCGCCTGCTGCACCTGCATGCTTACTTTCAGCGACTGGTGCACAAGGACACCCAGGTCTCGTTGCACATCCCCGTCTCCCAATCTATTGCCATTCAGATAATAGTCTTTCTGTTTTTGACACCAAAGTGGATAACCTCGCACTTATCCACGTTATATTGCATCTGCCAGTCCTCTCTCTATATATTACAGTCCTCTCTCTGTATATTACAGTCCTGTCTCTGTATATTACAGTCCTCTCACTGTATATTACAGTCCTCTCTCTGTGTATTACAGACCTGTCTCTGTATATTACAGTCCTCTCTCTGTATATTACAGTCCTCTCTCTGTATATTACACTCCTGTCTCTGTATATTACAGTCCTCTCTCTGTATATTACAGTCCTCTCTCTGTATATTACAGTCCTCTCTCTGTATATTACACTCCTGTCTCTGTATATTACAGTCCTCTCTCTGTATATTACAGTCCTCTCTCTGTATATTACAGTTTGTCTCTGTATATTACAGTCCTCTCTCTGTATATTACAGTTCTCTCTCTGTATATTACAGTTTGTCTCTGTATATTACAGTCCTCTCTCTGTATATTACAGTCCTTTCTCTGTATATTACAGTCCTGTCTCTGTATATTACAATCCTGTCTGCATATTACAGTCCTCTGTCTATATATTACAATCCTGTCTGTATATTATAGTCCTTTCTCTGTATATTACAGTCCTCTCTCTGTATATTACAGTCCTCTCTCTGTATATTGCAGTCCTCTCTCTGTATATTACAGTCCTCTCTCTGTATATTACAGTTTGTTTCTGTATATTACAGTCCTCTCTCTGTATATTACAGTTCTCTCTCTGTATATTACAGTTTGTCTCTGTATATTACAGTCCTCTCTCTGTATATTACAGCAGTGTCTCTGTATATTACAGTCCTGTCTCTGTATATTACAATCCTGTCTGCATATTACAGTCCTCTGTCTATATATTACAATCCTGTCTGTATATTACAGTCCTTTCTCTGTATATTACAGTCCTCTCTCTGTATATTACAGTCCTCTCTCTGTATATTGCAGTCCTCTCTCTGTATATTGCAGTCCTGTCTCTGTATATTACAGTCCTGTCTCTGTATATTACAGTCCTGTCTCTGTATATTACAATCCTGTCTGTACATTACAGTCCTGTCTCTGTATATTACAGTCCTGTCTCTGTATATTACAATCCTGTCTGTATATTACAGTCCTGTCTCTGTATATTTCAGTCCTCTCTCTGTATGTTACAGTCCTCACTCTGTATATTACAGTCCTCTCTCTGTCTATTACAGTCCTCTCTCTCTATATTACAGTCCTCTCTCTGTATATTACAGTTTGTCTCTGTATATTACAGTCCTCTCTCTGTATATTACAGTCCTCTCTCTGTATATTACAGTCCTGTCTCTGTATATTACAATCCTGTCTGCATATTACAGTCCTCTGTCTATATATTACAATCCTGTCTGTATATTACAGTCCTCTCTCTGTATATTACAGTCCTCTCTCTGTATATTACAGTCCTCTGCCTATATATTACAGTCCTGTCTGTATATTGCAGTCCTGTCTCTGTATATTACAGTCCTGTCTCTGTATATTACAGTCCTGTCTCTGTATATTACAATCCTGTCTGTATATTACAGTCCTGTCTCTGTATATTACAGTCCTGTCTCTGTATATTACAATCCTGTCTGTATATTACAGTCCTGTCTCTGTATATTACAGTCCTGTCTCTGTATATTACAATCCTGTCCGTATATTACAGTCCTGTCTCTGTATATTACAGTCCTGTCTCTGTATATTACAATCCTGTCTGTATATTACAGTCCTGTCTCTGTATATTACAGTCCTCTCTCTCTGTCTATTACAGTCCCCTCTCTCTATATTACAGTCCTCTCTCTGTATATTACAGTCCTGTCTCTGTATATTACAGTCCTGTCTCTGTATATTAGTCCTGTCTCTGTATATTACAGTTCTCTCTCAGTATATTACAGTCCTCTCTCTGTATATTACAATCCTGTCTGTATATTACAGTCCTCTGTCTATATATTACAATCCTGTCTGTATATTACAGTTCTGTCTCTGTATATTACAGTCCTGTCTCTGTATATTACATTCCTGTCTGTATATTACAATCCTGTCTGTATATTACAGTCCTCTTTCTGTATATTACATTCCCATTTCTGTATATTACAGTCTGTCTCTGTATGATACAGTCCTCTCTCTGTATGATACAATCCTCTCTCTGCATATTACAGTCTGTCTCTGTATATTACAGTCCTCTCTCTGTCTATTGCATTCCCGTCTCTGTATATTACAGACTGTCTCTGTATTAGAGGGTGAGAGTCAGAGAGGGAGAGAGGGAAGGATAGAGGGAGTGAGGGAGGGATAGAGTGAGAGAGGGAAGGATAGAAGGAGAGAGGGAGGGATAGAGGGAGGGAGGGAGGGAGGGAAGGATAGAGGGAGGAAGGGAGAGAGGGAGGGAGGGACAGAGTGAGGGTGAGAGGGAGGGAGAGAGAGAGGGAGAGTGTTTAGTCATGATGCTCCAGCCATTGTGGTGTGGGGGAGGCTTGATGGACCAGTTGGTCTTTTCCTGCCCGTCAGTTTCGAATGTTCCTGTGAAGATTGAGTCTGCGGGGGAGGAGAGGCACTTCTGCTCTTCCTGGCCCACAAGGAAATTTACTCTGTGGAGCTGGCAGTTCCCACCTCTCTTTCACGGCCAGAGAATCTCGCCAAGGCTTCTTCGGCAGCACCTCTCAAACCTCTACCACTTAGAAAGACAAGGGCAGCAGGCGCATGGGAACACCACCACCTCCAAGTTCCCCTCCAAGTCACACACCATCCTGATATCGCTGTTCCTTCATCGTCGCTGGGTCAAAATCCTGGAACTCCCTCCCTAACAGCACTGTGGGAGCGCCTTCACCACACGGACTGCAGCGGTTCAAGAAGGCGGCTCACCACCACCTTCTCGAGGGCAATTAGGGATGGGCAATAAATGCTGGGCCTTGCCAGTGATGCCCACATCCCGTGAATGGGTAAATAAAACCCACCCAGCAACTGTTAAATTGAAATCAGACTCTCGATCGCACAGTGGGAGCCCGAATTAAATTTGTTAATGACGGACTCGCCTCTCCACCGCGGAACGCACTCACGTTCAAAACCCACAGCCGTAAAAATAAATGGCAATGACAGCGTGGTGGGGACGTGTTCCCCGTCTATTCCTGTTTAACCCCCCACCCGCCATGGGGGGGTTAATAGCGCAGTCGAGAGACGCCAAACATCGGCGGATTTAAGATTGAGCTCTTGGTCACTGAGGCAACCAACACAGGGAGACAAATCGCAGCAGCTTTAAATCAAAATTGTGAGTTTCTTTAATTTTCTTTGAACAGTTTCGTTTATCAAAGTATTGGCGTTGGGGGGGAAAGCTGTTTGACCAGGTGGGGTGGCTTTATCCCAGCAGTCTGTGCTGGATCCAAACCCAGCTCCCAGCGCATTCGTGTTTGAACCAACTGAACAGCCCAGACTGCAAACTGCTCGGCTTCGAGCCCCGAATCATTTAATCAGCGCCAGGCAAACAGTTTCAGCGTCTTTGGTAGCCTAACAGGTCAAAGGTCAGAGGCCGTCAGTCCCACTGATACTTAAGGAGTGAATTTGTGAAATTTCAGCTGATTGAGGTAACGATTCACAAACTCTTGTCTAAGGTCATGCACAGCCTGGATACATTTCGTCTAATTCTCATTCTACTCCTCTACCTGCTGTCCGTGATAGTAGGACATCTCCGCTAGACCCTCCCTGCTGTCATTTCTTTTTCTTTTCTTTTGTCTCACGCAGGGACATGTTTGTGAAATGCAGACTGACCTTTTCAATCCCAGCCTTTCTCCTGACTACTGTAAAAACTACCAGAGTACAAAGCATAAGGAGTGCTCCTTTAAACGCTGCACTGCATGTTAAAATGACCAGGAGATCTATAAATCTTGCTTAGTCCTGCAGGAGGATTCTAACTATCTTTCTGCACAGAAGTAAAGTCCACTTTACATCCTGTGTCTGTAAAGTATATATTGGGCCGCAGGACAGTACTGGCTGAGAATGACTCTTGGTTCTGTTTCTCTTTCCGCTGTGTGCAAGGTCCTGTCTAATGCGGGCACCAATGGGCCGTAGGTGCCTCACACAAACCCCTCATGTGTCTGAGGCACCACCGCTCTCGACCCCTCCAGTGCTTCCAAATTGTCAGACTGCTCCGACATCCAGTAATAGATGAGCAGAAATTTCCTCCAACTAAATATTGGGAAGACCGAAGCCATTGTCCCCGCCACAAACTCCGTTCCCTAGCCACCGACTCCATCCCTCTCCTTGGCAACTGTCTGAGGCTGAACCAGACTGTTCGCAAACTTCGTGCCATATTTGATCCTGAGATGAGCTTCCAACCACATATCCGCGCCATCACAAAGACCGCCTTCTTCCACCTCAGTAACATCGCCCGTCTCCGCCCTTTGCCTCAGCTCATTTGCTGCTGAAATCCTCATCCATGCCTTTGTTACCTCTAGACTTGACTATCCCAAATCACTCCTGGCTGGCCTCCCATCTTCCACCCTCTGCTGCACATGTGTGTCCTAACTCGCACCAAGTCCCGTTCACCCATCACCCCTGTGCTCGTTGATCTACATTGGCTCCTGGTTAAGCAACTCCTCGATGTTAAAATTCTCATCCTTGTTTTCAAATCCCTCCATGGCCTCGCCCCTCCCTATCTCTCTAATCTCCTCCAGCCCCACAACCCTCAGAGATCTCTGCGCTCCTCCAATTCTGACCACTTGAGCATCACCAATTATAATCACTCCTCCATTGGTGGCCGTGCCTTCAGCTGCCTGGGCCCTAAGCTCTGGAATTCCCTCCCTAAACCACTCCGCCTCTCCCGCCTATTCAAGATGCTCCTTAAAACCTACCTCTTTGACCAGGCTTTTGGTCACCTGCCCTAATAACTTATGTGGCTCGGCGTCAAATTTTGTTTAATAACACTCCTGTAAAGTGCCTTGGCACGTTTTACTACTTTAAAGGTGCTATATAAATACAAGTTGTTGTTGTTGTTGAGAACAAGCCCAGCTTCTCCAGTCCTTCCATGTTACTGAAGTCCCTCATCCCTGGTACCATTCTGGTCAATCTCCTCAGCATCCTGCAGCTCGGGGCCTGACTGATCGCCGAGTTGAGATTGGCTGCAGACGAACCTGAGACCATTTGGTCTTCCTGGCTCCCTTTGCCTTTACTCCCTAAACCCTCGGAGGAGCTCTCCTCTACATTGTACTGACGAGGTGCTGGGGTCAGTTGGTACCCCAGTGAGAGTCAGTGTCTGTGGAACCCGTACCCCAGTGAGAGTCAGTGTCTGTGGACCCCGTACCCCAGTGAGAGTCAGTGTCTGTGGAACCCGTACCCCAGTGAGAGTCAGTGTCTGTGGAACTGTACCCCAGTGAGATTCAGTGCCCCTGGAACCCGTACCCCAGTGAGAGTCAGTGTGTATGGAACCCGTACCCCAGTGAGAGTCAGTGTCTGTGGAACCCGTACCCCAGTGAGAGTCAGTGTCTGTGGAACTGTACCCCAGTGAGATTCAGTGCCTGTGGAACTGTACCCCAGTGGGAGTCAGTGTCTGTGGAACCCGTACCCCAGTGAGAGTCAGTGTCTGTGGGACCCGTACGCCAGTGAGAGTCAGTGCCTGTGGAACCCGTACCCCAGTGAGAGTCAGTGTCTGTGGAACCCGTACCCCAGTGAGAGTCAGTGTCTGTGGAACCCGTACCCCAGTGAGAGTCAGTGTCTGTGGACCGGTACTCCAGTGAGATTCAGTGTCTGTGGAACCCTATCCCAGTGAGAGTCAGTGCCTGTGGGACACGTACCCCAGTGAGAGTCAGTCTCTGTGGAAACTGTACCCCAGTGAGAGTCAGTGTCTGTGGAATCAGTACCCCAGTGGGAGTCAGTGTCTGTGGACCCCGTACCCCAGTGAGAGTCAGTGTCTGTGGGACCCGTACCCCAGTGAGAGTCAGTCTCTGTGGAACTGTACCCCAGTGAGAGTCGGTCTCTGTGGAACCCATACCCCAGTGAGAGTCAGTGTCTGTGGAACCTGTACCCCAGTGAGAGTCAGTGCCTGTGGACCCCGTACCCCAGTGAGAGTCAGTGTCTGTGGAACCCGTACCCCAGTGAGAGTCAGTGTCTGTGGAACCCATACCCCAGTGAGAGTCAGTGTCTGTGGAAACCGTACCCCAGTGAGAGTCAGTGTCTGTGGAACCCGTACCCCAGCGAGAGTCAGTGTGTGTGGAACTGTACCCCAGTGAGAGTCAGTGTCTGTGGACCCTGTACCCCAGTGAGAGTCAGTGTCTGTGGAATTCATACCCAAGTGAGAGTCAGTGTCTGTGGAACTGTACCCCAGTGAGAGTCTCTGTCTGTGGAACTGTACCCCAGTGAGAGTCAGTGTCTCTGGAACTGTACCCCAGTGAGAATCAGTGTCTGTGGAACTGTACCCCAGTGAGAATCAGTGTCTGTGGAACTGTACCCCAGTGAGAATCAGTGTCTCTGGAACTGTACCCCAGTGAGAGTCAGTGTCTCTGGAACTGTACCCCAGTGAGAGTCAGTGTCTGTGGAACTGTACCCCAGTGAGAGTCAGTGTCTGTGGAACAGTACCCCAGGGAGAGTCAGTGTCTGTGGAGCCCGTACTCCAGTGAGAGTCAGTGTCTGTGGAACCAATACCCCAGTGAGAGTCAGTGTCTGTGGAACCCGAACCCCAGTGAGAGTCAGTGTTTGTGGAACCCGTACCCCAGTGAGAGTCAGTGTCTGTGAAACTGTACTCCAGTGAGAGTCAGTGTCTGTGGAACTGTACCCCAGTGAAAGTCAGTGCCTGTGGGACCTGTACCCCAGTGAGAGTCAATGTCTGTGAACCCGTACCACAGTGAGAGTCAGCGTCTGTGGAACTGTACCCCAGTGAGAGTTAGTGTCTGTGGACCCCGTACACCAGTGAGAGTCAGTGTCTGTGGAACTGTACCCCAGTGAGAGTCAGTGTCTGTGGACCCCGTACACCAGTGAGAGTCAGTGTCTGTGGAACTGTACCCCAGTGAGAGTCAGTGTCTGTGGAACCCGTACCCCAGTGAGAGTCAGTGTCTGTGGACCCCGTACACCAGTGAGAGTCAGTGTCTGTGGAACCCGTACCCCAGTGAGAGTCAGTGTCTGTGGAACTGTACGCCAGTGAGAGTCAGTGTCTGTGGACCCCGTACCCCAGTGAGAGTCAGTGTCTGTGGACCCTGTACACCATTGAGAGTTAGTGCCCATGGAACCCGTACCCCAGTGAGAGTCAATGCCTGTGGAACCCGTACCCCAGTGAGAGTCAGTGTGTGTGGTACCCGTACCCCAGTGAGAGTCAGTGTCTGTGAAACTGTACCCCAGTGAGAGTCAATGTCTGTGGAACCCGTACCCCAGTGAAAGCAGTGTCTGTGGAACCCGTACCCCAGTGAGAGTCAGTGTCTGTGGAACCCGAACCCCAGTGAGAGTCAGTGTTTGTGGAACCCGTACCCCAGTGAGAGTCAGTGTCTGTGAAACTGTACCCCAGTGAGAGTCAGTGTCTGTGGAACTGTACCCCAGTGAAAGTCAGTGCCTGTGGGACCTGTACCCCGGTGAGAGTCAGTGTCTGTGGAACCCGTACCCCAGTGAGAGTCAGTGTCTGTGGACCCCGTACACCAGTGAGAGTCAGTGTCTGTGGACCCCGTACACCAGTGAGAGTCAGTGTCTGTGGAACTGTACCCCAGTGAGAGTCAGTGTCTGTGGAACCCGTACCCCAGTGAGAGTCAGTGTCTGTGGAACTGTACCCCAGTGAGAGTCAGTGTCTGTGGACCCCGTACCCCAGTGAGAGTCAGTGTCTGTGGACCCTGTACACCAGTGAGAGTTAGTGCCCGTGGAACCCGTACCCCAGTGAGAGTCAATGCCTGTGGAACCCGTACCCCAGTGAGAGTCAGTGTGTGTGGAACCCGTACCCCAGTGAGAGTCAGTGTCTGTGAAACTGTACCCCAGTGAGAGTCAATGTCTGTGGAACCTGTACCCCAGTGAAAGAATTGTCTGTGGAACCCGTACCCCAGTGAGAGTCAGTGTCTGTGGAACTGTATCCCAATGAGAGTCAGTGTCTGTGGAACTGTACCCCAGTGAAAGCAGTGTCTGTGGAACCCGTACCCCAGTGAGAGTCAGTGTCTGTGGAACTGTATCCCAATGAGAGTCAGTGTCTGTGGAACCCATACCCCAGTGAGAGTCAGTGTCTGTGGAACCGGTACCACATAGAGTCAGTGTCTGTGGGAGAGGAGAGAGAGAATATTTACTATGCATTGGAAATGATGTCTGTGCTGACACAGGGACAGTACTAACCTCAATCACTGTGACTCCACAGTAAGGCAGCACTAGGACAGATTTTTAATTACATTTCCATATAATCACACCTTTTAGATTCCCTGGATTCCTATTTGATCAAATTACCTGGTCTTGCCATATCAGAGAGACACAGAACAGTAAAATGTCATTTTAGCAGCTTGCGATACACTGCAGTAATATTACAGAATCTACAAGTCCAAATTGGACTGGGTTGTGATTTCAAAATTGAATTAATTCAGATTTAGCGTTGTCTATTAATCCATATGGGTCCTGACTGAGAGCAATCAGTGTCCGCTCAGTGAGTGGGGGGGTCACGCTGTCATGGTAACTAGCGCGGGCATTAGAATGACAGCCTGAACATGGCATATAATCACATCCGCAGAAATATCTCAAAGTGCTTCACACGGTGAATTACTTTGAAGTGCATTGAATATTGTTATGTAGCCATTTAGCACACAGCAAGATCCCATAAACAGCAATCAGATCAAGCACCAGTTCATCTGTTTTTGATGGTGTTGGTTGAGAGGCAAATGTTGACCAGGACACTGGGAGAACTCCCTGCTCTTCTTCAAATAATGCCAAGGACCATTTAGAATCCATCTCAACAGGTAGACAAGGCAGCGATTTAATGTTCCATAGTCAGACAGCACCACCGACACTGCAGCGCTCCCTCGGTACTGCCCCTCCGACAGTGCAGCGCTCACTCAGTACTGCCTCTCTGACAGTGCAGCCTTCCCTCAGTACTGCGCCTCCGACAGTGCAGCGCTGTCTCAGTACTGCCCCTCTGACAGTGCAGCGCTCCCTCAGTACTGCCCCTCTGACAGTGCAGCGCTCCCTCAGTACTGCCCCTCCAACAGTGCAGCTCTCCCTCAGTACTGCCCCCTGACAGCACGGCGCTCCCTGAATACTGCCCCTCTGACAGTGCAGCACTCACTCAGTACTGCCCCTCCAACAGTGCAGCTCTCCCTCAGTACTGCCCCTCTGATAGTGCAGCGCTCCTTCAGTACTGCCCCTCTGACAGTGCAGCGCTCTCTCAGTACTGCCCCTCTGACAGTGCAGCACTCACTCAGTACTGCCCCTCCTACAGTGCAGCACTCCCTCAGTACTGCCCCTCCGACAGTGCAGCTCTCCCTCAGTACTGCCCATCCAACAGTGCGGCACTCCCTCAGTACTGCCCATCCAACAGTGCAGCACTCACTCAGTACTGCCCCTCCGGCAGTGCAGCACTCCCTCAGTTCTGCCCCTCTGACAGTGCAGCACTCCCTCAGTACTGCCCCTCCGACAGTGCAGCACTCCGTCAGTACTGCCCCCTGACAGTGCAGTTCTCCCTCAGTGTTGTAGTGGGAGTGTCGGCCTGGATTATGTGCTCAACTCTCCGGCGTGGGACTTGAACCCAGACCTTCTGATCTAGAGGTGAAGTTACCACCAAATGAGCCACGCTGAAAGATGCAGGAGTTTGCGGACTGAGCCTGGTACTTGTCTCTCCTCGACTCCTGAAGCTGGTGACTTGTGCTGAGACACAGTTCCATGTGAGATGACACCTGCCGAACGGGCTATTTCCTTATAGAACTCTGGATCAATGCTCATGATAAGACCTGACCCATTTGTAGCCTCATAGGAAGAAAGGGATTGTGAAATGAAGCAAGACCAAGTTCCAGCGATGTCGCCTTCTACCATCCTGGGAGTCACATGATACAATGGTAATGGAGTTGTTGACTAATCACAGCGATCAATCTCTATCAATGAGTCTACAACAGACCCAGACATGAGGCGAGGAAAACCCCCAGTGGTGGAGAGCTTTGGGAACCAGAGGTCCAAAGTCACCTGTTCCTCCCGAGCTCGCTACACTCGCCTCTCAAATTACTCAGCTACTGGGTCCCAAAATATTATTTTCTGAAAGAAATCTCTCTAATTTGCTTTTGAATGAATCAATACTAACTGCTTCCACTGTCTCCCTCGGGAGCCTGCTCCATAAATTGACCGCTCGCTCGCTGAAATATTGGGGGAAAAATTCAGTTGGATTGCGCCTCCCGTTAGCGCCTTAAGAGGGCGCTAATGGGGCAAAAAGCAACTAGCGCCCGTGCGCGGCGATCTTTGCGCCGCTCACGAAATTAACTAGACATTTTGCGGCGACGCTAAACACTACCGCCACAATCTCCTGCGCCGGCCGATCATGACGTCAGTCGAGAGTGCAACGCCCCGGTAGCGCCCCGGAGTGGATATTGAGTGGCGCCCCCTGTCTTACCGCCTGCCGCTAGCAACGACAGGTTGAGGGTAGCGTTTTGCAGTCAGGAAGGGACTGGGGGAGCGCTATTTAAAGGCGACCGCTTCCTGACTTTTCTTGTCGGCAAAATTTTTGCACCACGCATTCTGAGTGAGAGATAGATTACAGGAGATACTCAAAGCTGTGTTGAGGAGTTTTGGGTACTGAGCAGCACTTTGCAGGTTCTTTCTGGTTTGATCTTCCTTGCATCGATTTAGAAGAGAATATGGGGGCTGCACTCTGAGCTCTTTCCCTGGGCCTCTCCATTGTTCTTTCCAACAAATTTGATGTACAGCTCTCTCCAGGCCGAGATTCAGGGCTGCAATGAGCAGGGTGTGGATGGAGAGCAAGATTGACCCTCCCCTTTAAGAACTGGCCGGCGCCATTGTGTGTGTGTTCCATTGCTGACTGACATCACATGAGCTTCACCAGCGCTCTGAGGTAGCGCCTCGCTCCTCGGCCTTTGCGCCTTAAGACAGATGTGTAGCGCCTGATTTAGCGCTCCAATCACCTCCAGGGGCGATAAAAGTCAAGTTTGCAGTCGGAGGCGATAATTAGCGCCAGGCGCCCCAAACGGGGCGATACTGAATTTTTCCTCCATTGTTTCCACAGATTAGTTTTGAATTTACCCTCCTTCAAGCGCAGGCCGTGTCCTGTGGTCCGACTGTTCTGGACACGGTGAAACAGCTCGTCACGGTCGACATTATCCAGTCCCTTTAGAATCCTAAAAACAGCAATCACATCACTGCTCAACCTTCTCTTTCCAGCGAGTACATTCCCCTCCCTGTGGGATATAGTCCAGGTACCTCGCTGCTCCCATTCACAGTCCGCCTGACGGTGAGATCCTGATCCAGCCGTTCCTTCTCCGTTTCTTATTTTCTAGGAAGAGCAGGTGAGGCATTGCTATTAGGAGGCTGTGTTTCCCCGCTTCCATACGGTAAGTGAGAGGCTCTTTTATGCAGACGGGTGGGCTATCCTGCAGCGAGGTGCCTGTCCCCTAACTGCCACAGAGCCACGGTGAACTGCGCTGATGTTCGGTGGGATTACAGACACCAGATTCACTCCGCTTCCTCAGTCAGGTCGCCATTCTTCCTGTGTGAATCTAAACAGTGACTATCAGCCGGCTATTCGACTATAGGAGTACAGCACGGCAAGGCCCAATCCTGTTGTCACCCGACACCACTTTACAGCAGGAGGGATCAGGGCGGGGGGTAGACTCGGGCTGATTCTGCCCTTTGTATCTCCGGATGCTGAGACCAACTGTCGCGCCATATTCCACCTAACACCGCGCGAGGACCGGGGACAGAAGCTGGAGCTGCCTGGTTTGAATAGCTCAGTATCACACAGGGCAGGACATTTAGCCCCCTGGGTCAGTAGAGGGGCTACAGGCAGCTGCAAAATGAAAGGACTCTTTGAAGAAGATTGTTGACCAATGGTGCAGCGCACTCCGGAGAGTGACTTTCGGACTTTCCTGACCCTGAAGGAATGGGAAGTTTCTGTTCCTGATCGCTATCCAGTGACACCAATTTGGAAGTGTTTGTGCCTGGAACAGGATCAGACTTGGCTGGTGCTGCTCCCCAAGGACAAATAGTCGACAGACATTTAGGCCCTGAAATCTGGCGGTCTCGGGCTGGAGTTACGATGGGAGATGAGGAGAATCCCCACGGAATTTCAGGGTCTTGCTGCCATCGCTCTCTGATGTTACATCATCCTCTGCTCCCCTTACTGTGAATTAACGTGTGCTCCTCCCATCGCAGACACGGCCTTCAGCCTTCACCATGCACACTCATTGAGATTCTTTCTCCATGCCCTTTCACCTTGCTGCATCACTTCGTGCCTTTCAAATGCCTCCTCAAACCTCACTCCTGTAACCCCACTGTGGGCCAATTCCCATCTCCTCCCCAATATTGAAAGAATTGCTTCTGTTGCTTGCTGGTCCAGTTTAGTAGGGGTTAAGGACAGGGTTCCTGCCAGGAATTGTAGGAGAGGACATGAATCATTCAGGACTTGCACTGCTCACCTTGTCTGTCATTAATGAGATTCGCCATGGCCCACTGATAGCCAAGGCCCGCCCACGCACTGTCACAGAAATAATGCGGCGTCAGAAATATCTTTCTGTTTTCATTTTCCTTCCCTGTCCTGTTGAAGGTGCTAACTGCTCCAGCTGCCTCAGTCCAGCAGCCTTCATTTATATATGAGCCGGGACAGTGAGATTATCACACTATGGGGTGGCATTAAACCTGAGCTCAGTCCAATCCCACCCAATGTCCACAGGTGCACATTTCTCCTGAGGGTGACTGGATGGTGATCAGGGGGTGGAATCCTGGCTGATTCCCCCCCGCCCCCCGCACCCTCCCGAGTCCAGGGATACTTTGAAAGGAGACACTTTTTTACACAGAGGGTTGTGAGACGGTGGAATGCACGATTGGAGTTAATGATTGAACAGAGACCAGGTCAACATTTAAGAGCAGGTTTATCGGGTGTTGAAGGAAAGAGGGACAAAGGGATATGGGAACAGAGTGGGAACATGGGATTAGGACACTGCTCCTTTGGAGGACAAACATCAGCATGGACTGGTGGGGCTGGTTAGAAGTTTATTTTTATTCGTTTATGGGATGTGGGTGTCGCTGGAAAGCCCAGCATTTATTGCCCATTCCTAATCGCCCTTGAGAAGGGGGTGGTGAGCCGCCTTCTTGAACTGCTGCAGTCCGTGTGGTGAATGTACTCCCACAGTGCTGTTAGGGAGGGAGTTCCAGGATTTTGACCCAGCGACGATGAAGGATCGGCGATATACTTCCAAGTCAGGATGGTGTGTGACTTGGAGGGGAATTTGGAGGTGGTGGTGTTCCCATGCGCCTGCTGCCCTTGTCCTTGTAGGTGGAAGAAGTCGCGGGTTTGGGAGGTGCTGCCGAAGAAGCCTTGGCAAGTTGCTGCAGTGCATCTTGTAGATGGTACACACTGCAGCCACGGTACACCGGTGGTGGAGGGAGTGAATGTTTAAGTTGTTAAGTTTCTGGTCAATGGTAACCCCCAGGATATTGATGGTGGGGGATTCGGCGATGTTAATGCCATTGAATGTCAATGGGAGGTGGTTAGACACTCACTTGTTGGAGATAGTCATTGCCTGGCACTTCTGTGGTGCGAATGTTACCTGCCACTTATCAGCTCAAGCCTGAACGTCATCCAGATCTTGTTGCATGTAGGCATGGACTGCTTCATTATCTGAGGAGTTGTGAATGGCGCTGAGCACTGTGCAGTCATCAGCGAACATCCACATTTCTGACCTTATGTTGGAGGGAAGGTCATGGATGAAGCAGCTGAAGATGGTTGGGCCTAGGATATTGTCCTGAGGAACTCCTGCAGCGATGTCCTGGGGCTGTGATGATTGACCTTCAACCACTACAACCATCTTCCTTTGTGCTAGGTATGACTCCAGCCAGTGGAGAGATTTCCCCTGATTCCCATTGACTTCAGTTTTACTGGGGGTCCTTGATGCCACACTAGGTCAAATGCTGCCTTGATGTCAAAGGCAGTCATTCTCACCTCACCTCTGCAATTCAGCTCCTTTGTCCATGTTTGGACCAAGGCTGTAATGAGGTCGGGAGCCGAGTGGTCTTTGCGGAACCCAAACTGGGCATCAGTGAGCAGGTTATTGGTGAGTAAGTGCCCCTTGATAGCACTGTTGATGACAACTTCCATCACTTTGCTGATGATTGAGAGAAGACTGATGGGGTGGCAATTGGCCGGATTGGATTTGTCCTGCTTTTTGTGGACAGGACATACCTGGGCGGTTTCCACATTGTCGGATAGATGCCAGTGTTGTAGCTGTACTGGAATAGCTTGGCTAGAGGCGCGGCTACTTCTGGAGCACAAGTCTTCAGCACGATTGCCGGGATGTTGTCGGGGCCCATAGCCTTTGCTGTATCCAGTGCACTCAGCCGTTTCTTGATATCACTTGGAGTGAATCGAATTGGCTGAAGACTGGCTTCTGTGATGGTGGGGACCTCAGGAGGAGGCCGATATGGATCATCCACTCGGCACTTTTGGCTGAAGATTGTTGCAAACGCTTCAGCCTTGTATTTTGCACTCATGTGCTGGGCTCCACCATCATTGAGGATGGGGATATTCATGGAGCCTCCACCTCCCGTTAGTTGTTTAATGGTCCACCATCCTTCATGACTGGATGTGGCAGGACTGTGGCAGAGCTTTGATCTGATCAGTTGATTGTGGAATCACTTAGCTCTGTCTATAACATGCTGCTGCCGCTTTTTAGCATGCATGTAGTCCTGTGTTGCAGCTTCCCCAGGTCATTTTTAGGTACGCCTGGTGCTGCTCCTGGCATGCTCTTCTACACTCCTTATTGAACCAGGGTTGGTCCCCTGGCTTGATGGTAATGGTAGAGTGAGGGATATGCTGGGCCATGAGGTTACAGATTGTGGTGGAATACAATTCTGCTGCTGATGATGACCCACAGCGCCTCATGGATGCCCAGTTTTGAGCTGCTAGATCTGTTCTGAATCTATCCCATTTAGCACGGTGGTAGTGCCACACAACACGATGGAGGGTGTCCTCAGTGTGAAGACGGGACTTTGTCTCCACAATGACTGTGCGGTGGTCACTGCTACCAATACTGTCATGGACAGATGCATCTGCGACAGGTAGATTGGTGAGGACAAGGTCAAGTAGAGTTTTCCCTCGTGTTGGTTCCCTCACCACCTGTCGGAGGCCCAGACTGGCAGCTATGTCCTTCAGGACTTGGCCAGTTCGGTCAGTCGTGGTGCTACCGAGTCACCCTTGGTGATGGGCATTGAAGTCCCCCACCCAGAGTACATTCTGTGCCCTTGCTACTCTCAGTGCTTCTTCCAAGTGGTGTTCAACATGGAGGAGGACTGATTCATCAGTTGAGGGAGAGCGATAGGTGGTAATCAGCAGGAGGTTTCCTTGCCCATGTTTGACCTGAAGCCATGAGACTTCATGGGGTCTGGAGTCAATGTTGAGGACTCCCAGGGCCACTCCTTCCCAACTGTATATCACTGTGCCGCCACCCCTGGTGGGTCTGTCCTGCCAGTGGGACAGGACAAACCCAGGGATGATGATGGAGGAGTTCGGAACATTGGCTGAAAGGTATGATTCTGTGAGTATGACTATGTCAGGCTGTTGCTTGACTAGTCTGTGGGACAGCTCTCCCAATTTTGGCACAAGTCCCCAGATGTTGCTGAGGAAGACTTTGCAGAGTCGACTGGGCTGGTTGTGCTGTTGCCGTGTCCGAGGTCGATGCCGGGTGGTCCGTCCGGTTTCATTCTTATTACTGTGTTTCGTAGCGGTTTGTTACAACTGAGTGTCTCGCTAGGCCATTTCAGAGGGCAGTTAAGAGTCAACCACATTGCTGTGGGTCTGGAGTCACATATAGGCCAGACCAGGTAAAGACGGCAGATTTCCTTCCTTAGTGAACCAGTTCGATATAATTCCCTGTTCTTCTCGCTCCTCCCCCAGGATATATATCTAGCACTCAGTACCTCTTCACTAACATTCTGTGAGACTGGGAATTGCATGGAGTGGAGGGAATCCCTCCTTCCTTCTCCGATCGTTTAAACTGTTACCTTTTAAAATTCAGACTACAGAAGTAGCATGACAGAGCAAGATGGAGATGGAGTAGCTCATTGCAATAAACCAGCCCAAGGAGTCAGAGGAAGAATATGGGAAAGTCAGGATCAGGAAGGGAAGTTGTGCAGGACTGTTTCACCTACAGAGTTGTGAATTACCTTACCAGGGACCATTATTGAAGTGGGTTCAAGAGACAACTCATTTCTGGACAGAATGAATTGAGGGAGTTGGTGAGAACATGGTGAAGACAGGTAGATCTATGGAAAAGGGACTGCGCTGTTAGACCTAGACTACCAAATATTGTGATCACAAAGGGTTAACATCTATGTTGTTAATTAAAATAATTTTTTAAGCTTGCAATTTGATAACTTTGTTAGTGGATGAATCTAGCCTGAGAAAAAGTCAATAAGACTTAATTGGATGTGGTAGATTATAAGTTATAATCAATGTGAATTCATCAGAAAGACCCTATCTGATCTCTGAGGGCTCTTACACTGATTAGGAAGGCTAAACTATCAAAATTAAAATCAGGATCTTTTGAAGGCAGAGAATGTGTTGCAGCTTTGAGAATATACATCCCTTGTGCGCATCATACAGACAGGTGCAAGACAGAAAGAACTTGCATTTATTTAGGGACAGCGGAACTGCTGGATGTAAAAACGCCAAGGGGTAGAAATTTATTATAGCTTAGGAATGGGCAGTAACTTTCTGAAAGTTTGAGAATTAGCGCCAGGCGCAAAATTCAGTCTCATCGCACAAAGAAAGAACTGGAGCACTAAATCAAGCGCTAATGGCCAAGCTCTGGCGTTAAACTCAAAGCGTGGACCAATATCGGGTGCCGTCTAATCACAAGTCATCATTGTCACAGGCTCTTTCCAGTTATTAAAGGGGAGGTTCATTGATGCTGCAGAACCTCATTTTCATCATTGCTGGCTGTGCAGCTGTCTCAGCCAGCAGCAGCAGGTCAAGGAGAAGGAGCCAGACGACTCAAGCAGCCATAATGATGGCAGATCCACGCTCCAGGGAGAGAGCCTGCAGATTCTGCAACCATGCATTGGAGGTGTTGGTGTGCGCAGTGGAAAGACGGAGGGCGGTGCTCTACCCGGCAAGTGGCAGGAGGCCCTCGCCACAAGTCTTCTGCACCGTGTGGAGGGAGGTAGCGCAGCAGGTCTCGGGCAGCACTGTGGTCCCCAGGACCCACACACAGTGCAGGAAGAAATTTAACAACCTCACTCGGGTGGTCAGGGTGAGTCAATGCTTCAACAAATGCTACATACCACAATCTGAACCACAGTCTGCACACACTGCCCAAAGCACCACACCCCCAGCACTCCCCCACCAACAATCTCTACCTACCAACACTCAAACCCACATGTCACACCTTGCACACAATGACATCTATTCAACTATGGCAGGCACATCGCCCAAACACACTCCACACTCACTCACGCACTTTCCTTTCTCTTGCAGGCCAAGGTAGCTCACAACAGTAGGGAGCAGGAGCGCACAGGTGGGGGACAAGCCGACACCCAACCACAGTCTGCGCTGGAGACTCGAGTGCTGGAGATTATTGGGCACCAGGTGGTGGGCGCCGTGGCCACCGGTGACGTTGACCCCTTTGGGGACAACAACGGTATGTTCATTCCTACTCCTTCTCACATCCCACTTTCCCCTCACCCCACAAGTCTTTCACACTTTCCAGCTAATCATGCTGTATGCACGCATTTCTCCCTTCCTGTCCCCCTCCACTCCCCTCAACTTAACCCGAATCTTGTGCCTTTATGCTTTCAGATAATGAGCAAGCACCTGAGCAGCCTGTCCCTGTGGGCACTGTTGAGAGCGAGGCGGGAGAAGAGAAGGAGGAAGAAGACACCGCGTCACTGCATGTCTCACCCACAGGCATCAGCTCAGATACTGGCACTACGTGTTCTTTAGAGGCTAGTATATTAGCTGGAACTGCACAGGGTGATGCACTGGGGACGAGCGGGCTTCAGCAAAGTCAGGGGGAAAGGGTAGTTCGGGAGCCAGCGCCTCGGAGGGCGGGTTCGCGCGCGAGTTCTGCTGCACAGGACTCAGATGAGGACCTCGATGGGGAGGCATTTAGAAGAAGGGTGATGGGCATGCACACAGAGATCATAGGTGCAATGGTAAGGGTGCTCAAGAGCCTCTCGGCAATGATAAGGAGCGTGGAGGAGTCCACCTCCAACAGAGCTCTGCGCACACCATGGAGCCCATCATTTCCAGTCTACAAAGGATGGTAGACTCCCAGAGAGACCATGACGACCCAGACCTGATGCCGCATATGATGGGCGATCTGGCAACTTCCATTGCAGCACAGGCGAAAGCGACGCAACGTCTTAGTGCTGTAATGCAGTCTATGCCTGGTGGCATCCAATCTCAGACTGCTCTCATGCAGCCTTAGCTTGATGCAACGCAAGCTCTGACTGCTGCCACCATGGCTGGGTCTACCACCGTTGACCGGGGCTTTCACAGCGTTGCAGCAGGCCAGCAAACTGTGCTGCAACCGATTGCGAGGGATGCTGAGGTGCTGCCCCGGGGGAGTGGCAGTGGGACAGTGGAGCAGGAAGCTGCTGTCCTCTCTCAGGATGACAGCATTCCTGCTCCCACCACTGGCACTCCGCCATTGCCCTTGTCGCTGCCTGTCATCCAGCCAGCCCGGATTGCTGCCGCCCATGCTGAGGTGGTGCAGTCTACAGCCGGGCCTACCAGGCCCAGAGCTGGTCGAGGGCGTCCTGAAGGCCATCTGAAGTATCCCGCATGGACACTCAGCAGCCTTCCACCAGTCGTGCTGCAGCCACTGGGCCAACACTTCGTAGTAGCACTAAAGTAGGCAAAGGCACAGTAACGAGAGGCACTAAGGGATTGCACAAGGGTGAATAGGTAATATTGTTGTTGTAAATATGTGTTCACTGATTATTGATAAATTTTTTAATTCAGTTTGGATTATTTTGTGGTCTATCTCATTTCAGCTTTGCGCTGTGATATGGCCTGCGACAGGGATGGAATTATAGGGATGTGGTGAGCAACGGGGATCTGGGGTTTAATTTATTGGAACCGCAGTCTAATGAGGTGGTCACGGACCGCCCTTCCCGAAGGCCGATTGAGTGGCTGCCTCCTCCCTCACTCCTGTTCCTCCTCCTCCTCATCATCTTCCTCTTCCTCCTCCTCCTCTCCCTCTTCCTCTTCCTGAGGTGGTCCCGCAATCCCTGGTGGCAAGGGCTGGGCCCTCATGATGGCCAAGTTGTGGAGCATGCAGCTGACCACGACGAAATGGGACACCCGCTCAGCCGAGTACTTGAGGGCTCCTCCCGAGTGGTCAAGGCAGTGGAACCGTTGCTTGAGCACCCCGATGGTCTGCTCGATGATGTTCCTGGTGGCGGCATGGCTCTCATTATATGAGTGTTGGGGTTGCGGAGGGGAGTCATGTACCAGGTGGAGAGCGGAGAACCCTTGTCTCCAACCAACCAGCCATGAGCTTGATGTGGTGGCTGGAAGAGTGCTGGCTCACCGGTCTGGTGCAGAATGAAGGCATCGTGGCCAGGATAGTGGACATTGACATTGAGGATTTGCTGTCTGTGGTCGCACACCAACTACACATTAAGTGAGTGGTAGCCTTTGCGGTTATGGAAGATCTCAGGATTGTTATGCGGTGCCCACAAAGCCGCGTGGGTGCAGTCAATGGCACCCTGCCCTATGGGGACGCCCGCTATCCTGGCAAAGCCACATGTATGTTCGTCCTGCTTCTCTCTGGTGATGGGGAAGGAAATGTAGTCCCTTCTCCTACTGTAGAGAGCCTCTGTGACCTCCCGGTGCAGCGATGGATGGCGAACTGCGAGATGTTCACTATATCTCCTGTAGAAGGATCTGCTGGTGAAGAAATTGAGGGCGACGGTGACCTTGACTGCCACTGAGAGAGCTGTGGTCGTCCTGATCTGAGGCTGGAGGTCTGGTTGCAGGAGGTGGCAGAGTTCTGTGACCACCTCCTTGCTAAAGCGGAGCCTTCTAATATACTGCTCCTCGCGTAACTGAAGGGAGGAGAAGTGCTCTCGGAATTCCCTCGGAGGGTAAGGCCTCCTGTTGAGAGCCCTGATGGCCCTCCTCCTCCCTCTGGCCGCATGATCCAGTCTTTCTCGCTCCCTCCGTCGTAGGTCCTGGAGGGCGAGGTCGACTGTCAGTGCAGCCCCCATTAATGTAAGCCAAGTGTAGCACTTTGATATGTTGAGAGAATAAATGTAACTAATTGTTAGTATCCACAACACTCCTGCTACTAAACAACCTTTAAATGACTGAATTAAACTGATGCACAATCTCAAACTGACAAGGAAGCAATGAAACGGCACTAACCTAAGACCTGCGTCTCATTACACATGATCTCTTTAAGCAGCACCACTGGAGCCGGCATCCACCTGCTTGACACCTCTTCTCCCTGTCGCTGTCGGGGCGAGGTGCTAAGGCAGGGGGCGACAATGAATTTTGCAGATCGGACGCCCAGTGAGCGTTGCACATTCACTGACGTCACAATCTGCCTGGCGCTGAGGTCCCCGGTGGTAACTCGTAGCAGCGGGGCTGCGGGGGTCCAGATTTGGTGTGTGTTGCTGGATTCACCTCGCCCCGGTGCAACTCTTCACAATGTATATTAACGATTTGGAGGAAGGGACCAAGTGTAACATATCAAAATTTGCAGATGATACAAAGATGGGAGGGAAAGTAGTGAGTGAGGAGGACATAAAAAACCTGCAAGGGGACATAGACAGGCTAAGTAAGTGGGCAGAGATTTGGCAGATGGAATACAACACTGGAAAGTGTGAGGTGATGCACTTTGGCAGGAAAAATCCTAGAGCAATTTATTATCTTAATGGCAAGAAACTGGAGAGTACTGAAGTGCAAAGGGATCTGGGGGTCCTGGTGCACGAAACTCAAAAGGTTAGTATGCAGGTGCAGCAAGTGATTAAGAAGGCAAATGGAATGTTGGCTTTCATTGCTAGGGGGATAGAATATAAAAATAGGGAGGTATTGCTTCAGTTGTACAAGGTATTGGTGAGACCGCACCTGGAATACTGCATACAGTTTTGGTGTCCTTACTTAAGGAAAGACATCCTTGCTCTCGAGGCAGTGCAAAAAAGGTTCACTCGGTTAATCCCGGGGATGAGGGGGTGGTCATATGAGGAGAGGTTGGGTAGATTGGGACTCTACTCATTGGAGTTCAGAAGAATGAGAGGCGATCTTATTGAAACATATAAGATTGTGAAGGGGTTGGATCGGGTGGATGCGGGGAGGATGTTCCCGATGACGGGTGAGACGAGAACTAGGGGACATAGTCTTAGAATAAGGGGCTGCTCTTTCAAAACTGAGATGAGGAGGAACTACTTCACTCAGAGGGTGGTAGGTCCATGGAATATGCTGCCACAAAAAGCTGTAGAAGCTACAACATTAATTAAATTTAAAACAGAAATAGACAGTTTCCTAGAAGTAAAGGGCATTAAGGGTTACGGGGAGCGGGCAGGAATTTGGACATGAGTCTAGGTTCGGATCGGTCATGGCCCTGTGGGTAGTGGAGCGGGCCCAGGGACTGTGTAGCCTGATTCTGCTCCTATTTCGTGTGTGCAATTCTGTTAGATGCAGGAGATGGTTCTGTGATAGATAGTAGATTGGCGGTTAGGATCAGATCAGCCATGATCTTATTGAATGGCAGAGCAGGCTCGAGGGGCCGATTGGCCTACTCCTGCTCCTATTTCTTATGTTCTTATGTTCTTATGTACTGCATCAGTGCCCCGTTAGCGCCCCCGCCAGGCACTAACTGGAGGCGCTAACCAACTGAATTTCCCCCCCCCCCACCATGTTCGCCTTCTACCAACCTGGTAGTCGCATGATACAACGATAATGGAGTTGTTGACTAATCACAGCAATCAATCTCTAATGGACAGAAAACAGAGACTAGGGATAAACGGATCTTTTTCAGGTTGGCAGGCTGTAACTAGTGAGGTGCCGCAAGGATCAGTGCTGGGGCCTCAGCTATTTACAATCTATATTAATGACCTAGATGAAGGGACCGAGTGTAATGTATCCAAGTTTGCTGACAATACAAAGCTAGGTGGGACAGTAAGCTGTGAGGAGAACACAGAGTCTGCAAAGGGATATAGATAGACTAAGTGAGTGGGCAGTAAGGTGGCAGATGGAGTATAATGTAAGGAAATGTGAGGTTATTCACTTTGGTAGGAAGAATAGAAAAACAGAATATTTTTTAAATGGTGAGAAACTTTCAAATGTTGATGTTCAGAGAGATTTGGGTGTCCTCATGCAAGAAACACAGAAAGCTAGCATGCAGGTACAGCAAGCAATAAGGAAGGCAAATGGCTTTATTGCAAGGGGGTTGGAGTATAAGAGTAAGGAAGTCTTGTTACAATTGTACAGGGCCTTGGTGAGACCACACCTGGAGTACTGTGCACAGTTTTGATCTCCTTATCTAAGGAAGGATATACTTGCCTTGGAGGCAGTGCAACGAAGGTTCACCAGATTGATTCCTGGGATGAGAGGGCTGTGCTATGATGAGAGATTGTGTAGAATGGGCCTATACTCTCTGGAGTTTAGAAGAATGAGAGGTGATCTCATTGAAACATACAAGATTCTGAAGGGGATTGACAGGGTAGATGCTGAGAGGTTGTTTCCCCCTGGCTGGAGTGTCTAGAACTAGGGGGCATATTCTCAGGATAAGGGGTCGGCCATTTAAGACCGAGATGAGGAGGAATTTCTTCACTCAGAGGGCTGTGAATCTTTGGAATTCTCTGCCCCAGAGGGCTGTGAATGCTGAGTCTTTGAGTATATTCAAGGCTGAGATCGATAGATTTTTGGACTCTAGGGGAACCAAGGGATATGGGGAATGGGCGGGAAAGTTGAGGTCGATGATCAGCCATGATCTTATTGAATGGCGGAGCAGGCTCGAGGGGCCGTATGGCCTACTCCTGCTCTTATTTCTTATGTTCTTATGTTCTATCAATGCATCTACAACAGACCCAGACATGAGGCGAGGAAACCCCAGTGGTGGAGAGCTTTGGGAACCACAGGTCCAAAGTCACCTGTTCCTCCCGAGTGCGCTACATTCACCACATGTCATGTCTCTAATTACTCGTATACTGGATCCCAAATGTCTTGGTGTCTTTCACGTCCTCAGGATGTCCCAAAGTGATTCTTAGTCAATTAATTACTTTTGAGGTTTAATCACTGTTGATCTATAAGCAAATGTGGCCGCCAATTTACGCATAGCAAGTGCCCGCAAATGGCAATGAAATAAATGATAAGTTAATCTGTTGGTCGAGGGATAAATGTTAGTGAGGACATTAGGTTCTTCCTCGAATAATGGCATCAAACCCAAAATATTATAACTCAGAGGTGAGAGAGCTACCAGCTCCGCCAAACTGACGCTGATAGTTCTACTGTAGAATTACAAGATAAACTTAGTGTCTGATAGATGATCCAGCTCTCCCCTTGAATCCTCACCATATGTGTATCTATACAGTGAGTGTTTGCAGAGGTTTAATCTCCTGCAGCCCTCCATCTCAGCTCATGCTCTCTGCTCTTCTGAATCTAAACTACAAGCTTCCCTCTCCCCACCCCACTGTTGCATCAGTGACAGATCCTCACTCCATCCCTGCCCAAACTCTCTGCTTCAAGCCCCAGGGCCAGAGCACATAACCTAGGCTGACCTTCCAGTGCTGTACGGAGGGGCAGTACTGAGGGAGCGCTGCACTGTCGGAGGGGCGGTACTGAGGGAGCGCTGCACTGTCGGAGGGGCAGTACTGAGGGAGCGCTGCATTGTCGGAGGGGCAGTACTGAGGGAGCGCTACACTGTCAGAGGGTCAGTACTGAGGGAGTGCTGCACTGTCTGAGGGGCAGTACTGAGGGAGCGCTGCACTGTCGGAGGGGCGGTACTGAGGGAGTGCTGCACTGTCGGAGGGGCAGTACTGAGGGAGTGCTGCACTGTCAGAGGGGCAGTACTGAGGGAGTGCTGCACTGTCGGAGGGGCAGTACTGAGGGAGCGCTGCACTGTCGGAGGGGCGGTACTGAGGGAGTGCTGCACTGTCAGAGGGGCAGTACTGAGGGAGTGCTGCACTGTCGGAGGGGCAGTACTGAGGGAGCGCTACACTGTCAGAGGGGCGGTACTGAGGGAGTGCTGCACTGTCAGAGAGGCAGTACTGAAGGAGTGCTGCACTGTCGGAGGGGCAGTACTGAGGGAGCGCTACACTGTCAGAGGGTCAGTACTGAGGGAGTGCTGCAATGTCGGTGGTGCCATCTTTTCGATGAAATGTTAAACCAGTGTCTGGTCAGGTGGATGTAAAAGATCCTGTGGGACTATTAGAAGAACAGGGGGTGTCCCTGTGTCCGGACCAACATTCCTTTGTCAACCAACTCCACCAACATCAGATTAACTGGCCATTCAGCTCAATTCTGTTTGTGCACATTGGCCGCTGAATTTGCAGTAACTATAGTTATTGCGTTGGGACATCCTGAGAATGTGATAATGTAATAATCTGTAATATAAATACAACTGCCGTACCCGTCCCTCACCCAACAAACCATCAGCAAAACAGCACTCTTTGAACAAAGGGGAATGTGATTGTATAGCTTTTCAATTCCCCGTTAATTCGAGAGCCTATCAGTTTTACTTGTTGGATTCACTTTCCTCGATCATTTCCAATTCAAATCAGTTCAGCTGATCATTGATGATATACGTCATATTTATTGTCCAAAACAGCAGGAAAAGCACATTAATCAAAGGTTTATTGTCCATTATAGAATGTTAAATATGTGAGTGTATCTCATTGTTCCTGCCAATATATTGTATTTTCGTAATAGCATTATGATCTGAAACAGATTATGACCCAGAGATCCATTTCTGTCACTTAAACATGAATAACGTATTGCCGTAACATTTTCTATTTCTCCAGTGAATGTCTGCAAGGCAAAGACATAACTTGTGGTGTTATTAATGACTATCTCTTCCGCAGGCAGCCCGTCCTTTGAAAAATGCTTAAACAGACTTGTTAGATTTTCAGTGCAGGCAGTGGGGAATGGGGACGTAAGCCGAAGCATTCACAAGGGGATACCAAGTTCAATATTTGGAGTTAAACTCAAGTTACGAGGCAGAATAAACAGATGGAACTAAAAGTCTGTTTTTTCACCTGTTGTGAACCCAAAGCCCACACTGCACGAGACCAGCAAGGCTCGAGTCAAGAAGAGAAGGTGGAATAAATCAAGTCGTGGTTAGGAGACAGTAAGGTTGGGTTTTGCAGGAGGCGGGGAAGTCTGAAGAAGATGAGGAGTGGATTATGCTGCAAGTTTAACGTTAGCAGTTTCCTGAGTCGTGTAAATGTGGATAAAGGCGGAAATCCAACACACGCTTCAAGCACAGCTCCTTCCCCATTGGTGGTATGAGATCATGGGATCACCCTACCAGAGGCATCGCACCATGTCCTCCTCTCACTCATTCCTTCCCAGGACCTCAACATATGAATCTCCTCTCCTCCCCCCATCTCTCCTCCCTCGGTCTCCTCTCCCTCCATCTCTCCTCCCTCGGTCTCCTCTCCCTCCATCTCGCCTCCCTCAGTCTCCTCTCCCTCCATCTTGCCTCCCTTGGTCTCCCCTCCCTTGGTCTCCCCTCCCTTGGTCTCCCCTCTCTCCGTCTCCCCTCCCTCAGTCTCCCCTCCATAGGTCTCCCCTACCTCATTCTCCCCTCTCTTGGTCTCCCCTCCCTCCGTCTCCCTGCCCTCAGTCTCCCCTTCCTCAGTCTCCCCTTCCTCAGTCTCCCCTTCCTCAGTCTCCCCTCCCTCAGTCTCCCCTCCCTCAGTCTCCCCTACCTCATTCTCCCCTCTCTTGGTCTCCCCTCCCTCAGTCTCCCCTACCTCATTCTCCCCTCTCTTGGTCTCCCCTCCCTCCATCTCCTCCTACAATCTAAAGGCTTTTAAAACCCGAAGTTTGGCATTGCCTAATCCCTACTTCCTGATTTACCTCGACTCTATCCAACTGCATTCCTGTTTGGTGGTGTTTCTGTACTGTGGGCATCGGCACTTCAAAAAACAATCCAAGATGAGAGCGGAACCAAAATTTGGGAATGAAACTGAATGCATAGATTAAGCATTCCAATTTGAATAAGTGGTGCACTCAAAAATGTCTGCTATTAATAATTGATGTTGTGGATATACTTTTGTGATGGGACCTTGTCTTATTTACTTTTCCCACCGAAATGAATAACACCAATTAACTCTCTCATAACTAGACTTTTTCCACCATGTATTCTCGGGCTCTCTCGGAGATCTACACCATGAAAATGTCAAACAAAAACCTGATGTTATTTGTAAAACAAAGGTGTCTAGTGCAGGTCATCGACCTGAAACGTTAACTCTGTTTCTATCTCCAGAGATGCTGCCTGACCTGCTGAGTGTTTCCAGCACTTTCTGTTTATATTTCAGATTTCCAGCATCCGCAGTATTTTGCTTTTGTATTAGTGTTTAGCGTTGATCTTGCTGTGTGCAATTATTAGGCACTTTCTAGAACTGACTCCCTGATACAACAATAAACAAATACAGCTTCTTCTGAGGTGTGTTGTTTACAGAGAAACTCAGAATTCTCCAGTGGCTGCCTCAGGCATATCTCCAAAACTTAATGAGCAATATGGATATAATAAAGACTGAATGAATACAACTTCCAACATTTTGTTTTAATCACCTGGTAATGATGTAAATGACCTCTGACTTGATGTGGTCAAGGTGAGGGATGTCAGTGATGGGGAATGTAACACTCTTGGGTCACGATGAGAGGCAGAATAAAATCACATCAAACAGGGAAGGAAATCTGCCGTCCTTACCTGGTCTGGCCTGTATGTGACTCCAGACCCACAGCAATGTGGTTGACTCTTAACTGCCCTCTGAAATGGCCTAGCAAGTCACTCAGTTGTAACAAACCGCTACGAAACACAATAATAAGAATGAAACCGGACGGACCACCCGGCATCGACCTTGGCTCCGGCTATGGACATTGCAATGGCACACCCAGCCCAGTCGACCCTGCAAAGTCCTCCTCACCAATATCTGGGGATTGTGCCAAAATTGGGAGAGCTGTCCCACAGACTAGTCAAGCAACATAGTCATACTCACGAAATCATACCTTTCAGTCTCAAACTCCTCCATCACCATCCCTGGGTATGTCCTGTCCCACTGGCAGGATAGACCCACCAGGGGTGGTGGCACAGTGGTATACAGGCGGCAAGGAGTACCCTGGGAGTGCTCAACATTGACTCCAGACCCCATGAAGTCTCATGGCTTCAGGCCAAGCATGGGCAAGGAAACCTCCTGCTGATTACCACCTACTGCCCTCCCTCAACTGATGAATCAGTACTCCTCTATGTTGAATACCACTTAGAAGAAGCACTGAGGGTAGCAAGGGCACAGAATGTACTCTGGGTGGGGGACTTCAATGTCCATCACCAAGAGTGGCTCGGTAGCACCATGACTGACCAAACTGGCCGAGTCCTGAAGGACATAGCTGCCAGTCTGAGCCTGCTATGAGAGAACCAACATGAGGGAAAAACCTACTTGACCTCGTCCTCACCAATCTACCTGTTGCAGATGCATCTGTCCATGACAGTATTGGTAGCAGTGATCACCGCACAGTCATTGTGGAGACGAAATCCCATCTTCACACTGAGGACACCCTCCATCATGTTATGTGGCACTACCACCGTGCTAAATGGGATAGATTCAGAACAGCTCAAAATTGGGCATCCATGAGGCGCTGTGGGCCATCAGCAGCAGCAGAATTGTATTCCACCACAATCTGTAACATCATGGCTTGGCATATCCCTCACTCTACCATTACCATCAAGCCACGGGACCAACCCTGGTTCAATAAGGAGTGTAGAAGAGCATGTCAGGAGCAGCACCAGGCATACCTAAAAATGAAGTGCCAACCTGGGGATGCTGCAACACAGGAGGCTCCATGAATATCCCCATCCTCAATGATGGTAAAGCCCAGCAGGTGAGTGCAAAAGACAAGGCTGAAGCGTTTGCAACCATCTTCAGCCAGAAGTGCCGAGTGGATGATCCATATCGGTCTCCTCCTGAGGTCCCCACCATTACAGAAGCCAGTCTTCAGCCAATTCGATTCACTCCACGTGATATCAAGAAACGGCTAAGCGCACTGGATACAGCAAAGGCTATGGGCCCCGACAACATCCCAGCTATTGTGCTGAAGACTTGTGCTCCAGAACTAGCTGTGCCTCTAGCCAAGCTGTTCCAGTACAACTACAACACTGGCATCTATCCGACAATGTGGAAAACTGCCCAGGTATGTCCTGTCCACAAAAAGCAGAACAAATCGAACCCGACCAATTACCGCCCCATCAGTCTACTCTCCATCATTAGCAAAGTGATGGAAGGTGTCATTGAAAGTGCTATCAAGCAGCACTTACTCACCAATAATTTGCTCACTGATGCCCAGTTTGAATTCCGCCAAGATCACTCGGCTCCCGACCTCATTACAGCCTTGGTCCAAACATGGACAAAGCACCTGAATGCCAGAGGTGAGGTGAGAGTGACTGCCCTTGACATCAAGGCAGCATTTGACCTAGTGTGGCATCAAGGAGCCCTAGTAAAACTGAAGTCAATGGGAATCGGGGGAGAAAACGCTCACTGGCTGGAGTGATACTCAAGAAGCTCGACACCATCCAGGACAAAGCAGCCCGCTTAATTGGCACCCCATCCACCACCTTAAACATTTACTCCCTCCACCACTGGCGTACCGTGGCTGCAGTGTGTACCATCTACAAGATGCACTGCAGCAACTCGCCAAGGCTTCTTCGGCAGCACCTCCCAAACCCGCGACCTCTACCACCTAGAATGACAAGGGCAGCAGGGGCATGGGAACACCACCACCTCCAAGTTCCCCTCGAAGTCACACACCATTGTTTATTCCAATCTGGCATAAAAGGAAATCTAAAAAGGTGACTCAACCGTGGATAACAGGGGAAATTAGAGACAGCATAAAATCCAAAGATAGGGCGTATAAAATAGCCAAAAAAAGCGCCAGAGCGGAAGATTGGGAACAGTTTAAGATAGAGCAAAGGAGGACAAAGGGCTTAATCAAGAGGGGCAAAATAGCTTATGAAAGCAAGCTGGCGGAAAATATAAAAACTAACTCCAAAAGCTTTTATAAGTATATCAAGAGGAAAAGACTGGTGAAAACCAAAGTTGGTCCATTGCAGTCAGATACGGGGGAATATATAACGGGAAATAAGGAAATGGCAGACCAACTAAATGCATACTTTGGGTCAGTCTTTACGAAGGAAGACACAAAAAACCTCCCTGGGATATCGGGAAAAATAGGGACATTGGCAAAGGAGGAACTGACGCAAATCAATATCTCTAAGGATATGGTGTTAAGGAAGCTAAAGGGATTGAAGGCGGACAAATCCCCAGGGCCTGATAACATGCATCCTAGGGTACTGAAGGAGGTGGCCCTAGAGATAGCGGATGCACTAAGTATGATTTTTCAGAATTCATTAGACTCGGGAACAGTGCCCATGGATTGGAGGGTAGCTAACGTTACCCCACTATTCAAAAAGGGGGGTAGGGAAAAAGCAGGTAATTACAGACCTGTAAGCCTTACATCAGTTGTGGGCAAAATGCTGGAGTCCATCATTAAGGATGAAATAGCGGAGCACTTAGCAAATGGGGACAGGATAGGACAGAGTCAACATGGATTTACAAAGGGTAAATCGTGCTTGACTAATCTATTGGAATTTTTTGAGGGAGTAACTGGTAAAATAGATGGGGGAGAGCCAGTAGATGTGGTGTACCTGGACTTCCAAAAGGCCTTCGATAAGGTCCCACATAAAAGATTAGCATGGAAAATTGAAGCTCATGGGATAAAGGGGAAAGTATTGACGTGGATAGAGAACTGGCTGTCAGATAGAAAACAGAGAGTTGGAATAAACGGCTCATTTTCTGAATGGCAGGCAGTAACAAGTGGGGTACCACAGGGATCTGTCCTGGGTCCCCAGCTGTTCACAATTTACATTAATGACCTGGATCAGGGAGTCGGATGCAGCATTTCCAAATTTGCAGACAACACTAAACTAGGAGGGGGGGGTGGGCTCAGAGGAGGAGACCAGGAAGCTCCAGAGCGATTTGGACAGACTGGGTGATTGGGCGGATAAATGGCAGATGCACTATAATGTGGACAAGTGCGAAGTTATCCACCTTGGGTGCAGGAACGGGAGGGCAAATTATTATTTAAATGGCAATAAATTGGGAGAGGAGGAAGTACAGAGAGACCTGGGTGTTCTTGTACACCAGTCACTGAAGGCGAGCATGCAGGTGCAACAGGCGGTCAAGAAGGCAAACGGTATGCTGGCCTTCATAGCAAAAGGGTTGGAATACAGGAACAGGGATACCTTGCTGCAGCTGTACAGGGCACTGGTGAGACCACACCTCGAGTACTGTGTACAGTTTTGGTCGCCTCATCTGAGGAAAGATGTTCTTGCCATGGAGGGGGTGCAGCGGCGATTCACCAGGCTGATACCAGGAATGGCGGGATTGACCTATGAGGAGAGACTATGTAGTTTAGGGATGTACACACTGGAGTTTAGAAGATTGAGAGGGGACCTCATAGAAGTGTATAAAATTCTGACAGGTCTAGACAGACTAGATGCAGAAGGAATGTTTCCCTTGGCGGGTGAGAACAGAACTAGAGAGGCGGCGGACCTGGGTGGAGCAACAGCGGCGAGGCGGCGGCGGTAAAAGGCGGCAGCGACCAGGTAGGCTTTCACCAAGCCGAGAGCAGGAGAGAGGTAAAAAATAATCGAAGTGTGACGTCACCAGAAAGCAGGTAAGTGATTGGTTGGTGAGTATTTCTCTTTTTTTTTATATACAAAACTTCAATTTTATTGTTTCTCGGGTATCTGTGGTGTAGCAGAGACTGCTGGCATAAATTAACTGAAGGGTAAATAATACATTTTTAATTAATTACATAGAATGGGAGAGCAGGTGATGTGTTACTGCTGCAATATGTGGGAGCTGGTGGACACCATTGATGTTCACGGTGAACACATTTGCAGTAAGTGTTGGCTGCTCGAGGAACTCCGGCTCCGTGTTGATGAGCTGGAGTCCGAGCTTCAAACACTGTGACACATCAGGGAGGGGGAGAGTTACCTGGACTCCGTGTTTCAGGAGGTAGTCACACCAATTAGAGTAACTAATTCAGAAGTAGCCCGTGGTCAGGGACAGGAAGGTGTGACTACGAGTGAGGCAGGTACAGGGATCCAGGAGGTAGTGTTGGAGGAGCCGCAGCCCTTGCTCTTGTCCAACAGGTTCGAGGCTCTTACTCCCTGTGTGGATAGGAGCGGGGACTGCAGGGAGGATGAGCAACCTGGCCACAGCACCGTGGTAAGGGGGGCCATTCAAGTGGGGGGAGTAAAAAGAAATGTTGTAGTGGTAGGGGATAGTATCATTAGGGGGATAGATAGGGTTCTTTGCAGCCAAGAGCGAGAGTCCCGAAGGCTGTGTTGCCTGCCCGGTGCCAGGGTTAAGGACATCTCCTCTGGGCTGGAGAGAAACTTGGAGTGGGAGGGGGAGGATCCAGTTGTCGTGGTCCATGTTGGTACCAATGACATAGATAGGACAAGGAAAGAGGTTCTGCTGAGGGAGTTTGAGCAGCTAGGGGCCAAATTAAAAAGCAGAACCTCGAGGGTAATAATCTCTGGATTACTACCTGAGCCACGAGCAAATTTGGCTAGGGTAAATAAAATCAGGGAGTTGAATGCGTGGCTCAAAGACTGGTGTGGGAAAAATGGGTTTTGCTTCTTGGGACACTGGCACCAGTACTGGGGCAGGAGAGAGCTGTTCCGTTGGGACGGACTTCACTTGGCCAGTGCTGGGACTAGTGTCCTGGCGAATCGAATAACTAGGGCTGTGGAGAGGGCTTTAAACTAATTAGTGGGGGGGAGGTTTCAAGAGAGCAAAAAATAAAAATGACAACAGAGAGGGTCATAGACATAGGTAGCAGTAGGGGAATCACAAATCAGAGCGTGGCAGGAAGGGACAGAGTGTGTGGAGTAAAAGGTAAACTGGTAAAAAGTGAAAAAGCAGGAACTAAGTGCCACAAAGCATATTTGAAAGTTCTCTATCTGAATGCACGTAGCATTCGTAACAAAATAGACGAGTTAATGGCACAAATAACTACATATGGTTATGATATTGTGGCCATTACAGAAACATGGCTGCAGGGTGACAATGCCTGGGAATTAAACATACCAGGTTATTTAACGATCAGGAAGGACAGGCAGGAAGGAAGGGGAGGTGGGGTGGCTATGTTAATAAAGGAAGGAATCACTGTAATACAGAGTAATGATATTGGGTCAAAAAATCATGATAATGAAACAGTTTGGGTGGAGATAAGGAATAATAAGGGGAAAAAAACATTAGTGGGCGTAGTCTATAGGCCTCCGAACAGTTGCAACTCTATTGGACGGAGTATCAATCAGGAAATAGTTGAGGCATGTAATAAGGGAACATCTATAATTATGGGGGATTTTAACTATCATATTAATTGGACAAATCAAATGGGGCAGGGCTGCCTTGAGGATGAGTTCATTGAGTGTATTAGGGATGGGTTTCTTGAGCAGTATGTAACTGAACCGACCAGGGGGCAAGCAACCTTAGATCTGGTCCTGTGTAACGAGACAGGATTAATTAAAAATGTCCTAGTAAAGGATCCCCTTGGAATGAGTGACCATAACATGGTTGAATTCCATATTCAATTAGAGGGTGAGAAGGTTGGATCTCAAACAAGCGTGCTAAGCTTGAATAAAGGAGACTATGAAGGTATGCGAGCGGAATTGAGTAGAGTGGATTGGGAAAATAGATTAAAGGGTAAGACGACACATGATCAGTGGTGTACATTCAAGGAGTTATTTTACAACTTCCAAAAAAAATATATTCCACTGAAAAGAAAAGGGTGTAAAAGAAAGGACAGTCATCCGTGGCTAAGTAAAGAAATTAAGGATAGTATTCGACTAAAAACAAGGGCATATAAGGTAGCGAAATCTAGTGGGAGGACAGAGGATTGGGAAAACTTTAAAAGGCAGCAAAAAATAACAAAAAGATTGATTAAGAAAGGGAAGATAGATTATGAAAGTAAATTAGCAAAAAATATAAAAACAGATAGTAAGAGTTTTTATAGTTATATAAAAAGAAAAAGGGTGGCTAAAGTAAATGTTGGTCCCTTAGAGGATGAGACCGGGAAATTAATGGTGGGAAATATGGAGATGGCAAAAACACTGAATGAATATTTTGTATCAGTCTTTACAGTAGAGGACACTAAGAATATCCCAACACTGGACAAACAGGGGGCTATAGGGGGAGAGGAGCTAAACACGATCAAAATCACTAAGGAAGTGGTACTCGGTAAAATAATGGGACTCAAGGCGGATAAATCACCTGGACCTGATGGCTTACATCCTAGAGTCTTGAAGGAAGTGGCGGTAGGGATTGTAGATGCATTGGTAATAATTTTTCAAAACTCCCTGGATTCCGCTAAGGTCCCGGCAGACTGGAAAACTGCTAATGTAACACCCTTATTTAAAAAGGGCAGTAGACAGAAGGCTGGTAACTATAGACCGGTTAGCCTAACATCTGTGGTAGGTAAAATTTTGGAGTCCATTATTAAGGAAACAGTAACAGGACATTTGGATAATCATAATTTAATAGGACAAAGTCAGCATGGTTTTACGAAGGGGAAGTCATGTTTGACAAATTTGCTGGAGTTCTTTGAGGAAGTAACATATAGAGTGGATAAAGGGGAACCAGTGGACGTAGTGTATTTAGACTTCCAAAAGGCATTTGACAAGGTGCCACACAAAAGATTATTGCTTAAGGTAAAAAATCACGGGATTGGGGGTAATATTCTGGCATGGATAGAGGATTGGCTATCTAACAGAAAGCAAAGAGTTGGGATAAATGGTTCATTCTCAGACTGGCAATCAGTAACTAGTGGTGTTCCACAGGGGTCAGTGCTGGGTCCCCAACTCTTCACAATCTATATTAACGATTTGGAGGAAGGGACCAAGTGTAACATATCAAAATTTGCAGATGATACAAAGATGGGAGGGAAAGTAGTGAGTGAGGAGGACATAAAAAACCTGCAAGGGGACATAGACAGGCTAAGTAAGTGGGCAGAGATTTGGCAGATGGAATACAACACTGGAAAGTGTGAGGTGATGCACTTTGGCAGGAAAAATCCTAGAGCAATTTATTATCTTAATGGCAAGAAACTGGAGAGTACTGAAGTGCAAAGGGATCTGGGGGTCCTGGTGCACGAAACTCAAAAGGTTAGTATGCAGGTGCAGCAAGTGATTAAGAAGGCAAATGGAATGTTGGCTTTCATTGCTAGGGGGATAGAATATAAAAATAGGGAGGTATTGCTTCAGTTGTACAAGGTATTGGTGAGACCGCACCTGGAATACTGCATACAGTTTTGGTGTCCTTACTTAAGGAAAGACATCCTTGCTCTCGAGGCAGTGCAAAAAAGGTTCACTCGGTTAATCCCGGGGATGAGGGGGTGGTCATATGAGGAGAGGTTGGGTAGATTGGGACTCTACTCATTGGAGTTCAGAAGAATGAGAGGCGATCTTATTGAAACATATAAGATTGTGAAGGGGTTGGATCGGGTGGATGCGGGGAGGATGTTCCCGATGACGGGTGAGACGAGAACTAGGGGACATAGTCTTAGAATAAGGGGCTGCTCTTTCAAAACTGAGATGAGGAGGAACTACTTCACTCAGAGGGTGGTAGGTCCATGGAATATGCTGCCACAAAAAGCTGTAGAAGCTACAACATTAATTAAATTTAAAACAGAAATAGACAGTTTCCTAGAAGTAAAGGGCATTAAGGGTTACGGGGAGCGGGCAGGAATTTGGACATGAGTCTAGGTTCGGATCGGTCATGGCCCTGTGGGTAGTGGAGCGGGCCCAGGGACTGTGTAGCCTGATTCTGCTCCTATTTCGTGTGTGCAATTCTGTTAGATGCAGGAGATGGTTCTGTGATAGATAGTAGATTGGCGGTTAGGATCAGATCAGCCATGATCTTATTGAATGGCGGAGCAGGCTCGAGGGGCCGATTGGCCTACTCCTGCTCCTATTTCTTATGTTATAATTTAAGGATAAGGGCTAAACCATTTAGGACAGAAATGAGGGGGAATTTCTTCACTCATAGGGTGGTGAACCTGTGGAACTCATTGCCACAGAGGGCAGTGTACGCCAGCTCATTAAATATATTTAAGAGGGAATTAGATATATTTCTACAGGCAAAAGGGGTTAAGGGTTACGGAGAGAAGGCGGGGACGGGATACTGAATTGGAGGATCAGCCATGATCTCATTAAATGGCGGAGCAGGCTCGAAGGGCCGGATGGCCTACTCCTGCTCCTATCTTCTATGTAATCTATGTAAAACCATCCTGGCTTAGAAATATATCGCCGATCCTTCATCGTCACCCATTCACTATCGCCCATTCACTATCGCCCGTTCACTACCGCCCACTCACTACCGCCCACTCACTATCACCCATTCACTATCGCCCACTCACTATCGCCCACTCACTATCACCCATTCACTATCACCCGTTCACTACCGCCCGCTCACTATTGCCCATTCACTATCGCCAGTTCACTATCACCCGTTCACTTTCACCCACTCACTATCACCCATTCACTATCACCCGTTCACTACCGCCCGCTCACTATCGCCCATTCACTATCGCCCGTTCACTATTGCCCATTCCCTATCTCCTGTTCACTATCTCCTGTTCACTACCGCCCACTCACTATCGCCCGTTCACTATCACCCATTCACTATCACCCATTCACTATCGCCCGCTCACTATTACCCACTCACTATCACCCACTCACTATCGGCCATTCACTATTGTCCACTCACTATTGCCCATTCACTATCACCAATTCACTATCACCCATTCACTATCGCCCGCTCACTATCACCCATTCACTATCGCCCGTTCACTATTGCCCATTCCCTATCTCCTGTTCACTATCTCCTGTTCACTACCGCCCACTCACTATCGCCCATTCACTATCACCCATTCACTATCGCCCACTCACTATTGCCCACTCACTATCGCCCATTCACTATTGCCCATTCACTATCACCCATTCACTATCGCCCGCTCACTATCACCCATTCACTATCACCCATTCACTATCGCCCACTCACTATCGCTCATTCACTACAGCCCACTCACTATCGCCCACTCACTATCGCCCATTCACTATCACCCATTCACTATCGCCCACTCACAATCGGCCATTCACTACCGCCCACTCACTATCACCCATTCACTATCGCCCACTCACTATTGCCCACTCACTATCGCCCATTCACTATCACCCACTCACTATCGCCCACTCACTATCACCCATTCACTATCGCCCACTCACTATCGCCCATTCACTATCACCCATTCACTATCGCCCACTCACTATCACCTTCACTATCGCCCATTCACTATCGCCCACTCACTATCACCTTCACTATCGCCCATTCACTATCACCCACTCACTATCGCCCACTCACTATCGCAAATTCACTATCACCCATTCACTATCGCCCATTCACTATCGCCCACTCACTATCGCCCATTCACTATCGCCCATTCACTATCGTCCATTCACTATCGCCCATTCACTATCGCCCACTCACTATCGCCCATTCACTATCGCCCACTCACTATCGCCCACTCACTATCGCCCGTTCACTATCGCCCGTTCACTATCGCCCATTCACTATCGCCCATTCACGATCACCAGTTCCCTATCTCCTGTTCACTACTGCCCGCTCACTATCGCTCATTCACTATTACCCATTCACTATCACCCGTACCCTATCTCCTGTTCACTATCTCCTGTTCACTACTGCCCGCTCACTATCGCCCATTCACTATCACCCATTCCCTATCTCCTGTTCAATACTGCCTGTTCACTACCGCCCGCTCACTATTGCCCATTCCCTATCTCCTGTGCACTATCTCCTGTTCACTACCGCCCGCTCACTATCACCCGCTCACTATCACCCATTCACTATCGCACATTCACTATTGCCCATTCACTATCACCCGTACCCTATCTCCTATTCACTATCTCCTGTTCACTACTGCCCGCTCACTATCGCCCACTCACTATCGCCCATCCACTATCACCCATTCCCTATCTCCTGTTCAATACTGCCTGTTCACTACCGCCCGCTCACTATTGCCCATTCCCTATCTCCTGTTCACTATCTCCTGTTCACTATCTCCTGTTCACTACCACCCATTCACTATCACCCATTCACTATCACCCACTCACTATCACCCACTCACTATCACCCATTCACTATCACCCATTCACTATCGCCCACTCACTCTCACCCGTTCACTCTCACCCATTCACTATCACCCATTCACTATCACCCATTCACTATCGCCCACTCACTCTCACCCATTCACTATCACCCATTCACTATCTCCCACTCACTATCGCCCATCCACTATCGCCCATCCACTATCGCCCATTCCCTATCGCCCATTCCCTATCACCCATTCACTATCGCCCACTCACTATCGCCCATTCACTATCGCCCATTCACTATCGCCCATTCACTATCGCCCACTCACTATCACCCACTCACTATCACCCACACACTATCGCCCACTCACTATCGCCCGTTCACTATCACCCGTTCACTAACGCCTATTCACTATCGCCCATTCACTATCACCAGTTCCCTATCTCCTGTTCACTACTGCCTGCTCACTATCACCCATTCACTATTGCCCATTCACTATCACCCGTACCCTATCTCCTGTTCACTATCTCCTGTTCACTACCGCCCGCTCACTATCGCCCATTCACTATCACCCATTCCCTATCTCCTGTTCAATACTGCCTGTTCACTACCGCCCGCTCACTATTGCCCATTCCCTATCTCCTGTTCACTATCTCCTGTTCACTACTGCACGCTCACTATCGCCCGCTCACTATCGCCCATACACTATCGCCCATTCACTATTGCCCATTCCCTATCTCCTGTTCACTATCTCCTGTTCACTACCGCCCACTCACTATCGCCTGCTCACTATCGCCCATTCACTATCGCCCATTCACTATCACCCATTCACTATCACCCGTTCACTACCGCCCGCTCACTATCGCCCGTTCACTATCGCCCATTCACTATCGCCTATTCCCTATCTCCTGTTCACTACCGCCCGCTCACTATCGCCCATTCACTATCACCCATTCACTACTGCCCATTTACTATTGCCTGTTCACTATCACCCATTCCCTATTGCCCATTCACTATCACCCATTCACTATCACCCATTCACTATCGCCTGTTCACTACCACCCACTCACTATCGCCCATTCACTATCACCCATTCACTACTGCCCATTCACTACTGCCCGTTCACTATCGCCCATTCACTATCACCCGTTCACTACTGCCCATTCACTACCACCCGTTCACTATCGCCCGTTCACTACCTCCCATTCATTACTGCCCGTTCACTACCGCCCGTTCACTACCACCCATTCACTACCTCCTGTTCACTACCTCCTGTTCACTACTGCCCGTTCACTACTGCCCGTTAACTACCGCCCGTTCACTACCACCCGTTCACTATTGCCCGTTCTTGCACTATTGCCAGAGACAAATTTCTACCCTGACATCGCGCAGGCACAGTGGGGAAATGTGGGATAATTAATCGTTCGTTGTTTTGTGCACCAGACTGCTCTGGTTTATCAGGGTTAATGTTAGCGGAATATCCTTCATCAGAGTTTCAGCTCTTAAACCCTCCCTTCTCTTCCACTGATTTTTTAAATGGCAAAGGGATTGACTGCAGCTCGGTTAGGGAGGTTAAAGTTGGGAGGGTAGGACTGGAGATGCGTAGGAAGGCAAAAAGTTGCCAGGAAAATTTATTCTTATAGACAGCTGTGGCGATGTGTGACGAGTCTGGGGTTACTGCAGCCCTTTAAATGGGAACTTGACCAATTCCTGAGAGTAGAGGGCATTTCAAGTTAGAGAGGGCAAGTTGCTAGTTAGTTGAGGTTGTGATGAGTCAAGGATTTCTGCTGTCTCTTGAAGCATCACCAGAGGGTGGGAAGATGGCGTGTGAGGGTATACTGTCTGCTGGATGGGACCGCAAGTGGATCTGATGGTCTGTGCACCCCCCCACCCCCTTTGTATGTTCGTAGTATTAATCTTCTGTTTTTCTCCACAAGTCTCAAATCTCTTCCAGGGCCTCGACCCCCCTCTGCCTCTCTGTTCATTGACACAAGACCCTGGTCTCTGCTGACCCTCTAGTACTCAGACAATGCTCGTCACCCCCTCATTACACGTTGACCACTGGGGACTGGGCTGGCACTGATAATCTTTCATCACTTCTCAGCTCCTTAATTAAACTATGCCTCAGGAAACTGTTTAATTTTTTTTCTCTAAATGAAAATAATTTTAATCAGATCATTTTAAAGGAGTATTGAAATGTGTCGATGAAACAAGGATCAGGATGAATGCATAAGTAGCTTGCCTTGAAACAGCTGTGTGTGTTGGAGACCGTTTCCTTATTCCGTGGTCTTCCTAAACCCTGCATGCCAATCTCTGCTGAGAAAGTGACCTGCACCCAGGACACACGGTGCTGGGAGGTTGCCTAAGAGCAGGACTAAAGGAGAACTGCACGCTCCCAGTTTACGATGTGCCGATTGAAGTTAGAACATTTAAGAAGGGTTTTCTTTTCTTTGACCAATATTTTGTGTTCACTAAGGCAAGGGGTGATAGTGCTGGAAAATAGAACAGATCCCCACATTTCAGCCCCCTGCTGTCAGCATCAAGCACTCAAAGATCAGGACCTCTGCAGATTGAGCTTCCTCTACACCATCCAAATATGACTACTTCCTGAATTACCTCATCTTCTCTCCTACTTTCATCAGCCTTGGCAGTGACCAAACCATCGGATGTGGCCCTTCCCCAGGTTTCTCAAAACCCACTGCATGCCTGCTAGACTCGGTTGGTTGGTTCAAGCTCAGCTTCAGAATTTAAGGACATAATCTAGGCTGACATTCCTGTGCAGTGCTGTGGGATTATCAGAATTCCCATCTTTTGGAGGAGATATAAAGCGAAGGCCCTGCCTGTCCTTGTAGTTCAGGTGAATGTTGAATGTCCTTTGGTAGTCTTTCAAGGAGAGCATTATCTTGCTGAACATTACTTCTTCAACCAACACCACCAAAAACATTCATTGGCCATTCCTGGCGGTGTGTGTAAAATGGGGGCTGCAGTTCCCTACATTACCTCAAAGGACTAAGCCTGCCCAGTGTTAGCAGGCTATTCGACAATGAGAATCATTGCAGCCAAACCCAATCAGTCTCAGTCTTTACCTAAATAACAAGTCACTGCAGTTCCAAGTGATTAATTTGATGTGAAGCACTTTGAGATAATGTTGATGTGATACATAAATGTATTTAAAATTAAACACAGCACTGTCGTTGAGCAAGGGTCAGAAATGCTGAGCTTCTTAAAGGATCGGAGTTGAATTCTCTATAAACCGGAGAACATATCAATAGCCTCAAGGTTCAATTAACTGAAACATTAATCGAACAAATCAGATCGTAGTAACAATGTCTTTTTATGGTTCCTTTACCAGGCTCTCAGACAGCTGTTAATGTACTATATTGATTTTATCATGCCCATTCAAACTGTCCTCTACAACAAATATAACATAATCTTTGCGTTTTCTGTTGTAAGGCACATTACAGAATAAGGAGGTAAAGATTTCAGAGACAGATTAGCCTCAACACTGCCGAGGAGCTAATGGAATGAATTCAGAAATTATCTGCCAGTGACTCACATCCTGCCTCCACCAAACTGATAGTTTACTAATAATTTCCAATAAGCAGAATAAATCATTTTTTAAAAGATGGCTTTTAAATATCTGATTATCAAATCACTTCTAAACATGTCATTGGCCCTCCTGCTCTCTGCTGAAGCTGCTAACCTATGCTGATCTAAACCCTCACTAAAGTGCCATTCTTCATGTGTGAGCTCGGCAGGCAATTCGACTGTGAGTGAACTCACTTCTGAGGGTGATCCGGTCATCGCCCAGTGTCTGTGCACAAAGCGACTTCCTCCAGCTTCATTGGAACAGTGTAGAAGGCTAAAGACAGTCGAACTGGGAGTGTGACGGGTAATTAAAGCGAGAAGCGACAGAGTTCAGGGATGCACTTGTGGACAGAATGGAGCATTTGGTAAAGCAGTCTCCTCAATGTGCAGTGGACCAAACCGTGAGCAGCAAGTACTTACACCAGGCTAGAGGAAATACACGCAAATTGTTGTCTCAGCTGGAAGGAGTGTTTGGGACCCTGGATAGTGTTGTGGGAGAAGGTGAATGGGGAGGAAAGGGATTTATTTATTCTGGGACCTGGGCTGGAGTTGGGTTATTGTGTTTGCATTCCAGGAGAATTGGGAATGTTGAGGGGTTGGGGAGGATGGTCAGGTGACTCTTCCTCAGACATTTTGATAAGAATGACCACTGTCTAAAGGAGCTGAGTGCTGGCCTGGTAAGAGAGGGTTAAAGGCCTGTTCAGAGTTGGTTGCTGATGTTGAGAGTCTTGCTGGGCAGGTAGTCCAAGGCAGTCAGATCAAAGAGAACTGGGGGAGAAGACAGAAAGTACTTGGAGCTCGGCTAAATAATGCAGGGAGTGCAAATGAAGCTCGGTGCTCACTTAATAGCCTTCAGGGCCGAGATTAAAGGGTAGAAATCCCTTCATCCTTTAATGTTTTTGGTTTACGTCAGTCTTTCATCATATATTCTCCAACTTGATATTAATGAATGATATTAAATTGGGATCACTGCAGAACATCATCGGTATTTCACGGGGGACAGGGAGAGGAAGCTCCTCTGGAGAGGGGTCATTGTTGGGGAACGGACCTCATTACATTGATGTCTAATGGCAGTAGAGTTGCAGCCAATGATAAGCCCAGTATCTCTGAGCCAATCAGGACCAGAGACTCAGAGTTACTCTCCAGCCGACGCTCAGATATCCAGTCTCAGGTGGACCAATGGTGGAGGTACAACATTCCTGATCACTATCCTGCCGCCCCTCCTGGGAAGCGCACGGAGCTGGACGGTGGGTGGGGACAGGTTCAGACAGTGCGCCAACTCGCAGGGTGAAGGGTCACGTGTAGAGCACGGTCACTAGAGTGAGCTAGTCGAGGGAACCCGCCACTTAAGAGCAGTGTCCCAGTGAGGAGATCACCCTGCACGAGAGAACATTGGGAGGAAGAATTCACCCTGCTTTAAAACTAGAAATGGGGAAAAATACACCATAAAACTGAACCAGGCAGACACTGGTGTTTTGGAAATATCTTTCTCAAATCACAGGGGATGGCGATATTCAGATTCATCTCGTGAAGGGATTGCGGCTGAACTTAAATCAAGTGAACGAGGCTTCTGTATCCCTGAGCAACCAAAGCAGTAAAGTCGAAGATATCAGGGCTCCTTCTCGACCGTGGGAGAATGAATCTTCCACAAGTAACTTTGTGGCTGCAGAGCGGCTCCCAGTCCAATCTCCGATTATTCAACTTCCAGGAGTTTCGCGATTCTGGAGTCCAAACTTCAGCCAGAGAGATCCCGATCGCAATTTCCTCACCGCACATCATCTAGGTCAACTCAAACACTCAAATTGTGTACTTGGATTGAGTGCAAGCGAGTGACTAAGTCAGTGTGTGAGGGTGGAGGCGAAGGGGTGGGGGCAGTACTGAGGGAGCGCTGCACTGTCGGGGGAGGGGGGGCGGTACTGAGGGAGTCCTGCACTGTCGGAGGGGCAGTACTGAGGGAGCGCCGCACTGTCGGAGGGGCAGTACTGAGGGAGCGCTGCACTGTCGGGGGGGGGGGGGTGGGGGCAGTACTGAGGGAGCGCTGCACTGTCGGGGGAGGGGGGGCGGTACTGAGGGAGTCCTGCACTGTCGGAGGGGCGGTACTGAGGGAGCGCCGCACTGTCGGAGGGGCAGTACTGAGGGAGCGCCACACTGTCGGAGGGGCAGTACTGAGGGAGCGCTGCACTGTCGGGGGGGGGGGGGTGGGGGCAGTACTGAGGGAGCGCTGCACTGTCGGGGGAGGGGGGGCGGTACTGAGGGAGTCCTGCACTGTCGGAGGGGCGGTACTGAGGGAGCGCCGCACTGTCGGAGGGGCAGTACTGAGGGAGCGCCACACTGTCGGAGGGGCAGTACTGAGGGAGTGCCGCACTGTCGGAGGGGCAGTACTGAGGGAGTGCTGCACTGTCAGAGGGGTAGTACTGAGGGAGTGCTGCACTGTCGGAGGGGCAGTACTGAGGGAGCGCCGCACTATCGGAGGGGCAGTACTGAGGGAGCGCCACACTGTCGGAGGGGCAGTACTGAGGGAGCGCCGCACTGTCGGAGGGGCAGTACTGAGGGAGCGCCGCACTGTCGGAGGGGCAGTACTGAGGGAGCGCCGCACTGTCGGAGGGGCAGTACTGAGGGAGCGCCGCACTGTCGGAGGGGCAGTACTGAGGGAGCGCCGCACTGTCGGAGGGGCAGTACTGAGGGAGCGCTGCACTGTCAGAGGGGCCACCTTTGGAAGAGACATTGTTCCAATGGTTCAGGTGCAGGTTAAAGATCTCATGGCACTATTCAAAGAGCAGGGAGTTCTCCTGGTGTCCTTGATGTGGAGATGCCGGTGTTGGACTGGGGTGGACAAAAGTGAGAAGTCGCACAACACCAGGTTATAGTCCAACAGTTTTATTTGAAATCACAAGCTTTCGGAGCGGCTGCTCCTTCGTCAGGTGAAGTGACGAAGGAGCAGCCGCTCCGAAAGCTTGTGATTTCAAATAAAACTGTTGGACTATAACCTGGTGTTGTGCGACTTCTCACTTTTGTCCTGGTGTCCTGGCCAACATTCCTTCCTCATCCACCACCAAAAACAGATTAACTCATTCATTACATTGCTGATCATGGGATATTGCTCTGTTCAATATGTCTGCCATGTTTGGCTACCGTCAGTGCAATCCCAAAAGTAATTAATTTCTTGGAAGATCTCAAATAAATACAAATATTGTTTTAAATTAAAGTTTCCCAATCATTTACGAGTCATTAATTTTATTTTTTCCCTACAATAAATCAAAGTCGCTCTGAACAATCTGCGTCTCACTGTCGTCAAGATACATTTTAATCACTTAAATTTGGCTCTTGCACAAACTAACACAGCAACTGTTTCTAGTGAAAACCAGTCTAACAGAATCGTAGTGGGAGGCGCAGCATTCACACAGCGAAAGGGGCAACTGACCAAACTGTTTGGGCTCTTTAGATTTCTCAAGTTGCCATTGGCTCCTGACCTTCAGCAGTCTGAGAATGAAAGCCCAGTAAAAGCTGCTTGTGAGATCATTAGGTTAATAACTCGCTGCGATTTCAGGGTGATTTCAACCACGTGACTGCCCTCAACAAGTGCCCCTGTGTTTAACCAGTCACCTTCCTGGTTCATTGGCTTCCGTTCATTATAATCCCCACCAGAGACCCATCTAAAAATGGCTAATTCAGCTTCTGGAACATACAAGAACTAAACAGTAAATGGAAGGCACAACTTCCTCTCGGTTGAAATTTCAGCTTCACCGCTGCCTCTGCGCTCCTTAAACCCCAGACACGGACACCGCAGTCCTAGGGTTTCTGCATCACGATGTGAAATTTACCTGCAGTAGAAAGAAACAAAGTTACAGAAACTGGGCCAAGAGAGACAGACAAGCAGACAGACAGAGCGCGAGTGAGAGAGCAATAAACCCGGGAGAGAGAGAGAGCTTGTAATAAACAGCAGGCACACACTGGCCTGATGGAAAGTGTGTTTGTTTGTATGGAGATCGGGTGAGGACGGGGTTTGGCTGCTCTGTGATACCCTCTCATGGTCGAATGCCCTGCTGACATTGCTGGTCTAGGCTCACACATGAAGGTGTGTCTGGGAGGGGTACTGGGGGACAGTCTGGCCCCCTGAAACAGTGAGGGTGGTGTCGGGGGGGGGGGAACAGAACTGATGAGGAAGAGCTGGTTACATGGGAACGGGTTTCCTGAGCTAGAACAAGACATAGAACATCGAAATCAGCCGAATACTCGCTGCAATCCCCAGAGACCGAGAGCAGGAGGTTAAACGGAACAGGAATACGCATGTTTAAAGTGGATGGGAGCACCATCTAGTGTTGCTGGAGATTCCTGTAATAAATAGTCCACAACTCCTGCAGGCTTTATACACCACAGCGAATCACCAAAATCACTGCACAGCAGGAGGCCACTCGGCCCACTGCACCTCTGCCCGTGCTAGCTCTTCGCCTGCAGCTATCCGCTCATCCCATTTCCTTGCTCTTTTCTTCCTTTTCAACTAATTATCCTATTCCCTGTGTAAAGACGTTACACTCTGCCTCTTGGGCCCTGTCCCAATGGCTGGGGCCGAGTGTCAGGAGTAGTCCGACTGCTGGGTTTGTAGGGAGGACGGCAGCGATTCAGGGGAGACGGGCCATTGCTCCATGCTTGAGTGAGGCCAAACACTTAGCCATTTAATGTATGCGTAATGGTGATCAATCGTGAGGGCGTACTGCTAAAGTAAAACTATTGGCCCTAACTTACATTCTCTGTAGGGAGTGTGCAGTCTCCATCCAGTGACTGCACAAAGGGGTACGACTGAAATAAGTGGCTCACCGTGTGGGGGAATCGCAGGCACAGACCCGTCCCATCACCATGTGGGGGAATCGCAGGCACACACGCCCCGTCCCATCACCGTGTGGGGAAATCGCAGGCACAGACCCCGTCCCATCACCGTGTGGGGAATCGCAGGCACAGACCCCCCCGCCCCATCACCGTGTGGGGAATCGCAGGCACAGACCCCGTCCCATCACCGTGAGGGGGAATCGCAGGCACAGACCCCCCCCCGTCCCATCACCGTGTGGGGGAATCGCAGGCACAGACCCCGTCCCATCACCATGTGGGGGAATCGTAGGCACAGACCCCCCGCCCCATCACCGTGTGGGGAATCGCAGGCACAGACCCCGTCCCATCACCGTGTGGGGAATCGCAGGCACAGACCCCCCGTCCCATCACCGTGTGGGGAATCGCAGGCACAGACCCGTCCCATCACCATGTGGGGGAATCGCAGGCACAGACCCCGTCCCATCACCTTGTGGGGGAATCGCAGGCACAGACCCAGTCCCATCACCGTGTGGGGGAATCGCAGGCACAGACCCAGTCCCATCACCGTGTGGGGGAATCGCAGGCACAGACCCGTCCCATCACCGTGAGGGGGAATCGCAGGCACAGACCCCCCGTCCCATCACCATGTGGGGGAATCGCAGGCACAGACCCCGTCCCATCATCGTGTGGGGAATCGCAGGCACAGACCCCGTCCCATCACCGTGTGGGGAATCGCAGGCACAGACCCCGTCCCATCACCATGTGGGGAATCGCAGGCACAGACCCCGTCCCATCACCGTGTGGGGAATCGCAGGCACAGACCCGTCCCATCACCATGTGGGGGAATCGTAGGCACAGAAGTGCCAAGTGGATGATCTATATTGGCCTACTCCCGATTCCCCAACATCACAGAAGCCAGCCTTCAGCCAAGTCAATTCACTCCACGTGATATCACTCCACGTGCTATCAAGAAATGGCTGAGCGCACTGGATACAGCAAAGGCTATGGGTCCCGACAACATCCCGACTATCGTGCTGAAGACTTGTTCTCCAGAACTAGCCGTGCCTCTAGCCAAGCTGTTCCAGTACAGCTACAACACTGGCATCTATCCGACAATGTGGAAAACTGCCCAGGTATGTCCTGTCCACAAAAAGCAGGACAAATCCAATCCAGCCAATTACCGCCCCATCAGTCTTCTCTCAATCATCAGCAAAGTGATGGAAGGTGTCGTCGACAATGCTATCAAGCGGCACTTACTCACCAATAACCTGCTCACTGATGCCCAGTTTGGGTTCCGCCAAGACCACTCAGCTCCTGACCTCATTACAGCCTTGGTCCAAACATGGACAAAAGGAGCTGAATTCCAGAGGTGAGGTGAGAGTGACTGCCCTAGACATCAAGGCCACATTTGACCGAGTGGGCAACACGGTGGCATAGTGGTTAGCACTGGTGCCTCACAGCGCCAGAGACCCGGGTTCGAATCTGACCTCGGGTGACTGTCTGTGTGGAGTTTGCACATTCTCCCCGTGTCTGCGTGGGTTTCCTCCGGGTACTCCGGTTTCCTCCCACAGTCCAAAAATGTGTGGGTTAGGTTGATTTGGCTATGATAAATTGACCCTTAGTGTTAGGGGGGATTAAATATGTGGGGTTATGGGGATAGGATGGGATATGTTGGGGGAATTAAATACGTGGGGTTACGGGGGTAGGGTGGGATATGTGTACTGTGGGGATTAAAGCAGGGACAGGGTACTGGATTTGGATGATCAGCCATGATCGTATTGAATGGCGGAGCAGGCTCGACGGGCCGAATGGCCTACTCCTGCTCCTAGATTCTATGTTTCTATGTTTAAGGAGCCCTAATAAAACTGAAGTCAATGGGAATCAGGGGGAAACCGCTCCACTGGCTGGAGTCATACCTAGCACAAAGGAAGATGGTTGTAGTGGTTGAAGGTCAATCATCACAGCCCCAGACATCACTGCAGGAGTTCCTCAGGGCAGTGTCCTAGGCCCAACCATCTTCAGCTGCTTCATCAATGACCTTCCCTCCAACATAAGGTCAGAAATGGGGATGTTCACTGATGACTGCACAGTGTTCAGTGCCATTCACAACACCTCAGATAATGAAGCAGTCCATGCCCACATGCATCAAGACCTGGACGATGTTCAGGCTTGGGCTGATAAGTGGCAGGTAACACTCGCGCCATAGAAGTGGCAGGCAATGACTATCGCCAACAAGCGAGAGTCTAACCACCGCCCCTTGACATTCAACGGCATTACCATCGCCGAATCCCCCACTATCAACATCCTGGGGGGTCACCATTGACCAGAAACTTAACTGGACCAGCCACATAAATACTGTGGCAACAAGAGCAGATCAGAGACTAGGTGTTCTGCGGCGAGTGTCTCACCTCCTGGCTCCCCAAAGCCTTTCTACCATCTTCTTCTTCTTAGGCAGTCCCTCGGAACTGAGGGTGACTTGCTTCCACATTAAAAATGAGTTCTCAGGTGATTGATGAGTCCAATGCGGGACCTATAGTCTCTGTCACAGGTGGGGCAGACGGTCGTTGAAGGGACAGGTGGGTGGGGTGCTTGGGTTGACGTGCGCTCCTTGCGCTTGGCTTCCGCTTGCTCCCGGCGAAGAGACTCGAGGTATTCGGCGCCTTCCCAGATGCTTCTCCTCCACTTTGTGCGGTCTTGGGCCAGAGATTCCCAGGTGTCAGTGAGGATGTTGCACTTTTTCAAGGAGACTTTGAGGGTGTCCTTGAAGCGTTTCCTCTGCCCACCTGGGGCTCTCTTGCCGTGTCGGAGCTCCGAGTAGAGCGCTTGTTTTGGGAGTCTCGTATCGGGCATGTGGACAATGTGACCCGTCCATCGGAGCTGATCGAGCGTGGTCAAAGCTTCGATGCTGGGGATGTTGGCATGAGCGAGAACACGGACGTTGGTGCGCCTATCCTGCCAATGGATTTGCAGGATCTTGCGGAGGCAGCGTTGGTGGTACCTCTCCAGTGCTTTGAGGTGCCTGCTGTACATGGTCCATGTCTCTGAGGCAGACAGCAGGGCGGGTACCACTGCTGCTCTGTAGACCATGAGCTTAGTGCCGGGTTTGAGGTCCTGGTCTTCAAACACTCTCTTCCTCAGGCGACCGAAGGCTGCACTGGCACACTGAAGGTGGTGTTGGACTTCGTCATCGACGTCTGCCCTTGTTGACAGGAGGCTCCCGAGGTATGGAAAGTGGTCCACGTTGTCCAAGGCCTTGTCGTGGATTTTGATAATCGGGGGGCAGAACTGTGTGGCAGGGGCAGGTTGGTAGAGGACCTTTGTCTTACGGATGTTTAGTGTAAGGCCCATGCTCTCGTACGCTTCGGTGAAGGTGTTGATGATGGTCTGGAGTTCGACCTCCGAGTGAGCGCAGACGCAAGCGTTGTCTGCATACTTTAATTAATTCGACAACAGAGGATGGGACGACCTTGGATCTGGACTGGAGGCGACGGAGGTTGAACAGTTTCCCGTTTGTTCTGTAAATTAGCTCCACTCCAGCGGGGAGCTTACTGAGGGTGAGATGGAGCATTACAGCAAGGAAGATTGAGAAGAGCGTTGGTGCGATGACACAGCCTTGCTTGACCCTGGTCTGTACGTGAATTGGGTCTGTGGTGGAACCGTTGGTCAGGATCACGGCTTGCATGTCGTTGTGAAGCAGGCGGAGGATGGTGACAAACTTTTGAGGGCAGCCGAATTTGAGGAGGACACTCCATAATCCCTCGCGGTTGACAGTGTCGAAGGCCTTTGTGAGATCAAAGAAGGCCATGTACAGTGGTTGGTGCTGTTCCCTGCATTTCTCTTGTAATTGACGTGCGGTGAAGATCATGTCCATTGTGCCCCTTAGTGGGCGGAATCCGCATTGCGACTCTGGGAGGAGCTCTTCAGCCACTGGGAGAAGGCGATTGAAGAGGATTCTTGCGATGACTTTCCCTGTGGCAGACAGCAGGGAAACTCCTCTGTAATTACCACAATCGGACTTGTCACCTTTCTTGAAGATGGTCACAATTACGGCGTCTCTGAGATCCCCTGGCATGCTCTCCTCCTTACAGATAAAGAGAAATGAGTTCATGAATTCGCGCCAGTAGTGCTTCTCCGCCATGCTTTAGTGCCTCGGCAGGGATTCCATCTGCTCCTGAGGCCTTGTTGTTTTTCAGTTGTTGGATGGCCTTTTCAACCTCATGCCGGGCTGGGGTTGTGCTGAGATGGTGGCGGGTAGCATGCTACGGGATGGAGTTGAAGACACTCGCGTCGAGGACAGAGTCTCGGTTAAGGAGATCTTCGAAGTGCTCCTTCCAGCGGGCACTGACTGCCTCTTTGTCCTTGATGAGTACCCCTCCGTTCTTGGCCCGCAGTGGGGTAGGGCCTTGGGTGCTTGGGCCGTAGGTGGTCTTGACTGCGCTAAAGAATCCACGCACGTCGTGGTTGTCGGCTAGCTGCTGGATCTCCTGCGCTTTCTCCACCCACCATCTGTTCTTTAGGTCGCGAGTTTTTTGTTGGACCTCGGCCTTCAGGCATCTGGAGAGCTGCTTTCTTGCTCTCGAGTTGTGTTGCTGTTTCCAGATCAGGAATGCCTTGCGCTTGCGGCTTATTAGCTCCTGGATCTCCTGGTCGTTCTCGTCGAACCAGTCTTGGTGTTTCCTGGTCGAGTGACCGAGCGTCTCTTCACGGGTGCTGATTATGGAGGCATTGAGTGCAGACCAGGCGCTGTGGACACTCTGGGGAAGAAATTCGGTATCGCCCCGTTTGGGGCGCAATTATCGGCCGGGCGCAAAGTTTAGCGCCTGGCACTAATTATCGCCTCCGACTGCAAACTTGGCTTCTATCGCCCCTGGAGGTGATTGGACCCATAAATCAGGCGCTACACACCTCCCTTAAGGCGCTAACGCCGAGGAGCGAGGCGCTATCTCAGAGCGCTGGCGAAGCTCATGTGATGTCAGTCAGCAATGGAACACAGACACACTGGCGCTGGCCAGTTCTTAAAGGGGAGGGTCAATCTTGCTCTCCATCCACACCTTGCTCATTGCAGCCTTGAATCTCAGCCTGGAGAGACCCATACATCAAATCTGCTGGAAAGAACAATGGAGTGGCTCAGGGAAAGATGTCAGAGTGCAGCCCCCACAGTCTCTTCTAAATTGATGCAAGATCAAATCAAATCAAAATGAACCTGCAAAGTGCTGCTCAATACCCAAAATTCCTCAACACAGCGTTGAATATCTCCAGAAGTCTCTCTCACTCAGAATGCGTGGTGCAAAAATGTCGCCGAGAAAAAAGGCAGGAACCGGTCGCCTTTAAATAGCACTCCCCCAGTCCCTTCCCGACTGCAAAACGCTCCCCTCAACCTGTCGTTGCTAGCGGCAGGTGGTAAGGCAGAGGGCACCACTCAATATCCGGTTGGGGCGCTACACGCTCGACTGACATCACGATCTGCGGGCGCAGGAGATCGTGGCGGTAGTGTTTAGCGCCGCCGCAAAATGTCTGGTCAATTTCGCGAGCGGCACAAACATCGCCGCACCCGGGCGCTAGTTGCTTTGTGCCCCATTAGCGCCCTCTTAAGGCGCTAACAGGAGGTGCAAGCCAACCGAATTTTTCCCCCTCTGTGTCTCTGCATCACTGGGAGTTGTCAGGTTGGTTGTGAGGCACAGGCTGAATAGGGCTTTCTTAGCGGGTTCTTTGAGTGCTCCAGCGTTGATTTTCCTGTGGCATTGTTTCTGTTGCCGCCGCTGTTTTGGGGCTACATTGATGGAGATGACAGAGTGGATTAGGTGGTGATCTGTCCAGCCGTCGTCAGCTCCTGTCATGGCGCGGGTGATGCGGACATCCTTGCGGTCCCTCGCTCGGACGATGACGTAGTCCAGCAGATGCCAGTGCTTGGAGCGAGGGTGCTGCCATGAAGCCTTGTACTTGTTTCTCTGACGGATCAAGGTGTTGGTGATGACAAGGCCATGTTCTAAGCATTTCGACAGGAGGAGGGTACCGTTGGAGTTGGCTTTCCCTACCCACTCTCTGCCGATCACACCTCCCCAGAGGTCTGTGTCCTTTCCAACTCTGGCGTTAAAGTCGCCAAGGAGGATCAGCTTGTCGCCCGTTGGGACTCGGGACAGGGATTGTTCGAGGCTGGAGTAGAATTCCTCTTTGGTCTCGTTTGTGGCTTCCAGTGTTGGGGCTTACGCACTGATGACCGTAGCGCACTGGTTCCGGGCTAGGGTGAGCCGAAGAGTCATGAGGCGCTCGTTTATACCGCTGGGGGAGTCTCTGAGACACCCAACTAGTTCATTTTTTATGGCGAAGCCTACCCCATGGAGGCGGCGTTCTTCTTTAGGTTTGCCTTTCCAGAAGAAGGTGTAGCCACCGCCTTGCTCCTTGAGCTGGCCTTCCCCTGCCCGCCGGGTCTCACTTAGGGCGGCGATGTCAATGTGTGTGCTAGGCCGTTGTAGCAGAGCCTGGTCTCCAATCGTCTTGGATCCCCTTGCCATTGGACCAAGACCTTGCTCTGTCAAGCCCGTGTGGTAGCTGGTGTGCAACGGCCACCCCACGTTAAAAGAATTCATGCACAGGCATCTTCCACCCTTTAAAATGAAGTTCGGGACCTGGAACGCCAGGCCCCTCATGGACAACCCCAACAGTGACAGACCGGAACGGCGTACGGCTATCGTTGCCCGGGAGCTCAGATGTTTCAGCATTGACATCGCCACCATCTACAAGGCACAAGTCAGGAGTGTGATGGAATACTCTCCACTTGCCTGGATGAGTGCAGCTCCAACAACACTGAAGAAGCTCGACATCATCCAGAACAAAGCAGCCCGCTTGATTGGCAGCCCATCCACCACCTTAAACATTCACTCCCTCCGCCACCGGCGTACCGTGGCTGCAGTGTGTACCATCTACAAGAAGCACTGCAGCAACTCACCAAGGCTTCTTCGGCAGCACCTCCCAAACCCGCGACCTCTTCCACCTACAAGGACAAGGGCAGCAGGCGCACGGGAACACCACCACCTCCAAGTTCCCCTCCAAGTCACACACCATCCTGACTTAGAAGTATATCGGCTGATCCTTCATCATTGCTGGGTCAAAATCCTGGAACTCCCTCCCTAACAGCACTGTGGGAGCACCTTCACCACACGGACTGCAGCGGTTCAAGAAGGTGGCTCACCACCACCTTCTCAAGGGCAATTAGGGATGGGCAATAAATGCTGGCCTTGCCAGCGACGCCCACATCCCATAAAAAACGAATTTTAAAAAAGACACCCATCCTGTCTCACAGTGTGGCAGCTGTCCTGAGAATAGCCCTCCGGTGAGATGCTGGCTGAGATCGATTCCTGGGGCGAGACTGGTGTAAGGGATCGTGTGGGATAGAAACAGCAATCAGTGTGATCTCCCCCTTCTCTGCCAAACCCACTTACATGCTGGCATCAATGAAACCTCCGCAGTGACTGTGCTGTCGATGCCCAGGTTGGACAAGGCTCCTCTCACCAGCCCACAGGTGAATGCCAGGAACTAAAAATAGAAAGGAGCCATTCACAATGTGATCACTAATACATGTACAGGTTCCTTATCACATCGCACCCTCTCAACTATACATATAGTGCAGCCCTCCCCTGGCATTGCTCACAATCTGGAGCACAGTTGTGATGTTTAGCTGCTAACCGGTCTGTCCCTTTAAGACCACTGCTCCCTGTGAAGGGGGTCCATGTAATTAGAGGTCAGTAAACTATTTGTCAGTGTCAGGCATTGGATCAATGGCTGACTTGCCTCCCCTTTAAGATCACAAAGTGCGTCACTGTGGTCTGTGACACGTGGCGGCCGAGCGACGGAGGGGCATTAGACACAGTGACAATAACGTGCATTATTATAGCGTCTTTAATGCAATTAGACATCCCATAACAAAGGGGCGGTTACCTTTGGTGCCTCCTCCAAGTACTGCTTCCCGTTGGACACCGGAGTGAGAAGCCGGAACCGATTATCCTGGAGCACGTAGGTTCCCTGAGAGAAACACAAAGCGTCAGTGAACCGTCCGGCACAGGACTCGGTGCATCACCTGCCCACTACAGGCCCTTGTTAAAAAGCCCCTCATTGCCCCCAAGGTTTAGACTCCTTGTTCATAAATGCCCCCCTCCCAAAGGCCTCCCCACACGGGATGGATCCTCTGTTTAGAAAGTCCCTCACTCCTGAAAGGCCAAAACTCCCCCCATTATAAACCGCTGCTCACTGTCCAATGGGATGAGACTCCTCCCATTATAAACCACTGCTCACTGACCAATGGGATGAGACTCCCCCCATTATAAACCGCTGCTCAATGGGGCGAGACTCCCCCCTTTATAAACCGCTGCACACTGCCCAATGGGGCGAGACTCCCCCCCCCATTATAAACCGCTGCTCACTGCCCAATGGGGCGAGACTCCCCCCCCCCCCCCCCCATTATAAACCGCTGCTCACTGCCCAATGGGGCGAGACTCCCCCCCCCCCCATTATAAACCGCTGCTCACTGCCCAATGGGGCGAACTCCCCCCTTTATAAATCACTCCCCACTAAAGCTCGACCCCCTCTTTACAACCTCCCCCATCCCAGCTAATCTCCGAACGCCAGTCTGTGCGAGGCTCCGCCCACCTGATGGTTTGTCCGCAGGTTGTCGATCTGTTTTCGGAAAAGGTTTGTCCAGAATTCCTTACAGATAAACTTCATAATGTCCAGCTCGTCTTTGAAGGATGGCGACTCTTTGGTGAACCTACAACAACAACTTGTATTTATATAGCGCCTTTAGAGTACTAAAACATCTCAAAGTACTTCACAGGAGCGATTATCAGACAAAATTTGACACCGAGCCACATGAAGAGATATCAGGACAGGTGACCAAAAACTTGGTCAAAGAGGTAGGTTTTGAGGAGCAACTTAAAGAAGGAGTGGTAGAGAGGCGGAGAGTTTTAGGAAGTGAATTCCAGAGCTTAGGGCCCAGACAACTGACGGCACGGCCGCCATTAAAATCGGGGATGCTGAAGAGGCCAGAATTGGAGGAGCGCAGTGATCTCTGAGGGTTGCGGGGCTGGGGGAGGTTACAGAGATAGGGAGGGGTGAGGAGGCCATGGCGGGATTTGAAAACAAGGATGAGAATTTTTAAATTGAGACGATGCCGGACCGGGAGCCACTGCAGGTCAGCGAACGCAAGAGGTGATGGGTGAACGAGACTTGTTGCGAGTTAGGGTACGGGCAGCAGAGTTTTGGATGAGCTAAAGTTTGCAGGAGATAGACAATGGTTTAATCCTGTAGTAGGCATCCCTCCACACACTTCTGAAGCAACACCAATTCTGAGTAGTTTATTGCAACTTACCGCATGATCAACTGTAGCTCTGCAGCCGAGACCAGCGGACTCAGCCCAGGGCCTGGGATCTTCCTGCTCTGATGGGTCAGTGACTCACTGGATAACCCATCTGGCCTCTCAGTACAGTCTATTCAGTTTAATGCGGAACGTTTTCTATCTGTAGGAGTTATGATTGAGGTCCTGGCCACACAGTTATTCTCTGGGCCAGCAATGCTCACACTGGGAGCCCTCACCACCTATGATCCAAAGGGTTCCCCATAGAATGCGCAGAGCAAGCTGGGCGGTCACATGCCTGGGGAAGGGGGCAACACTAACCTGCCCAGAATCACCACACGCCCTAGAACCAGGAACTCTGAACCTCTCCGACAGCACTCCAACAAACTGTGTAGCTCAGACCACAAGCTATATTCATGTTTATCACAAAATAAAATTCGTGGAAACAACAAAGATAAATCGCACTTAACTGATGTTCTGCCCATTCCTTGCAACATTATACTTATAATACCCAATGTCCGTGACAGAGTTTTATGCGAGACTGAACTCCCATCAACCCTTCGTTAATCTCTGCTTGAATCGTGGTACTGTGGGAAGGAGGTGTCGGACTGGGCACAGTGAACAACAGTGAAATGCTTTGCATATATAAATCTGAATCAGGCCTGATGAAAGTGCACGACACGGAGCAGAGATGGCCCCACACGGTCCTTTCACACAGCTACAGTCAAGTGTTATTGATAAGCCAGTGACACCACTGCGCTGAGATTTCCGAGACATGTCGGTCACTAACCTCTCGATCAGACCTTGTCCTGTCCGGAAACCCATCCCTTCCAGCGTGGAAATACACTTTCCGTGTTCCTGTTGGGAGAAACAAGTGGTTTTAACAGATTCTGCACAATCTCAGCTCTACTCAGTCAAGTTAACAGTGATGGACAATGGCGGGTGGGGAGTGAACAGTAATCCAGAGTTAGAGGCTACGGCTAAAAGAACCTGCATTTCTATAGTGCCTTTCACCACCTCCCAAAGTGCTTTACACTTTTAATGTGTAGTCACTGTTGTAATGTAGGAAACGGGGCAGCCAATCTGTGCACAGCACGCTCCCACAAACAGCAATGCGATAATGACCAGATAATCTGTTGTCAGCGCTGGGTGAGGCTGGAGCACCGGGGGGTGGATTGCGATAATGCGGGGGGGGGCGAAGCAGCTGGCGGGGAGCGAGGAGAGGGGATATTTGAGGATTGGGGTGAGGGGCGGATTTGGAGAGCAGGTTGACAGGGTATTAGGTGGGTATTAGAGATATGTGGGGGTTATTGGGGGATATTAGGGTAATTGGGGATTGGGGTAGGATGAGGGGTGGATTTGGGGGGTATATTTCAGGGGGTTACAAGGTATATTAGGGGTATTGGATGTATTTAGGGGTATATTAGGGGGGTAATTAGGGTATATTGTGATTACCGTGTCTTCGGGCTCCTGGTGTTTGGGGGTTGAGGGGTGAGGGTGGATTACAGGGTATATTTGGGGATTGGGGGTGAGGGGTGATTTAGGGGGTATATTTTATGGATTACCGTGTCTGCAGGCTGGCGGGGGGTGAGGGCGGATTTGGGGGGTTATTTGAGGGGTGGGTGGGGTACCAGGGTGTATTGAAGGGGGTTACAGGGTACGAGGTATTTGGGGTAAAGCTGGATTACTGTGTCTCTGGGCCCCGAGGATTGGGGGTGAGGGGTGATTTGGGGGGAGGGGTTACAGGGTATTGGGGTCTATGTGATTACCGTGTCTCTGGGCCCCGGGGACTGGGGGTGAGGGGTTACAGGGTATTGGGGTCTATTTGGGGTGTTTCTGATTACCGTGTCTCCGGGGTTTTGCTGAAGCCGCGCCACCAGCTCCCGGTGCAGCAACTCGAAGAGAACCGCCTCCGCCATCGCGCGGCCGGTCCGGGGGATTGGGCCGAGGTTTGGGGTTTGTGTTTAGGGCCGGGGTTGGGGTTTGGGGTCCGGGTTTAGGGCCGGTCCGGGGGGTTTGGGGTTTTCTCTCTCTCTCTGTCTCTCTCCCGCCGGGTGGCCGACGATGACCTTTCCCGGGGTTTGAGGGTCAGTCTCGGACGGTGGAGCCGCCGCTCCGGCCCCCGGGGGCTGAGGTTTCTGCCACAATTAGAGCGGGAGGCGGGACTGGGTCAGTGAGCTTCCCCCCCCGGGGGCCCGGGCCCGGCGGAGCAGGGGGACAGAGAGAGAGAGAGAGAGAGAGTGAGGGGGAGGCTCATGGTCGGCCCACCGGCCCAGGCCCGGGCCCGCCTCCCTCACCAACAACAACAACAAGAGAGGAGCCGCCGCTCCGGGAATAAACCCCCGGGACCACAACCTGCTGCTGGGGGACTGTCAGACCGTCCAACACCGGCCCCCACAGAGAGAGTCCCGGGCCCAGACCGTCCAACACCGGCCTCCCCCCCCCAGAGAGCCCCGGGCCCAGACCATCCAACACCGGCCTCTCCCCCACAGAGAGACAGACCCGGGCCTCCGGGCCCACAGAGACCGGCCTCTCCCCCACACTGAGCCCCAGGGCCCACAGAGAGCGTCCAACACCGGCCTCTCCCCCAGAGACAGTGAGCCCCCGGGCCCACAGAGAGCCCCGGGCCCCACACTGACAGTCCCCGGGTCACACTGACAGTCCCCGGGCCCCACACTGACAGTCCCCGGGTCACACTGACAGTCCCCGGGCCCACACTGACAGTCCCCGGGCCCACACTGACAGTCCCCGGGCCCCACACTGACAGTCCCCGGGCCCCCGGGCCCCACACTGACAGTCCCCGGGCCCCACACTGACAGTCCCCGGGCCCCCGGGCCCCACACTGACAGTCCCCGGGCCCCACACTGACAGTCCCCGGGCCCCACACTGACAGTCCCCGGGCCCCACACTGACAGTCCCCGGGTCACACTGACAGTCCCCGGGCCCACACTGACAGTCCCCGGGCCCCACACTCACAGTCCCCGGGTCACACTGACAGTCCCCGGGCCCCACACTGACAGTCCCCGAGCCCACACTGACAGTCCCCGGGCCCACACTGACAGTCCCCGGGCCCCACACTGACAGTCCCCGGGTCACACTGACAGTCCCCCGGCCCCACACTGACAGTCCCCGGGCCCCACACTGACAGTCCCCGGGTCACACTGACAGTCCCCGGGTCACACTGACAGTCCCCGGGCCCACACTGACAGTCCCCGGGCCCCACACTGACAGTCCCCGGGCCCCACACTGACAGCCCCCGGGTCACACTGACAGTCCCCGGGCCCACACTGACAGTCCCCGGGCCCACACTGACAGTCCCCGGGTCACACTGACAGTCCCCGGGCCCCACACTGACAGTCCCCGGGTCACACTGACAGTCCCCGGGCCCACACTGACAGTCCCCGGGCCCCACACTGACAGTGAGTCCCCGGGCCCCACACTGACAGTCCCCGGGCCCCACACTGACAGTCCCCGGGTCACACTGACAGTCCCCGGGTCACACTGACAGTCCCCGGGCCCACACTGACAGTCCCCGGGCCCCACACTGACAGTCCCCGGGCCCACAGAGAGCCCCGGGCCCCACACTGACAGCCCCCGGGTCACACTGACAGTCCCCGGGCCCCACACTGACAGTCCCCGGGTCACACTGACAGTCCCCGGGTCACACTGACAGTCCCCGGGTCACACTGACAGTCCCCGGGCCCCACACTGACAGTCCCCGGGCCCACACTGACAGTCCCCGGGCCCACACTGACAGTCCCCGGGCCCCATACTGACAGTCCCCGGGCCCCACACTGACAGTCCCCGGGTCACACTGACAGTCCCCGGGCCCCACACTGACAGTCCCCGGGCCCCACACTGACAGTCCCCGGGCCCCACACTGACAGTCCCCGGGCCCCACACTGACAGTCCCCGGGTCACACTGACAGTCCCCGGGTCACACTGACAGTCCCCGGGCCCACACTGACAGTGAGCCCCCGGGGCCACACTGACAGTCCCCGGGCCCCACACTGACAGTCCCCGGGTCACACTGACAGTCCCCGGGTCACACTGACAGTCCCCGGGCCCACACTGACAGTGAGCCCCCGGGCCCACACTGACAGTCCCCGGGCCCCACACTGACAGTCCCCGGGCCCACACTGACAGTCCCCGGGTCACACTGACAGTCCCCCGGCCCCACACTGACAGTCCCCGGGCCCCACACTGACAGTCCCCGGGTCACACTGACAGTCCCCGGGTCACACTGACAGTCCCCGGGCCCACACTGACAGTCCCCGGGCCCCACACTGACAGTGAGTCCCCGGGCCCCACACTGACAGTCCCCGGGCCCCACACTGACAGTCCCCGGGTCACACTGACAGTCCCCGGGTCACACTGACAGTCCCCGGGCCCACACTGACAGTCCCCGGGCCCCACACTGACAGTCCCCGGGCCCACAGAGAGCCCCGGGCCCCACACTGACAGCCCCCGGGTCACACTGACAGTCCCCGGGCCCCACACTGACAGTCCCCGGGTCACACTGACAGTCCCCGGGTCACACTGACAGTCCCCGGGTCACACTGACAGTCCCCGGGCCCCACACTGACAGTCCCCGGGCCCACACTGACAGTCCCCGGGCCCACACTGACAGTCCCCGGGTCACACTGACAGTCCCCGGGTCACACTGACAGTCCCCGGGTCACACTGACAGTCCCCGGGCCCCACACTGACAGTCCCCGGGCCCACACTGACAGTCCCCGGGCCCCACACGGACAGTCCCCGGGCCCACACTGACAGTCCCCGGGTCACACTGACAGTCCCCGGGCCCCCGGGCCCCACACTGACAGTCCCCGGGCCCCACACTGACAGTCCCCGGGCCCCACACTGACAGTCCCCGGGCCCCACACTGACAGTCCCCGGGCCCCACACTGACAGTCCCCGGGCCCCACACTGACAGTCCCCGGGCCCCACACTGACAGTCCCCGGGCCCCACACTGACAGTCCCCGGGCCCCACACTGACAGTCCCCGGGCCCACACTGACAGTCCCCGGGCCCCACACTGACAGTCCCCGGGCCCCACACTGACAGTCCCCGGGCCCCACACTGACAGTCCCCGGGCCCACACTGACAGTCCCCGGGTCACACTGACAGTCCCCGGGCCCACACTGACAGTCCCCGGGCCCCACACTGACAGTCCCCGGGCCCACACTGACAGTCCCCGGGCCCCACACTGACAGTCCCCGGGCCCCACACTGACAGTGAGCCCCCGGGCCCCACACTGACAGTCCCCGGGCCCCACACTGACAGTGAGCCCCCGGGCCCCACACTGACAGTCCCCGGGCCCCACACTGACAGTCCCCGGGCCCCACACTGACAGTCCCCGGGCCCCACACTGACAGTCCCCGGGCCCCACACTGACAGTCCCCGGGCCCACACTGACAGTCCCCGGGCCCACACTGACAGTCCCCGGGTCACACTGACAGTCCCCGGGCCCCACACTGACAGTCCCCGGGCCCCACACTGACAGTCCCCGGGCCCCACACTGACAGTCCCCGGGCCCCACACTGACAGTCCCCGGGCCCCACACTGACAGTCCCCGGGCCCCACACTGACAGTCCCCGGGTCACACTGACAGTCCCCGGGCCCCACACTGACAGTCCCCTGGCCCCACACTGACAGTCCCCGGGCCCCACACTGACAGTCCCCGGGCCCACACTGACAGTCCCCGGGCCCACACTGACAGTCCCTGGGCCCCACACTGACAGTCCCCGGACCCCACACTGACAGTCCCCGGGCCCCACAGTGACAGTCCCCGGGTCACACTGACAGTCCCCGGGCCCCACACTGACAGTCCCCGGGTCACACTGACAGTCCCCGGGCCCCACACTGACAGTCCCCTGGCCCCACACTGACAGTCCCCGGGCCCCACACTGACAGTCCCCGGGCCCACACTGACAGTCCCCGGGCCCCACACTGACAGTCCCCTGGCCCCACACTGACAGTCCCCGGGCCCCACACTGACAGTCCCCGGGCCCCACACTGACAGTCCCCGGGCCCCACACTGACAGTCCCCGGGTCACACTGACAGTCCCCGGGTCACACTGACAGTCCCCGGGTCACACTGACAGTCCCCGGGCCCCACACTGACAGTCCCCGGGTCACACTGACAGTCCCCGGGTCACACACTGACAGTCCCCGGGTCACACTGACAGTCCCCGGGTCACACTGACAGTCCCCGGGTCACACTGACAGTCCCCGGGCCCCACACTGACAGTCCCCGGGCCCACACTGACAGTCCCCGGGCCCCACACTGACAGTCCCCGGGCCCCACACTGACAGTCCCCGGGCCCACACTGACAGTCCCCGGGCCCCACACTGACAGTCCCCGGGTCACACTGACAGTCCCCGGGTCACACTGACAGTCCCCGGGCCCCACACTGACAGTCCCCGGGCCCCACACTGACAGTCCCCGGGCCCACACTGACAGTCCCCGGGCCCACACTGACAGTCCCCGGGCCCCACACTGACAGTCCCCGGGCCCCACACTGACAGTCCCCGGGCCCACACTGACAGTCCCCGGGCCCCACACTGACAGTCCCCGGGTCACACTGACAGTCCCCGGGCCCCACACTGACAGTCCCCGGGCCCACACTGACAGTCCCCGGGCCCCACACTGACAGTCCCCGGGCCCCACACTGACAGTCCCCGGGCCCCACACTGACAGTCCCCGGGCCCCACACTGACAGTCCCCGGGTCACACTGACAGTCCCCGGGCCCACACTGACAGTCCCCGGGCCCCACACTGACAGTCCCCGGGCCCCACACTGACAGTCCCCGGGCCCCACACTGACAGTCCCCGGGCCCCACACTGACAGTCCCCGGGTCACACTGACAGTCCCCGGGCCCCACACTGACAGGAGTCCCCGGGCCCCACACTGACAGTCCCCGGGCCCCACACTGACAGTCCCCGGGCCCCACACTGACAGTCCCCGGGTCACACTGACAGTCCCCGGGCCCCACACTGACAGTCCCCGGGCCCCACACTGACAGTCCCCGGGTCCCACACTGACAGTCCCCGGGCCCCACACTGACAGTCCCCGGGCCCCACACTGACAGTCCCCGGGCCCACAGTGACAGTCCCCGGGCCCCACACTGACAGTCCCCGGGCCCACACTGACAGTCCCCGGGTCACACTGACAGTCCCCGGGCCCCACACTGACAGTCCCCGGGCCCCACACTGACAGTCCCCGGGCCCCACACTGACAGTCCCCGGGTCACACTGACAGTCCCCGGGTCACACTGACAGTCCCCGGGTCACAGTGACAGTCCCCGGGTCACAGTGACAGTCCCCGGGCCCCACACTGACAGTCCCCGGGCCCCACACTGACAGTCCCCGGGTCACACTGACAGTCCCCGGGTCACACTGACAGTCCCCGGGTCACACTGACAGTCCCCGGGCCCCACACTGACAGTCCCCGGGCACCACACTGACAGTCCCCGGGCCCCACACTGACAGTCCCCGGGCCCCACACTGACAGTCCCCGGGTCACACTAACAGTCCCCGGGCCCCACACTGACAGTCCCCGGGTCACACTGACAGTCCCCGGGCCCCACACTGACAGTCCCCGGGCCCCACACTGACAGTCCCCGGGCCCCACACTGACAGTCCCCGGGCCCCACACTGACAGTCCCCGGGTCACACTGACAGTCCCCGGGCCCCACACTGACAGTCCCCGGGCCCCACACTGACAGTCCCCGGGCCCCACACTGACAGTCCCCGGGCCCCACACTGACAGTCCCCGGGCCCACACTGACAGTCCCCGGGCCCCACACTGACAGTCCCCGGGCCCACACTGACAGTCCCCGGGCCCCACACTGACAGTCCCCGGGCCCCACACTGACAGTCCCCGGGTCACACTGACAGTCCCCGGGTCACACTGACAGTCCCCGGGCCCCACACTGACAGTCCCCGGGCCCCACACTGACAGTCCCCGGGCCCCACACTGACAGTCCCCGGGTCACACTGACAGTCCCCGGGCCCACACTGACAGTCCCCGGGCCCCACACTGACAGTCCCCGGGCCCCACACTGACAGTCCCCGGGTCACACTGACAGTCCCCGGCCCCACACTGACACCCCGGGCCCCACACTGACAGTCCCCGGGTCACACTGACAGTCCCCGGGCCCCACACTGACAGTCCCCGGGCCCCACACTGACAGTCCCCGGGCCCCACACTGACACCCCGGGCCCCACACTGACAGTCCCCGGGTCACACTGACAGTCCCCGGGCCCCACACTGACAGTCCCCGGCCCACACTGACAGTCCCCGGGTCACACTGACAGTCCCCGGGCCCCACACTGACAGTCCCCGGCCCACACTGACAGTCCCCGGGCCCCCGGGCCCCACACTGACAGTCCCCGGGTCACACTGACAGTCCCCGGGTCACACTGACAGTCCCCGGGCCCCACACTGACAGTCCCCGGGCCCCACACTGACAGTCCCCGGGCCCACACTGACAGTCCCCGGGCCCCACACTGACAGTCCCCGGGCCCCACACTCACAGTCCCCGGACCCCACACTGACAGTCCCCGGGCCCCACACTGACAGTCCCCGGGCCCCACACTGACAGCCCCCGGGTCACACTGACAGTCCCCGGGTCACACTGACAGTCCCCGGGCCCCACACTGACAGTCCCCGGGCCCCACACTGACAGCCCCCGGGTCACACTGACAGCCCCCGGGCCCCACACTGACAGTCCCCAGGTCACACTGACAGTCCCCGGGTCACACTGACAGTCCCCGGGCCCCACACTGACAGCCCCCGGGTCACACTGACAGCCCCCGGGCCCCACACTGACAGTCCCCGGGTCACACTGACAGTCCCCGGGTCACACTGACAGTCCCCGGGCCCCACACTGACAGTCCCCGGGCCCCACACTGACAGTCCCCGGGCCCCACACTGACAGTCCCCGGGCCCCACACTGACAGTCCCCGGGCCCCACACTGACAGTCCCCGGGTCACACTGACAGTCCCCGGGCCCCACACTGACAGTCCCCGGGCCCCACACTGACAGTCCCCGGACCCACACTGACAGCCCCCGGGTCACGCTGACAGTCCCCGGGCCCCACACTGACAGTCCCCGGGTCACACTGACAGTCCCCGGGCCCACACTGACAGTCCCCGGGCCCCACACTGACAGTCCCCGGGCCCCACACTGACAGTCCCCGGGCCCCACACTCACAGTCCCCGGACCCCACACTGACAGTCCCCGGGCCCCACACTGACAGTCCCCGGGCCCCACACTGACAGCCCCCGGGTCACACTGACAGTCCCCGGGTCACACTGACAGTCCCCGGGCCCCACACTGACAGTCCCCGGGTCACACTGACAGTCCCCGGGCCCCACACTGACAGTCCCCGGGCCCCACACTGACAGTCCCCCGGACCCCACACTGACAGTCCCCGGGCCCACACTGACAGTCCCCGGGCCCCACACTGACAGTCCCCGGGCCCCACACTCACAGTCCCCGGACCCCACACTGACAGTCCCCGGGCCCACACTGACAGTCCCCGGGCCCCACACTGACAGTCCCCGGGCCCCACACTGACAGTCCCCGGGCCCCACACTGACAGTCCCCGGGCCCACACTGACAGTCCCCGGGCCCACACTGACAGTCCCCGGGCCCCACACTGACAGTCCCCGGGTCACACTGACAGTCCCCGGGCCCCACACTCACAGTCCCCGGACCCCACACTGACAGTCCCCGGGCCCACACTGACAGTCCCCGGGCCCCACACTGACAGTCCCCGGGCCCCACACTGACAGTCCCCGGGCCCCACACTGACAGTCCCCGGGCCCACACTGACAGTCCCCGGGCCCCACACTGACAGTCCCCGGGCCCACACTGACAGTCCCCGGGCCCCACACTGACAGTCCCCGGGTCACACTGACAGTCCCCGGGGCACACTGACAGTCCCCGGGCCCCACACTGACAGTCCCCGGGCCCCACACTGACAGTCCCCGGGTCACACTGACAGTCCCCGGGCCCACACTGACAGTCCCCGGGAAACACACTCACAGTCCCCGGACCCCACACTGACAGTCCCCGGGTCACACTGACAGTCCCCGGGCCCCACACTGACAGTCCCCGGGCCCACACTGACAGTCCCCGGGCCCCACACTGACAGTCCCCGGGTCACACTGACAGTCCCCGGGTCACACTGACAGTCCCCGGGCCCCACACTGACAGTCCCCGGGCCCCACACTGACAGTCCCCGGGTCACACTGACAGTCCCCGGGCCCACACTGACAGTCCCCGGGCCCCACACTCACAGTCCCCGGACCCCACACTGACAGTCCCCGGGCCCCACACTGACAGTCCCCGGGCCCCACACTGACAGTCCCCGGGCCCCACACTGACAGTCCCCGGGCCCACACTGACAGTCCCCGGGCCCCACACTGACAGTCCCCGGGCCCCACACTGACAGTCCCCGGGTCACACTGACAGTCCCCGGGCCCCACACTGACAGTCCCCGGGCCCCACACTGACAGTCCCCGGGCCCCACACTGACAGTCCCCGGGCCCCACACTGACAGTCCCCGGGCCCCACACTGACAGTCCCCGGGCCCCACACTGACAGTCCCCGGGCCCCACACTGACAGTCCCCGGGCCCCACACTGACAGTCCCCGGGTCACACTGACAGTCCCCGGGCCCCACACTGACAGTCCCCGGGCCCCAAACTGACAGTCCCCGGGCCCCACACTGACAGTCCCCGGGCCCCACACTGACAGTCACCGGGCCCACACTGACAGTCCCCGGGTCACACTGACAGTCCCCGGGCCCCACACTGACAGTCCCCGGGCCCACACTGACAGTCCCCGGGCCCCACACTGACAGTCCCCGAGCCCCACACTGACAGTCCCCGGGCCCCCACACTGACAGTCCCCGGGCCCCCACACTGACAGTCCCCGGGCCCACACTGACAGTCCCCGGGCCCCACACTGACAGTCCCCGGGTCACACTGACAGTCCCCAGGTCACACTGACAGTCCCCGGGTCACAGTGACAGTCCCCGGGCCCACACTGACAGTCCCCGGGCCCCACACTGACAGTCCCCGGGCCCCACACTGACAGTCCCCGGGTCACAGTGACAGTCCCCGGGCCCCACACTGACAGTCCCCGGGTCACAGTGACAGTCCCCGGGCCCCACACTGACAGTCCCCGGGTCACAGTGACAGTCCCCGGGCCCCACACTGACAGTCCCCGGGCCCACACTGACAGTCCCCGGGCCCCACACTGACAGTCCCCGGGTCACAGTGACAGTCCCCGGGTCACACTGACAGTCCCCGGGCCCACACTGACAGTCCCCGGGCCCACACTGACAGTCCCCGGGCCCCACACTGACAGTCCCCGGGCCCCACACTGACAGTCCCCGGGCCCACACTCACAGTCCCCGGGCCCCACACTGACAGTGCCCCGGGCCCCACACTGACAGTCCCCGGGCCCCACACTGACAGTCCCCGGGCCCCACACTGAGAGTCCCCGAGCCCCACACTGACAGTCCCCGGGCCCCACACTGACAGTCCCCGGGCCCCACACTGTCAGTCCCCGGGCCCACACTGACAGTCCCCGGGCCCCACAATGACAGTCCCCGGGCCCCACAATGACAGTCCCCGGGCCCCACACTGACAGTCCCCGGGCCCACACTGACAGTCCCCGGGCCCACACTGACAGTCCCCGGGCCCACACTGACAGTCCCCGGGCCCCACACTGACAGTCCCCGGGCCCACACTGACAGTCCCCGGGCCCACACTGACAGTCCCCGGGCCCCACACTGACAGTCCCCGGGCCCCACACTGACAGTCACCGGGCCCCACACTGACAGTCCCCGGGCCCCACACTGACAGTCCCCGGGCCCCACACTGACAGTCCCCGGGCCCACACTGACAGTCCCCGGGCCCCACACTGACAGTCCCCGGGCCCCACACTGACAGTCCCCGGGCCCCACACTGACAGTCCCCGGGCCCCACACTGACAGTCCCCGGGTCACACTGACAGTCCCCGGGCCCCACACTGACAGTCCCCGGGCCCCACACTGACAGTCCCCGGGCCCCACACTGACAGTCCCCGGGCCCCACACTGACAGTCCCCGGGCCCCACACTGACAGTCCTCGGGCCCCACACTGACAGTCCCCGGGTCACACTGACAGTCCCCGGGCCCCACACTGACAGTCCCCGGGTCACACTGACAGTCCCCGGGCCCCACACTGACAGTCCCCGGGCCCCACACTGACAGTCCCCGGGCCCCACACTGACAGTCCCCGGGCCCCACACTGACAGTCCCCGGGCCCACACTGACAGTCCCCGGGCCCCACACTGACAGTCCCCGGGCCCCACACTGACAGTCCCCGGGCCCCACACTGACAGTCCCCGGGCCTCACACTGACAGTCCCCGGGCCCCACACTGACAGTCCCCGGGCCCCACACTGACAGTGCCCGGGCCCACACTGACAGTCCCCGGGCCCCACACTGACAGTCCCCGGGCCCCACACTGACAGTCCCCGGGCCCACACTGACAGTCCCCGGGCCCCACACTGACAGTCCCCGGGCCCCACACTGACAGTCCCGGGCCCACACTGACAGTCCCCGGGCCCCACACTGACAGTCCCCGGGCCCCACACTGACAGTGAGTCCCCGGGCCCACACTGACAGTCCCCGGGTAACACACTGACAGTCCCCGGGTCACACTGACAGTCCCCGGGCCCACACTGACAGTCCCCGGGCCCCACACTGACAGTGAGTCCCCGGGCCCCACACTGACAGTCCCCGGGCCCCACACTGACAGTCCCCGGGTCACACTGACAGCCCCCAGGCCCCACACTGACAGTCCCCGGGCCCCACACTGACAGTCCCCGGGCCCACACTGACAGTCCCCGGGCCCACACTGACAGTCCCCGGGCCCCACACTGACAGTCCCCGGGCCCCACACTGACAGTCCCCGGGCGCACACTGACAGTCCCCGGGCCCCACACTGACAGTCCACGGGCCCCATACTGACAGTCCCCGGGCCCACAGTGACAGTCCCCGGGTCACACTGACAGTCCCCGGGTCACAGTGACAGTCCCCGGGCCCCACACTGACAGTCCCCGGCCCCACACTGACAGTCCCCGGGCCCCACACTGACAGTCCCCGGGCCCCACACTGACAGTCCCCGGGTCCACACTGACAGTCCCCGGGCCCCACACTGACAGTCCCCGGGCCCCACACTGACAGTCCCCGGGCCCCACACTGACAGTCCCCGGGCCCCACACTGACAGTCCCCGGGCCCCACACTGACAGTCCCCGGGTCACACTGACAGTCCCCGGGCCCCACACTGACAGCCCCCGGGTGACACTGACAGTCCCCGGGCCCCACACTGACAGTCCCCGGGCCCCACACTGACAGTCCCATGCCCCACACTGACAGTCCCCGGGCCCCACACTGACAGTCCCCGGGCCCCACACTGACAGTCCCCGGCCCCACACTGACAGTCCCCTGGGCCCCACACTGACAGTCCCCCGGGCCCCACACTGACAGTCCCCGGGCCCCACACTGACAGTCCCCGGGCCCCACACTGACAGTGAGCCCCCGGGCCCCACACTGACAGTCCCCGGGCCCCACACTGACAGTCCCCGGGCCCCACACTGACAGTCCCCGGGCCCCACACTGACAGTCCCCGGGCCCCACACTGACAGTCCCCGGGCCCACACTGACAGTCCCCGGGCCCACAGTGACAGTCCCCGGGCCCACACTGACAGTCCCCGGGCCCCACACTGACAGTCCCCGGGCCCACACTGACAGTCCCCGGGCCCCACACTGACAGTCCCCGAGCCCACACTGACAGTCCCCGGGCCCCACACTGACAGTCCCCGGGCCCACACTGACAGTCCCCGGGCCCCACACTGACAGTGAGCCCCCGGGCCCCACACTGACAGTCCCCGGGCCCCACACTGACAGTCCCCGGGCTCCACACTGACAGTCCCCGAGCCCCACACTGACAGTCCCCGGGCCCACACTCACAGTCCCCGGGCCCCACACTGACAGTGAGCCCCCGGGCCCCACACTGACAGTCCCCGGGCCCCACACTGACAGTCCCCGGGCCCCACACTGAGAGTCCCCGAGCCCCACACTGACAGTCCCCGGGCCCCACACTGACAGTCCCCGGGCCCCACACTGTCAGTCCCCGGGCCCACACTGACAGTCCCCGGGCCCCACAATGACAGTCCCCGGGCCCCACAATGACAGTCCCCGGGCCCCACACTGACAGTCCCCGGGCCCACACTGACAGTCCCCGGGCCCACACTGACAGTCCCCGGGCCCCACACTGACAGTCCCCGGGCCCACACTGACAGTCCCCGGGCCCACACTGACAGTCCCCGGGCCCCACACTGACAGTCCCCGGGCCCCACACTGACAGTCACCGGGCCCCACACTGACAGTCCCCGGGCCCCACACTGACAGTCCCCGGGCCCCACACTGACAGTCCCCGGGCCCACACTGACAGTCCCCGGGCCCCACACTGACAGTCCCCGGTCCCACACTGACAGTCCCCGGGCCCCACACTGACAGTCCCCGGGCCCCACACTGACAGTCCCCGGGTCACACTGACAGTCCCCGGGCCCCACACTGACAGTCCCCGGGCCCCACACTGACAGTCCCCGGGCCCCACACTGACAGTCCCCGGGCCCCACACTGACAGTCCCCGGGCCCCACACTGACAGTCCTCGGGCCCCACACTGACAGTCCCCGGGTCACACTGACAGTCCCCGGGCCCCACACTGACAGTCCCCGGGTCACACTGACAGTCCCCGGGCCCCACACTGACAGTCCCCGGGCCCCACACTGACAGTCCCCGGGCCCCACACTGACAGTCCCCGGGCCCCACACTGACAGTCCCCGGGCCCACACTGACAGTCCCCGGGCCCCACACTGACAGTCCCCGGGCCCCACACTGACAGTCCCCGGGCCCCACACTGACAGTCCCCGGGCCTCACACTGACAGTCCCCGGGCCCCACACTGACAGTCCCCGGGCCCCACACTGACAGTGCCCGGGCCCACACTGACAGTCCCCGGGCCCCACACTGACAGTCCCCGGGCCCCACACTGACAGTCCCCGGGCCCACACTGACAGTCCCCGGGCCCCACACTGACAGTCCCCGGGCCCCACACTGACAGTCCCCGGGCCCACACTGACAGTCCCCGGGCCCCACACTGACAGTCCCCGGGCCCCACACTGACAGTGAGTCCCCGGGCCCACACTGACAGTCCCCGGGTAACACACTGACAGTCCCCGGGTCACACTGACAGTCCCCAGGCCCACACTGACAGTCCCCCGGGCCCCACACTGACAGTGAGTCCCCGGGCCCCACACTGACAGTCCCCGGGCCCCACACTGACAGTCCCCGGGTCACACTGACAGCCCCCAGGCCCCACACTGACAGTCCCCGGGCCCCACACTGACAGTCCCCGGGTCCCACACTGACAGTCCCCGGGCCCACACTGACAGTCCCCGGGCCCCACACTGACAGTCCCCGGGCCCCACACTGACAGTCCCCGGGCCCCATACTGACAGTCCCCGGGCCCACAGTGACAGTCCCCGGGTCACACTGACAGTCCCCGGGTCACAGTGACAGTCCCCGGGCCCCACACTGACAGTCCCCGGCCCCACACTGACAGTCCCCGGGCCCCACACTGACAGTCCCCGGGCCCACACTGACAGTCCCCGGGCCCCACACTGACAGTCCCCGGGCCCCACACTGACAGTCCCCGGGCCCCACACTGACAGTCCCCGGGTCACACTGACAGTCCCCGGGCCCCACACTGACAGTCCCCGGGCCCACACACTGACAGTCCCCGGGCCCCACACTGACAGTCCCCGGGCCCCACACTGACAGTCCCCGGGTCACACTGACAGTCCCCGGGCCCCACACTGACAGCCCCCGGGTGACACTGACAGTCCCCGGGCCCCACACTGACAGTCCCCGGGCCCCACACTGACAGTCCCATGCCCCACACTGACAGTCCCCGGGCCCCACACTGACAGTCCCCGGGCCCCACACTGACAGTCCCCGGCCCCACACTGACAGTCCCTGGGCCCCACACTGACAGTCCCCCGGCCCCACACTGACAGTCCCCGGGCCCCACACTGACAGTCCCCGGGCCCCACACTGACAGTGAGCCCCCGGGCCCCACACTGACAGTCCCCGGGCCCCACACTGACAGTCCCCGGGCCCCACACTGACAGTCCCCGGGCCCCACACTGACAGTCCCCGGGCCCCACACTGACAGTCCCCGGGCCCACAGTGACAGTCCCCGGGCCCACACTGACAGTCCCCGGGCCCACACTGACAGTCCCCGGGCCCACACTGACAGTCCCCGGGCCCCACACTGACAGTCCCCGGGCCCACACTGACAGTCCCCGGGCCCCACACTGACAGTCCCCGAGCCCCACACTGACAGTCCCCGGGCCCCACACTGACAGTCCCCGGGCCCACACTGACAGTCCCCGGGCCCCACACTGACAGTGAGCCCCCGGGCCCCACACTGACAGTCCCCGGGCCCCACACTGACAGTCCCCGGGCTCCACACTGACAGTCCCCGAGCCCCACACTGACAGTCCCCGGGCCCCACACTGACAGTCCCCGGGCCCCACACTGACAGTGCCCCGGCCCCCACTGACAGTCCCGGGCACACTGACAGCCCCGGGCACACTGACAGTCCCCGGCCCCCACACTGACAGTCCCCGGGCCCCACACTGACAGTCCCCGGGCCCACACTGACAGTCCCGGGCCCACACTGACAGTCCCCGGGCCCCACACTGACAGTCCCCGGGCCCCACACTGACAGTCCCCGGCCCCTGACAGTCCCCCGGGGCACACTGACAGTCCCCGGGCCCCACACTGACAGTCCCCAGGGCTCCCACACTGACAGTCGCCCGGGCCCCACACTGACAGTCCCCGGCCCCCACACTGACAGTCCCCGGGCCCCACACTGACAGTCCCCGGGCCAACACTGACAGTCCCCGGGCCCCACACTGACTGTCCCCCGGCCCCACACTGACAGTCCCCCGGGCCCCACACTGACAGTCCCCGGGCCCCACACTGACAGTCCCCGTCCCACACTGACAGTCCCCGGGCCCCACACTGACAGTCCCCGGGCCCCACACTGACAGTCCCCGGGCCCCACACTGACTGTCCCCGGGCCCCACACTGACAGTCCCCGGGCCCCACACTGACAGTCCCCGGGCCCCACACTGACAGTCCCCGGGTCACACTGACAGTCCCCGGGCCCCACACTGACAGTCCCCGGGTCACACTGACAGTCCCCGGGTCACACTGACAGTCCCCGGGCCCCACACTGACAGTCCCCGGGCCCCACACTGACAGTCCCCGGGCCCCACACTGACAGTCCCCGGGCCCACACTGACAGTCCCCGGGCCCCACACTGACAGTCCCCGGGCCCCACACTGACAGTCCCCGGGCCCCACACTGACAGTCCCCGGGCCCCACACTGACAGTCCCCGGGCCCCACACTGACAGTCCCCGGGCCCCACACTGACAGTCCCCGGGCCCCACACTGACAGTCCCCGGGCCCCACACTGACAGTCCCCGGGCCCCACACTGACAGTCCCCGGGCCCCACACTGACAGTCCCCGGGCCCCACACTGACAGTCCCCGGGCCCCACACTGACAGTCCCCGGGCCCCACACTGACAGTCCCCGGCCCCACACTGACAGTCCCCGGGCCCCACACTGACAGTGGTCCCCGGGCCCACACTGACAGTCCCCGGGTCACACTGACAGTCCCCGGGTCCACACTGACAGCCCCGGGCCCCACACTGACAGTCCCCGGGCCCCACACTGACAGTCCCCGGGCCCCACACTGACAGTCCCCGGGCCCCACACTGACAGTCCCCGGGCCCCACACTGACAGTCCCCCGGGCCCCACACTGACAGTCCCCGGGCCCCACACTGACAGTCCCCGGGCCCACACTGACAGTCCCCGGGCCCCACACTGACAGTCCCCGGGCCCCACACTGACAGTCCCCGGGCCCCACACTGACAGTCCCCGTGCCCCACACTGACAGTCCCCGGCCCACAGTGACAGTCCCCGGGTCACACTGACAGTCCCCGGGTCACACTGACAGTCCCCGGGCCCCACACTGACAGTCCCCGGGCCCCACACTGACAGTCCCCGGGCCACACACTGACAGTCCGGGCCCCTGACGTCCGGGGCCCACACTGACAGTCCCCGGGCCCACACTGACAGTCCCCCGGGCCCCACACTGACAGTCCCCGGGCCCACAACTGGGGAGCAGTCCCCGAGCCCCACACTGACAGTCCCCGAGCCCCACACTGACAGTCCCCGACGCCCCACACTGACAGTCCCCGGGCCCACACTGACAGTCCCCGGGCCCCACACTCGACAGTGCCCCGGCCCCACACTGACAGTCCCCAGGGGCCACACTGACAGCCCCCGGGCTCCACACTGACAGTCCCCGGGCCCACAAGCCCCACTGACAGTCCCCGGCCCCACACTGACAAGGCCCCGGCCCCACACTGGTCAGTCGCCCGGGCCCACAATGGACAGTCCCCGGGCCCCACACTGGACAGTCCCCGGGCCCCACACTGACATCCCCGGGCCCCTCCCCACTGACAGTCCCCGGGCCCACACTGACATTCCCCGGGCCCCACACTGACAGTCCCCGGGCCCACACTGACAGTCCCCGGGCCCACACTGACAGTCCCCGGGCCCCACACTGACAGTCCCCGGGCCCCACACTGACAGTCCCCGGGCCCCACACTGACAGTCCCCGGGCCCCACACTGACAGTCCCCGGGCCCCACACTGACAGTCCCCGGGCCCACACTGACAGTCCCCGGGCCCCACACTGACAGTCCCCGGGCCCCACACTGACAGTCCCCGGGCCCCACACTGACAGTCCCCGGGCCCCACACTGACAGTCCCCGGGCCCCACACTGACAGTCCCCGGGCCCCACACTGACAGTCCCCGGGTCACCCTGACAGTCCCCGGGCCCCACACTGACAGTCCCCGGGTCACACTGACAGTCCCCGGGTCACACTGACAGTCCCCGGGCCCCACACTGACAGTCCCCGGGCCCCACACTGACAGTCCCCGGGCCCCACACTGACAGTCCCCGGGCCCACACTGACAGTCCCCGGGCCCCACACTGACAGTCCCCGGGCCCCACACTGACAGTCCCCGGGCCCCACACTGACAGTCCCCGGGCCCACACTGACAGTCCCCGGGCCCCACACTGACAGTCCCCGGGCCCCACACTGACAGTCCCCGGGCCCCACACTGACAGTCCCCGGGCCCACACTGACAGTCCCCGGACCCCACACTGACAGTCCCCGGGCCCCACACTGACAGTGAGTCCCCGGGCCCACACTGACAGTCCCCGGGTAACACACTGACAGTCCCCGGGTCACACTGACAGCCCCCGGGCCCCACACTGACAGTCCCCGGGCCCCACACTGACAGTCCCCGGGCCCCACACTGACAGTCCCCGGGCCCACACTGACAGTCCCCGGGCCCCACACTGACAGTCCCCGGGCCCCACACTGACAGTCCCCGGGCCCCACACTGACAGTCCCCGGGCCCACACTGACAGTCCCCGGGCCCCACACTGACAGTCCCCGGGCCCCACACTGACAGTCCCCGGGCCCCACACTGACAGTCCCCGGGCCCCACACTGACAGTCCCCGGGCCCACAGTGACAGTCCCCGGGTCACACTGACAGTCCCCGGGTCACAGTGACAGTCCCCGGGCCCCACACTGACAGTCCCCGGCCCCACACTGACAGTCCCCGGGCCCCACACTGACAGTCCCCGGGCCCCACACTGACAGTCCCCGGGCCCCACACTGACAGTCCCCGGGCCCCACACTGACAGTCCCCGGGCCCCACACTGACAGTCCCCGGGTCACACTGACAGTCCCCGGGCCCCACACTGACAGTCCCCGGGCCCCACACTGACAGTCCCCGGGCCCCACACTGACAGTCCCCGGGCCCACACACTGACAGTCCCCGGGCCCCACACTGACAGCCCCCGGGTGACACTGACAGTCCCCGGGCCCCACACTGACAGTCCCCGGGCCCCACACTGACAGTCCCATGCCCCACACTGACAGTCCCCGGGCCCCACACTGACAGTCCCCGGGCCCCACACTGACAGTGAGCCCCCGGGCCCACACTGACAGTCCCCGGGCCCCACACTGACAGTCCCAGGGCCCACACTGACAGTCCCCGGGCCCACACACTGACAGTCCCCGGGCCCCACACTGACAGTCCCCGGGCCCCACACTGACAGTCCCCGGGCCCCAGACTGACAGTCCCCGGGCCCCACACTGACAGTCCCCGGGCCCCACACTGACAGCCCCCGGGTCACACTGACAGTCCCCGGGCCCCACACTGACAGCCCCGGGTCACACTGACAGTCCCCGGGCCCCACACTGACAGTCCCCGGGCCCCACACTGACAGTCCCAGGCCCCACACTGACAGTCCCCGGGCCCCACACTGACAGTCCCCGGGCCCCACACTGACAGTCCCCGGGCCCCACACTGACAGTCCCCGGGCCCCACACTGACAGTCTCCGGGCCCCACACTGACAGTCCCCGGGCCCCACACTGACAGTCCCCGGGCCCCACACTGACAGTCCCCGGGCTCCACACTGACAGTCCCCGGGCCCACACTGACAGTCCCCGGGTCACAGTGACAGTCCCTGGGCCCCACACTGACAGTCCCCGGGTCACACTGACAGTCCCCGGGCCCACACTGACAGTCCCCGGGTCACAGTGACAGTCCCCGGCCCCACACTGACAGTCCCCGGGTCACAGTGACAGTCCCCGGGCCCACACTGACAGTCCCCGGGCCCCACACTGACAGTCCCCGGCCCCACACTGACAGTCCCCGGGCCCCACACTGACAGTCCCCGGGCCCACAGTGACAGACCCCGGGCCCCACACTGACAGTCCCCGGGCCCACACTGACAGTCCCCGGGCCCCACACTGACAGTCCCCGGGTCACACTGACAGTCCCCGGGCCCCACACTGACAGTCCCCGGGTCACACTGACAGTCCCCGGGCCCCACACTGACATCCCCGGGTCACACTGACAGTCCCCGGGCCCACACTGACAGTCCCCGGGCCCCACACTGACAGTCCCCGGCCCCACACTGACAGTCCCTGGGTCACAGTGACAGTCCCCGGGCCCCACACTGACAGTCCCCGGGCCCCACACTGACAGTCCCCGGGTCACACTGACAGTCCCCGGGCCCACACTGACAGTCCCCGGGCCCCACACTGACAGTCCCCGGGCCCCACACTGACAGTCCCCGGGCCCCACACTGACAGTCCCCGGGCCCCACACTGACAGTCCCCGGGCCCCACACTGACAGTCCCTGGGCCCACAGTGACAGTCCCCGGGCCCCACACTGACAGTCCCCGGGCCCACACTGACAGTCCCCGGGTCACACTGACAGTCCCCGGGCCCCACACTGACAGTCCCCGGGCCCCACACTGACAGTCCCCGGGCCCCACACTGACAGTCCCTGGGCCCCACACTGACATTCCCCGGGCCCCACACTGACAGTCCCCGGGTCACACTGACAGTCCCCGGGCCCCACACTGACAGTCCCCGGGCCCACACTGACAGTCCCCGGGCCCACACTGACAGTCCCCGGGCCCCACACTGACAGTCCCCGGGCCCCACACTGACAGTCCCCGGGCCCCACACTGACAGTCCCCGGGCCCCACACTGACAGTCCCCGGGCCCCACACTGACAGTGAGCCCCCGGGCCCACACTGACAGTCCCCGGGCCCCACACTGACAGTCCCCGGGCCCACACTGACAGTCCCCGGGCCCACACTGACAGTCCCCGGGTCACACACTGACAGTCCCCGGGCCCACACTGACAGTCCCCGGGCCCACACTGACAGTCACCGGGTCACACACTGACAGTCCCCGGGCCCCACACTGACAGTCCCCGGGCCCACACTGACAGTGAGCCCCCGGGCCCCACACTGACAGTCCCCGGGCCCCACACTGACAGTCCCCGGGCCCCACACTGACAGTCCCCGGGCCCCACACTGACAGTCCCCGGGCCCCACACTGACAGTCCCCGGGCCCACACTGACAGTCCCCGGGCCCACACTGACAGTCCCCGGGCCCCACACTGACAGTCCCCGGGCCCCACACTGACAGTCCCCGGGCCCCACACTGACAGTCCCCGGGCCCCACACTGACAGTGAGCCCCCGGGCCCACACTGACAGTCCCCGGGCCCACACTGACAGTCCCCGGGCCCCACAGTGACAGTCCCCGGGCCACACACTGACAGTCCCCGGGCCCACACTGACAGTGAGCCCCCGGGTCACACAGAGACAGTCCCCGGGCCCTACACTGACAGTCCCCGGGCCCACACTGACAGTCCCTGGGCCCACACTGACAGTCCCCGGGCCCCACACTGACAGTCCCCGGGCCCCACACTGACAGTCCCCGGGCCCCACACTGACAGTCCCCGGGCCCCACACTGACAGTCCCCGGGCCCACAGTGACAGTCCCCGGGCCCACAGTGACAGTCCCCGGGCCCACAGTGACAGTCCCCGGGTCACAGTGAGCGGGTCCCCGGGCCCCAAACTGACTGTCCCCGGGCCCACACTGACAGTCCCCGGGCCCCACACTGACAGTCCCCGGGCCCCACACTGACAGTCCCCGGGCCCCACACTGACAGTCCCCGGGTCACACTGACAGTCCCCGGGCCCCACACTGACAGTCCCCGGGTCACAGTGACAGTCCCCGGGCCCCACACTGACAGTCCCCGGGCCCCATACTGACAGTCCCCGGGCCCCACACTGACAGTCCCCGGGCCCCACAGTGACAGTCCCCGGGCCCCACACTGACAGTCCCCGGGCCCCACACTTACAGTCCCCGGGCCCCACACTGACAGTCCCCGGGCCCACACTGACAGTCCCCGGGCCCCCGGGCCCCACACTGACAGTCCCCGGGCCCCACACTGACAGTCCCCGGGCCCCACACTGACAGTCCCCGGGCCCACACTGACAGTCCCCGGGTCACACTGACAGTCCCCGGGCCCCACACTGACAGTCCCCGGGTCACAGTGACAGTGAGCGGGTCCCCGGGCCCCACAGTGACAGTGAGCCCCCGGGCCCCACACTGACAGTCCCCGGGTCACAGTGAGCGGGTCCCCGGGCCCCACAGAGACAGTGAGCGGGTCCCCGGGTCACAGAGTGACAGTGAGCGGGTCCCCGGGTCACAGAGTGACAGTGAGCGGGTCCCCAGGTCACAGAGTGACAGTGAGCGGGTCCCCGGGTCACAGAGTGACAGTGAGTGGGTCCCCGGGTCACAGAGTGACAGTGAGCGGGTCCCCGGGTCACAGTGACAGTGAGTGGGTCCCCGGGTCACAGAGTGACAGTGAGCGGGTCCCCAGGTCACAGAGTGACAGTGAGCGGGTCCCCGGGTCACAGTGACAGTGAGTGGGTCCCCGGGTCACAGAGTGACAGTGAGCGGGTCCCCGGGTCACAGTCACAGTGAGCGGGTCCCCGGGCCCCACAATATCAGTGAGCGGGTCCCCGGGTCTCAGTGAGCGGGTCCCCGGGCCCCACAATGACAGTGAGCGGGTCCCCAGGCCCCACAATGACAGTGAGCAGGTACCCGGGCCCCACAGTGACAGTGAGCGGGTCACAGAGTGACAGTGAGCGGGTCCCCGGACCCCACAATGACAGTGAGCGGGTCCCTGGGCCCCACAGTGACAGTGAGCGGGTCCCCGGGCCCCACAGTGACAGTGAGCGGGTCCCCGGGTCACAGTGACAGTGAGCGGGTCCCCGGGTCACAGTGACAGTGAGCGGGTGCCCAGGTCACAGAGTGACAGTGAGCGGGTCCCCGGGTCACAGAGTGACAGTGAGTGGGTCCCCGGGTCACAGAGTGACAGTGAGCGGGTCCCCGGGTCACAGTGACAGTGAGTGGGTCCCCGGGTCACAGAGTGACAGTGAGCGGGTCCCCAGGTCACAGAGTGACAGTGAGCGGGTCCCCGGGTCACAGTGACAGTGAGTGGGTCCCCGGGTCACAGAGTGACAGTGAGCGGGTCCCCGGGTCACAGTCACAGTGAGCGGGTCCCCGGGCCCCACAATATCAGTGAGCGGGTCCCCGGGTCTCAGTGAGCGGGTCCCCGGGCCCCACAATGACAGTGAGCGGGTCCCCAGGCCCCACAATGACAGTGAGCAGGTACCCGGGCCCCACAGTGACAGTGAGCGGGTCACAGAGTGACAGTGAGCGGGTCCCCGGACCCCACAATGACAGTGAGCGGGTCCCTGGGCCCCACAGTGACAGTGAGCGGGTCCCCGGGCCCCACAGTGACAGTGAGCGGGTCCCCGGGTCACAGTGACAGTGAGCGGGTCCCCGGGTCACAGTGACAGTGAGCGGGTCCCCAGGTCCCACAGTGACAGTGAGCAGGTCCCCGGGCCCCACAGTGACAGTGAGCGGGTCCCCGGGTCCACAGTGACAGTGAGCGGGTCCCCGGGCCACAATGAGAGTTTGCAGATGATACAAAAATGGGAGGGAAAGTAGAGAGTGAGGAGGACATAAAAAACCTACAAGGGGATATAGACAGGCTGGGTGAGTGGGCAGAGATTTGGCAGATGCAATACAATATTGGAAAATGTGAGGTTATGCACGTTGGCAGGAAAAATCAGAGAGCAAGTTATTATCTTAATGGCGAGAAACTGGAAAGTACTGCAGTACAAAGGGATCTGGGGGTCTTGGTGCAAGAAAATCAAAAAGTTAGTATGCAGGTGCAGCAGGTGATCAAGAAAGCCAATGGAATGTTGGCTTTTATTGCTAGGGGGATAGAATATAAAAACAGGGAGGTATTGCTGCAGTTATATAGGGTATTGGTGAGACCGCACCTGGAGTACTGCATACAGTTTTGGTGTCCATACTTAAGAAAAGACATACTTGCTCTCGAGGCAGTACAAAGAAGGTTCACTCAGTTAATTCCGGGGATGAGGGGGTGGACATACGAGGAGAGGTTGAGTAGATTGGGACTCTACTCATTGGAGTTCAGAAGAATGAGAGGCGATCTTATTGAAACATATAAGATTGTGAAGGGGCTTGATCGGGTGGACGCGTTGAGGATGTTCCCAATGATGGGTGAAACTAGAACTAGGGGACATAATCTTAGAATAAGGGGCTCCTCTTTCAAAACTGAGATGAGGAGAAACTTTTTCAGTCAGAGGGTAGTGGGTCTGTGGAATTTGCTACCCCAGGAAGCTGTGGAAGCTACTTCATTAAATAAATTTAAAACAGAAATAGACCGTTTCCTAGAAGTAACGGGAATCAGGGGTTACGGGGAGCGGGCTGGAAATTGGACATGAGTTTGAGTTCGGATCGGTCAAGGCCCTGTGGGTGGCGGAGCCGAGTGGCCTGGTCCTGCTCCTGCTTCTTGTGTTCTTTAGAGTTGAGGTTGGATCAGATCAGCCATGATCTCATTGAATGGCGGAGCAGGCTCGAGGGGCGGATTGGTCTACTCCTGCTCCTATTTCTTATGTTCTTATGAGCGGGTCCCCGGGTCACAGTGACAGTGAGCGGGTCCCCGGGTCACAGTGAGCGGGTCCCCGGGCCCCACAGTGACAGTGAGCGGGTCCCCGGGTCACAGTGAGCGGGTCCCCGGGCCCACAGTGACAGTGAGCGGGTCCCCGGGCCCACAGTGACAGTGAGCGGGTCCCCGGGCCCCACAGTGACAGTGAGCGGGTCCCCGGGCCCCACAGTGACAGTGAGCGGGCCCCCGGGTCACAGTGACAGTGAGCGGGTCCCCGGGTCACAGTGACAGTGAGCGGGCCCCCGGGTCACAGTGACAGTGAGCGGGTCCCCGGGTCACAGTGACAGTGAGCGGGCCCCCGGGTCACAGTGACAGTGAGCGGGTCCCCGGGTCACAGTGACAGTGAGCGGGTCCCCGGGCCACAGTGACAGTGAGCGGGCCCCCGGGTCACAGTGACAGTGAGCGGGTCCCCGGGTCACAGTGAGCGGGTCCCCGGGCCCCACAGTGACAGTGAGCGGGTCCCCGGGTCAGAGTGAGCGGGTCCCCGGGTCACAGTGACAGTGAGCGGGTCCCCGGGTCACAGTGACAGTGAGCGGGTCCCCGGGCCCCACAGTGACAGTGAGCGGGTCCCCGGGTCACAGTGAGCGGGTCCCCGGGTCACAGTGACAGTGAGCGGGTCCCCGGGTCACAGTGAGCGGGTCCCTGGGTCACAGTGAGCGGGTCCCCGGGCCCCACAGTGACAGTGAGCGGGTCCCCGGGCCCTACAGTGACAGTGAGCGGGTCCCCGGGCCCCACAGTGACAGTGAGCGGGTCCCCCGGGTCACAGTGAGCGGGTCCCCGGGCCCCACAGTGACAGTGAGCGGGTCCCCGGGCCCCACAGTGACAGTGAGCGGGTCCCCGGGCCCCACAGTGACAGTGAGCGGGTCCCCCGGGTCACAGTGAGCGGGTCCCCGGGCCCCACAGTGACAGTGAGCGGGTCCCCGGGCCCTATAGTGACAGTGAGCGGGTCCCCGGGCTCCACAGTGACAGTGAGCGGGTCCCCAGGCTCCACAGTGACAGTGAGCGGGTCCCCGGGCCCCACAGTGACAGTGAGCGGGTCCCCGGGCCCCTCAGTGACAGTGAGCGGGTCCCCGGGTCACAGTGAGCGGGTCCCCGGGTCACAGTGAGCGGGTCCCCGGGTCACAGTGACAGTGAGCGGGTCCCCGGGCCCACAGTGACAGTGAGCGGGTCCCCGGGCCCACAGTGACAGTGAGCGGGTCCCCGGGTCACAGTGACAGTGAGCGGGTCCCCAGGTCACAGTGACAGTGAGCGGGTCCCCGGGTCACAGTGAGCGGGTCCCCGGGCCCCACAGTGAGCGGGTCCCCGGGTCACAGTGAGCGGGTCCCCCGGGTCACAGTGACAGTGAGCGGGTCCCCGGGCCCACAGTGACAGTGAGCGGGTCCCCGGGCCCACAGTGACAGTGAGCGGGTCCCCGGGTCACAGTGACAGTGAGCGGGTCCCCGGGTCACAGTGAGCGGGTCCCCGGGCCACAGTGAGCAGGTACCCGGGCCCCACAGTGACAGTGAGCGGGTCCCCAGGCCCCACAGTGACAGTGAGCGGGTCCCCGGGCCCCACAGTGACAGTGAGCGGGTCCCCGGGTCACAGTGACAGTGAGCGGGTCCCCGGGTCAGAGTGAGCGGGTCCCCGGGTCACAGTGACAGTGAGCGGGTCCCCGGGTCACAGTGAGCGGGTCCCCGGGCCCCACAGTGACAGTGAGCGGGTCCCCGGGCCCCACAGTGACAGTGAGCGGGTCCCTGGGTCACAGTGAGCGGGTCCCCGGGCCCCACAGTGACAGTGAGTGGGTCCCCGGGTCACAGTGAGCGGGTCCCCGGGCCCCACAGTGACAGTGAGCGGGTCCCCGGGTCACAGTGAGCGGGTCCCCCGGGCCCCACAGTGACAGTGAGCGGGTCCCTGGGTCACAGTGAGCGGGTCCCCGGGCCCCACAGTGACAGTGAGCGGGTCCCCGGGCCCCACAGTGACAGTGAGCGGGTCCCCGGGTCACAGTGAGCGGGTCCCCGGGTCACAGTGACAGTGAGCGGGTCCCCAGGTCACAGTGAGCGGGTCACAGTGACAGTGAGCGGGTCCCCGGGTCACAGTGACAGTGATCGGGTCCCCGGGTCACAGTGAGCGGGTCCCCGGGCGGGCAGCGGCTGTGGGGAGAAATGCTGCCCGGGGGACACGCTCAGTAGTTCCAGCATTTTCTGTTTTTAACCCAACAACAACTTGTATTTATAAAGCGCCTTTAATGCAGTAAAACGTCCCAATGCGCCGCACAGGAATATTTTAAGACAAAAATTTGACACTGAGCCACATAAGGCTAAATTAGGACAGGTGACCAAAAGCTTGGTCAAAGAGGTAGGTTTTAAGGAGCGTCTTAAAGGAGGAAAGAGAGGTAGAGAGGCGGAGAGGTTTAGGCAGGGAATTCCAGAGCTTAGGGCCCAGGCAACAGAAGGCACGGCCACCAATGGTGGAGCGATTATAATCAGGGATGCTCAAGAGGGCAGAATTAGAGGAGCGTAGATATCTCAGGGGGGTTGTGGGGCTGAAGGAGATTACAGAGATAAGGAGGGGCGAGGCCATGGAGAGATTTGAAAACAAGGATGAGAATTTTAAAATTGAGATGATGCCGGACCGGGAGCCAATGTAGGTCAGCGAGCGCAAAAGATGATGGGTGAACGAGACTTGGTGCGAGTTAGGATATGAGCAACAGAGTTTTGGATGACCTCAAGTTTACGGAGGGTGCAAGATGAGAGTCCAGCCAGGAGTGCGTTGGAATAGACAAATCTAGGGGTAACAAAGGCATGGATGAACCTGTCTCCCCTTTTCCTACTCTTGTAATTGAAAGTATGATTCTGTGTTTCTCTTTTCCATTCCCTCAACAATCTTATGCCCCTCTAGAAGATCACCTCTTAGACACTTCCTTTTAAGGATGAAAAAGAAAGACTTGCATTTATATAGCACCTTTCACCACCTCAGGATGTCTCAAAGTGAATGAAGTACTTTTTGAAATGTAGTCACAGTTGTAATGTAGGAATCGTGACAGCCAATTTGCGCACAGCAAGCTCCCACAAACTGAAACATAATAAACGATCAGATTATCTGTTTACTTACGTGTTCATGATGCGGAGATGCCGGTGTTGGACTGGGGTGGACAAAAATGAGAAGTCGCACAACACCAGGTTATAGTCCAACAGTTTTATTTGAAATTACGAGCTTTCGGAGCTCTGCTCCTTCTTCAGGTACAGTGAGTTCACTGTACCTGAAGAAGGAGCAGAGCTCCGAAAGCTCGTAATTTCAAATAAAACTGTTGGACTATAACCTGGTGTTGTGCGACTTCTCATTTTTACTTACGTGTTGGTTGAGGGATAAATATTGTCCAGGAAAACTTCGCTGCACTTCTTCCAATAGTGGCAGTCAGATCTTTTATGTCCATTCGAGAGGGCAGATGGGGCTCCGACAGTGCAGCTCCCTCAGTACTGCACTGGAGTGTCAGCCTAGATTATGGGCTCAAGTCTCTGGAGTAGGACTTGGACCCACAACCTACTGACTCAGAGGTGAGGGTGCTGCCCACTGAGCCACGGCTAACATGTAATTTAGGACAGATATGAGGAAGTTCTTAACACAAAGAGTGATTGACATGTGGAGTAATGGAGGCCAAGGACCTGGTATCATTGAAGAAGCAATTGGACGCTGCTATAAGAAAACTAGGATCTCGCTGGGTGAATGAATGAATGAAGAGGAGCCGAATAGCATTCTTCATCCATAATCATTGTAATTTTGTAAACTTTTATTCGATGTGTTTTGGACCTGAATCTGAAATAAAACTGGACACAATCTGGTTTGGCAGCATCAGCCAGGAGCTGGTGGACCTGTTGTGTATTTACCAGCTGTTTCCTGTTGATGCTTTAGACCCCAGTAGGGTGAAGTTGGGCCAGTTGCTGCTTTAAAAACCACAGAAATATCAAAAGGAAAGAAATGGACCAGATTGGAAGGGCTTGTTCAATCCATGCTGCCTGTAACTCGGTGCTTGATTGCTTGACCTGGCTCGGGAGTGCGGCGCTCGATTGCCGCGGGGGCCGGGCCCGGGACTGATGGACAGGTGGTGCAGCCAATGGGGAGGCGGGAGAGGCGCGCTGTGATTGGCGGAGGCGAAAGAGGCGCGCTGTGATTGGTGGAGGCGGGAGAGGGGCGCTGTGATTGGCGGAGGTGGGAGAGGCGCGCTGTGATTGGCGGAGGCGGGAGAGCCGGGGTTTGGTTGCAAAGCAGCGAGGATGAGGTGAGTGGGGCCGATTATTATGGGCTGTTCCCCGGGGTGAACCCCCAAACCCGACCCCTGACCTCCCATTCCCCTCACCCTCTCCCCCCTGACCCTCTCTCCACTGCCAGTAACACGCCCCAAGATGTCTCTAAATGCAGTCAGTCGCTGTAGGGAGTTCCTGCATTTCTCTAGCGCCTTTCGCATCCTCCCCCTGCGCTTCACAGCCAGTCAATTACCTTTGAACTACAGTCACTGTTCTGCAGAAAAGGCAGCAGCCAATTTGTCCCATCCAGACCATTCCCAGCTATACCGCTTTGTAACAATAGAAAAAGTGTTATAATGGTGCAACAGTGAGTGCTTGTCTGAAGTTTGCACTGAGACAGAGCGAAAGAGCTTTACTCTGTATCTAACCCGTGCTGTACCTGCCCTGGGAGTGTTTGATGGGGACAGTGTAGAGGGATCTTTACTCTGTATCTAACCCATGCTGTACCTGCCCTGGGAGTGTTTGATGGGACAGTGCAGAGGGAGCTTTACTCTGTATCTAACCCGTGCTGTACCTGCCCTGGGAGTGTTTGATGGGTCAGTGTAGAGGGAGCTTTACTCTGTATCTAACCCGTGCTGTACCTGCCCTGGGAGTGTTTGATGGGACAGTGTAGAGGGAGCTTTACTCTGTATCTAACCCGTGCTGTACCTGTCCTGGGAGTGTTTGATGGGACAGTGTAGAGGGAGCTTTACTCTGTATCTAACCTGTGCTGTACCTGCCCTGGGAGTGTTTGATGGGACAGTGCAGAGGGAGCTTTACTCTGTATCTAACCTGTGCTGTACCTGCCCTGGGAGTGTTTGATGGGATAGTGTAGAGGGAGCTTTACTCTGTATCTAACCCGTGCTGTACCTGCCCTGGGAGTGTTTGATGGGTCAGTGTAGAGGGAGCTTTACTCTGTATCTAACCCGTGCTCTACCTGTCCTGGGAGTGTTTGATGGGACAGTGCAGAGGGAGCTTTACTCTGTATCTAACCTGTGCTGTACCTGCCCTGGGAGTGTTTGATGGGATAGTGTAGAGGGAGCTTTACTCTGTATCTAACCCGTGCTGTACCTGCCCTGGGAGTGTTTGATGGGACAGTGTAGAGGGAGCTTTACCCTGTATCTAACCCGTGCTGTACCTGCCCTCGGAGTGTTTGATGGGACAGTGTAGAGGGAGCTTTACTCTGTATCTAACCCGTGCTGTACCTGCCCTGGGAGTGTTTGATGGGACAGTGTAGAGGGAGCTTTACTCTGTATCTAACCCGTACTGTACCTGCCCTGGGAGTGTTTGATGGGACAGTGTAGAGGGAGCTTTACTCTGTATCTAACCCGTGCTGTACCTGCCCTGGGAGTGTTTGATGGGACAGTGTAGAGGGAGCTTTACTCTGTATCTAACCCGTACTGTACCTGCCCTGGGAGTGTTTGATGGGACAGTGTAGAGGGAGCTTTACTCTGTATCTAACCCGTGCTGTACCTGCCCTGGGAGTGTTTGATGAGACAGTGTAGAGGGAACTTTACTCTGTATCTAACCCGTGCTGTACCTGTCCTGGGAGTGTTTGATGGGGAGAGTGTAGAGGGAACTTTACTCTGTATCTAACCCGTGCTGTACCTGCCCTGGGAGTGCTTGATGGGACAGTGTAGAGGGAGCTTTACTCTGTATCTAACCCGTGCTGTACCTGCCCTGGGAGTGTTTGATGGGACAGTGTAGAGGGAGCTTTACTCTGTATCTAACCCCGTGCTGTACCTGCCCTGGGAGTGTTTGATGGGACAGTGCAGAGGAAGCTTTACTCTGTATCTAACCCGTGCTGTACCTGCCCTGGGAGTGTTTGATGGGACAGTGTAGAGGGAGCTTTACTCTGTATCTAACCCGTGCTGTACCTGCCCTGGGAGTGTTTGATGGGACAGTGTAGAGGGAGCTTTACTCTGTATCTAACCCGTGCTGTATCTGCCCTGGGAGTGTTTGATGGGGACAGTGTAGAGGGAGCTTTACTCTGTATCTAACCCGTGCTGTACCTGCCCTGGGAGTGTTTGATGGGACAGTGCAGAGGGAGCTTTACTCTGTATCTAACCCGTGCTGTACCTGCCCTGGGAGTGTTTGATGGGACAGTGTAGAGGGAGCTTTACTCTGTATCTAACCCATGCTGTACCTGCCCTGGGAGTGTTTGATGGGACAGTGTAGAGGGAGCTTTACTCTGTATCTAACCCGTGCTGTACCTGCCCTGGGAGTGTTTGATGGGGAGAGTGTAGAGGGAGCTTTACTCTGTATCTAACCCGTGCTGTACCTGCCCTGGGAGTGTTTGATGGGACAGTGTAGAGGGAGCTTTACTCTGTATCTAACCCCGTGCTGTACCTGCCCTAGGAGTGTTTGATGGGGCAGTGTAGAGGGAGCTTTACTCTGTATCTAATCTGTGCTGTACCTGCCCTCGGAGTGTTTGATGGGGAGAGTGTAGAGGGAGCTTTACTCTGTATCTAACCCGTGCTGTACCTGCCCTGGGAGTGTTTGATGGGACAGTGTAGAGGGAGCTTTACTCTGTATCTAACCCGTGCTGTACCTGCCCTGGGAGTGTTTGATGGGGACAGTGTAGAGGGAGCTTTACTCTGTATCTAACCCCGTGCTGTCCCTGTCCTGGGAGTGTTTGATGGGACAGTGTAGAGGGAGCTTTACTCTGTATCTAACCCGTGCTGTACCTGCCCTGGGAGTGTTTGATGGGACAGTGTAGAGGGAGCTTTACTCTGCATCCAACCCATGCTGCACTTGCCCTGGGAATGTTTGAGGTGTCTGAAATGGAAAGTGTTCTGTTCACTAACACCAGCACACTTCACTTCGATAAGCAACATACATGGAAATCAGTGTTTTACAAGAGGGAGTAGAAGTCACTGAGCTTGGCGGGAGGAAAGATTACTGAGGGGGAACTGCAAACATTCCCTGGTTCTGGGGGAGGTGGGACCAGTACAAACCGGACGATCTGCACCTGGGCAGGGCTGGGACCGCTGTCCTAGGGGGAGTGTTTGCTAGTGCTGTTGGGGAGGGTTTAAACTAAAGTGGCAGGGGGTTGGGCACCTGAGCAGGGAGACAGAGGAAAGCGTGTCAGGAAGGGACAGAAGGTATGGAGTAAAAGGTAAAGTGTTAAAAAAGGAAAAAGCAGGAACTAAGTGTCACAAAACATATTTGAAAGTTCTTTATCTGAATGCACGTAGCATTTGTAACAAAATGGACGAGTTAACGGCACAAATAACTACGTATGGGTATGATCTTGTGGCCATTACAGAAACATGGCTGCAGGGTGACAACGACTGGGAATTAAATATGCCAGGGTATTTAACAATCAGGAAGGACAGGCAAGAAGGAAGGGGAGGTGGGGTGGCTATGTTAATAAAGGAAGGAATCACTGTAATACAGAGAAATGATATTGGGTCAAAGGATCAGGATAATGAAACAGTTTGGGTGGAGATAAGGAATAATAAGGGGAAAAAAACACTAGTGGGAGTAGTATATAGGCCTCCTAATAGTTGCAACTCTGCTGGAAGAAGTATTAATCAGGAAATAGTTGGGGCATGTAATAAGGGAACAGCTATAATTATGGGGGATTTTAACTATCATATTAACTGGACAAATCAAATTGGGTAGGGCAGCCTTGAGGAAGAGTTTATTGAGTGTATTAGGGATGGATTTCTTGAGCAGTATGTAACTGATCCTACAAGGGGGCAAGCAACCTTGGACCTGGTCCTGTGTAATGAGTCAGGATTAATTAATAATGTCCTAGTTAAGGATCCCCTTGGAATGAGTGACCATAACATGGTTGAATTCCATATCCAATTAGAGGGTGAGAAGGTTGGTTCTCAAACAAGCGTACTGAGCTTGAATAAAGGAGACTATGATGGTATGAGAGCGGAATTGATTAAAGTGGACTGGGAAAATAGATTAAAGGGTAAGACGGTACATGAGCAGTGGTGTTCATTTAAGGAGTTATTTTACAACTTTCAAAAAATATATATTCCACTGAGGAAAAAAGGGTGTAAAAGAAATGACAGCCATCCGTGGCTAAGTAAAGAAATTAAGGATAGTATCCGACTAAAAACAAGGACATATAAGGTAGCCAAACTTAGTGGGAGGATAGAAGATTGGGAAGTCTTCAAAAGACAGCAAAAAGTAACTAAAGGATTGATTAAGAAAGGGAAGATAGATTATGAAAATAAATTAGCAAAAAATATAAAAACAGATAGTAAGAGTTTCTATAGTTATATAAAAAGAAAAAGGGTGGTTAAGGCAAACGTAGGTCCCTTAGAGGATGAGACCGGGAAATTAATGGTGGGAAACATGGAGATGGCAAAAATGCTGAACAAATATTTTGTTTCAATCTTTACGGTAGAGGACACTAAGAATATCCCAACACTGGACAAACAGGGGGCTCTAGGGGGGGAGGAGCTAAATACGATTAAAATCACTAAGGAATTGGTACTCCGTAAAATAATGGGACTCAAGGCGGATAAATCCCCTGGACCTGATGGCTTACATCCTAGGGTCTTGAGGGAAGTGGCAGTAGGGATTGTGGATGCTTTGGTAATAATTTTCCAAAATTCCCTGGACTCAGCAAAGGTCCCGGCAGATTGGAAAACTGCTAATGTAACACCCTTATTTAAAAAGGGTTGTAGGCAGAAGGCTGGAAATTATAGACCAGTTAGCCTAACATCTGTGGTGGGTAAAATTTTGGAGTCTATTATTAAGGAGACAGTAACGGAACATTTAGATAAACATAATTTAATAGGACAAAGTCAGCATGGCTTTATGAAGGGGAAGTCATGTCTGACAAATTTGCTTGAGTTCTTTGAGGACATAACGTACAGGGTGGATAAAGGGGAACCAGTGGATGTAGTGTATTTAGACTTCCAGAAGGCATTCGACAAGGTGCCACATCAAAGATTATTGCTCAAGATAAAAAAATCACTGGATTGGGGGTAATATTCTGGCATGGGTGGAGGATTGGTTATCTAACAGGAAGCAGAGAGTTGGGATAAATGGTTCATTCTCGGACTGGCAACCAGTAGCCAGTGGTGTTCCGCAGGGGTCGGTGCTGGGTCCCCAACTCTTTACAATCTATATTAACGATTTGGAGGAGGGGACCGAGTGTAACATATCAAAGTTTGCAGATGATACAAAGATGGGAGGGAAAGTAGAGAGTGAGGAGGACATAAAAAACCTACAAGGGGATATAGACAGGCTGGGTGAGTGGGCAGAGATTTGGCAGATGCAATACAATATTGGAAAATGTGAGGTTATGCACTTTGGCAGGAAAAATCAGAGAGCAAGTTATTATCTTAATGGCGAGAAACTGGAAAGTACTGCAGTACAAAGGGATCTGGGGGTCCTAGTGCAAGAAAATCAAAAAGTTAGTATGCAGGTGCAGCAGGTGATCAAGAAGGCCAACGGAATGTTGGCTTTTATTGCTAGGGGGATAGATTATAAAAACAGGGAGGTATTGCTGCAGTTATATAAGGTATTGGTGAGACCGCACCTGGAATACTGCATACAGTTTTGGTGTCCATACTTAAGAAAAGACATACTTGCTCTCGAGGCAGTACAAAGAAGGTTCACTCGGTTAATCCCGGGGATGAGGGGGTGGACATATGAGGAGAGGTTGAGTAGATTGGGACTCTACTCATTGGAGTTCAGAAGAATGAGAGGCGATCTTATTGAAACATATAAGATTGTGAAGGGGCTTGATCGGGTGGATGCGGTAAGGATGTTCCCAAGGATGGGTGAAACTAGAACTAGGGGGCATAATCTTAGAATAAGGGGCTGCTCTTTCAAAACTGAGATGAGGAGAAACTTCTTCACTCAGGGTAGTAGGTCTGTGGAATTTGCTGCCCCAGGAAGCTGTGGAAGCTATAACATTAAATAAATTTAAAACAGAAATAGACAGTTTCCTAGAAGTAAAGGGAATTAGGGGTTACGGGGAGCGTGCAGGAAATTGGACATGAGGCTGAGTTCGGATCGGTCAAGGCCCTGTGGGTGGCGGAGCGGGCCCAGGGGCTGAGTGGCCGGGTCCTGCTCCTACTTCTTGTGTTCTTTAGATTTGAGGTTAGGATCAGATCAGCCATGATCTTATTGAATGGCGGAGCAGGCTCAAGGGGCCGATTGGCCTACTCCTGCTCCTATTTCTTATGTTCTTATGTTCTTATCAAAGAGATGAGTCTTTAATGGGATTTCAGAAGAAGGGAGAGAGGCAGCGATGGTAAGATCATCCTCTGCTGGTTCAGCAGAGACAGTGGTGAACGGGCAGTAATCCAGAGGTGTTGGGCTGGTGAAAACTGCTCCGAGAGACTGGGACAGGACTGGGAGGAGATTGGAAAATGAGGACAAGGAGCTTGAATTTGGTAAGTTGCGGGGTAGGGCACCTACAATTCACACGGCAAAATAAAATGTTGTGAAATCCTAAAATAGATCTTTTTAAATCCAAGTATACTTCAATCTCCATCCACCTCCCAACATCAGCATTGCTGTGCTCTATTTCCGCAGGTTGAATATTGATGGATTGTTGGTGTATTTCCCTTATGATTTCATCTACCCTGAGCAGTACTCCTACATGTTGGAGCTGAAAAGGATCCTCGATGCTAAGGTAACTTGTCACAGAAACCTAGGATCTTAATCCACAGATATGATCAAGTATCGGACCGCAGGCTCTCGCCTTGTCCTGTCGCAGAGCGGGAGAGGCACGAGCTTGGAGATTGTAAGAGGAAAGGCAGACCTAAAGCATCGCTCTCAGGATGTCCAGAGTGCTTCACCTCCGTTGTTCTGTGGTAGCCAAATTGCACACAGCAAGATCCCACGATAGTTAATACGATGAATGACCAGTTAATCAGGTTTTTTTTGGGGGTGGTGGTTGAGGGAGGAGTGTTGACGGGTTGAGGAAGGAATGTTGGCTGGGACACTTGGATAACTCCCTTTGTCATCTTCTAATAGTGCCATGGGATCTTTAACACTTACCAGGTAGGACACCATTTAATGTCTCGTCAAAAGGTGGGCACCTCTGACAGTGCCACACTCTCGCAGTACTTCACTGGAGCAGGAACAGGAGGAGGCCATTCAGCCCTTCGCGCCTGTTCCACCATTCAATTGGATTCATGGCTGATCTGTACCTCAACTCCATTTACCCGCCTTTGCTCCATATCCCTTGATACCCTTACACAACAATCGATCTCATTCTTGAAAATTTCAATTGACCCCCAGCATCCACAGCCTTTTGGGGGAGAGTCCCAGATTTCCGCTGCCCTTTGTGTGAAGAAGTGCTTCCTGATTTCACTCCTAAGTGACCTAGCTCTAATTTTAAGATGATGCTATCTTGATCGGGATTCCCCACCAGAGGGAATAGTTTCTCTCTACCCTACCGGATCACTTGATCATTTTAAACACCTCGATTAGATCACCCCTCAACCATCTAAACTCGAGGGAGTACAAGCAACAATTATTCAACCTGTCCTCGTAATTTAACCGTTTAAGCCCTGGTATCATTCTGGTGAATGTGTGCTGCACCCCCTCCAAGGCCAATATATCCTTCCTGAGATTAAAAACAGAAAACACTGGACGATAGAACTAGATTCAGTCTACAAGTGATGATAGATCCTCTTTCAGAATGAGGTTTCTTACAGTATGTTCAAAAGCATGAGGTTCCAGAGATTGGGATGGGGCGAGGCCATGGAGGGTGTTGAACACAAGGATGAGAATTTTTAAATGGCGCCGTTGCCAGACTGGGATTGTTGGGATTTGCTTGTAATATTTGAAAGCATGTTTTGCTGGTGATATTTGCTGTACATGTCTGTTGTTGATTTAAGCTTGTTGTCCCTTCCTGTATTTTAGGGCCATGGGGTTCTGGAAATGCCATCGGGCACAGGGAAGACAGTGTCACTGCTCTCACTGATCGTGGCCTATCACACGGTGAGGATGCTGCTTCATTCACCGGGGGGACGGGGGGGCGCATTTCAGTCATTTCAACAGAGGCTATGCGCGGCGTGTACAGAGGGCGCGCGGCATGTACAGAGGGCGCGCGGCATGTATCATGTCTGTGATACATGTTTGTGCCATCGGTTGTTGGGAAACAGAGTTAATCTTCGCACCCTGTTGCATCTTGCCCGCGGGTATCACCCAGCGTCAATACGCACCGTCCTTCTCTGCTCTGTGACCCGAGGAACAGGTCGGTGCCACATCTGTCCATGCTGCAGCTGCCTCAGCGCGACCTGCTGTCTGAGCACTGGTGGAAATAATGTACCTGTGGTTCACTAATATCTCCCTCTCCCTCCCCCTC
>JASTWF010000052.1:144127-166209 GCA_030390025.1 Squalus acanthias
TCCCTCTGCCCCCTCCCTCCTTCCCTCTGCCCCCTCCCTCCTTCCCTCTGCCCTCCTCCCTCCTTCCCTCTGCCCTCCTCCCTCCTTCCCTCTGTCCCCCTTCCCTCCGTCCCTCTGTCCCCCTTACCTCCCTCCCTCCCCTCCCTCCATCCCCCCATCCTCCGTCCGCCCCCCCTCCCTCCCTCTGTCCCGGCTCCCTCCCTCCTTCCGTTTGTCCCCCCTTCCTCCCTCCCCCCAAACCCTCTGTAACGCGCGTGCTATTTGGCCCTGTAACGCGCGTGCTATTTGGCCCTGTAACGCGCATGCTATTTGGCCCTGTAACGCGCGTGCTATTTGGCCCTGTAACGCGCGTGCTATTTGGCCCTGTAACGCGCGTGCTATTTGGTCCTGTAACGCGCATGCGATTGGCCCTGTAACGCGCGTGCGATTGGCCCTGTAACGCGCGTGCGATTGGCCCTGTAACACGCGTGCTATTTGGCCCTGTAACGCGCGTGCGATTGGCCCTGTAACGCGCGTGCGATTGGCCCTGTAACGCGCGTGCGATTGGCCCTGTAACGCGCGTGCGATTGGCCCTGTAACGCGCGTGCGATTGGCCCTGTAACGCGTGTGTGATTTCTTTCTGACAGGAGTTTGATGTCCACGGGAGGCAGCTGCCTCTATCTTCTGGGATTTACAACCTGGATGACCTGAAGGTTTATGGGAGACAGAAGGGGTGGTGTCCCTATTTCCTGGCCCGATATTCCGTAAGTGAATCCCAACTTCCCGCAGGCGGGTGTCAGAGTTTCCCAGTTTTTCTCTCCCTATTTCTCTTCAGCCTGAAGGCAATGGCTCAGTGCTGCTCCACTGGTCCTGCACCAGCGTTACTGTACCAGTCTCGGGGGAGCCTCATAGCTCAGCCTGATCCTGAGCTCCCTCGCGGTCCACACATTCACACTACCGAGCCCGTCTCCGTCTCCAAGCCAAACAGACCAGGAATCGCACGTTTCAGCTCCAGTCTCTGCTAAATTCGCTGATTTCACCTGAGCTGGTGGTCAGAACGATGCATTTGGTTGCAGCACATCTTGGTTAAAGAGGTAGGAATAAAATTTACCAACCCTCTCCTGATTGTTATCCATCAATCCCCTACTGGAAGGTGAGTGCGCGCGAGAGTGAGTGCGTGCGAGAGTCAGTGCGCGGGCGTGTGTGTTTGGGGACCTTGGGTCAGGACAGCATCAGACTTGGACATGTTGCCCCCATGGTGGAATAGCTGCCGAGACTCACTATGAACAGTGGCCACTCGGGGCAGCGTTCCAGAGAGCGAGCAGCTCCCTGTGGAACAGTGTCCTAACCAGATGTCGATGTCTTTAGGATGGGAGAGGAAAAATTCCAGGATCACGCGTTATTTGAAAGCTCCTACATCACCAGTGCATCTGCTTTGTGATCCTCCCGTCAGATTCTACATGCGAACATTATCGTGTACAGCTACCACTACTTACTGGACCCCAAGATTGCGGACCTGGTCTCCAAGGAGCTGCCCCGGAGATCGGTGGTGGTGTTTGACGAGGCGCACAATATCGGTACGTTGTATCCTCAACACAGTATAAAAATATATAGAATTAGAATCATGGTGTGGGGGAATTTATATATTACTGAATGGACCCTTTTCTAAATTGTACCCAGTCTCCGCGTCAAGCAGTCCCAGGTCAGGTACGGCACGGGTTAGAGTCAGAATGAAGCTCCCTTTATTTTGCAGCAAACCATGTGCCTCATTACTCATCCTGGGGCCTCTCTGATTAAAGTGGCCCAGTTTGAGGCATTTTTGTTCTGTGGATCTGGAGTGAGACTGCACCTGGACTGAAACACAGCAGACCTTCACCTGACTAGACTGAGCTGGATTCCAGGCCCAGAGGTGGAGAGCCAGTCCACTGATTGGCTCAATCATCTTGGTTTCTGATCCTCTCGTGATTTAAAAAAAAAAAATTCATATATTTAAAAAGAAAAGCGCTTTTGACGTGTTGTTTCTCCAAACGCTTGGCAGACAACGTGTGCATCGACTCGATGAGTGTGAACATCACCCGCCGCATGTTAGACCAATGTCAGAATAACATCGAGACGCTACAAAAGACAATCCAACAGTGAGTGACTAATCCAGCGTTTTGATCAACTTCCTTCTTCATTCTCATCCTGCTGAAGTGACCTGGCATAGAACAGATCAAAAACCAACCAGACTTGGGAGCAGGCTGGACTGGAGAATCGGGAGTGAGGAAAAGATGTTGTCCTTCTACAAGGCTGCTCGCAGCGTTAGATGAGGAACGGCATCGTGTAAACTAGGGAGAATAAACTCTGAGCAGTACCGACAGATTCGCCAGGGGCAAGAGGGCACAGGGTCGGGGTGCAGAGGTCACATTTAGGACAGATGTCAAGAAGTCTTGTTTACTCAGGGAGCGGTTAGAATGTGAACTCGCTACCACATGGAGTAGTTGTGGCAAATAACAAAGATGCATTTAACGGGAAGCTCGGTAAACACATGAGGGAGAAAGGAATAGAAGAATATTATGATAGGGTGAGATGAAGTAGGGTGGGAGGAGGCTTATGTGGAGCATAAACCCCGGCATGGACCAGTTGGTCCGAATGGCCTGTTTCTGATGCTGTGTAATTTCATGTCATTCTGGACCAGTGATTCTTCAGATCGCCTTGCAACCCAATGCCCTCACCAATAGGGTGATTATAGACGGGTAAATAATGGTGCTTTCAGTCAGTCAGACACCAGCAGTACCCCTCCAATTACTTGGGCTCTTACTAACCCTCGGCTAAGTCCTGCGAGCCGAGTTGGAGTAAGGTGTGACCTTACAGGGTCGTTTCAGTACGTTTCAGATCAAAAATCTACTTGTATAGATTTCTCAGCATGTTGGTTTAGAGAATCTTAAATATGGAGCAGGGTTTCCTCGTGCATTTAAAGTCCAGTAACAGTGAGTCTTAATCCTCTCCCCGAACAACTGTTTCTCTCTCCAGTATAAAGGAAACAGATGCTGCCAAACTGAAAGAAGAATACAGGCGATTGGTGGAGGGACTGAAGGAAGCTCATGTTGCCAGAGAAACAGACATCTATTTAGCCAATCCAGTGTTGCCAGAAGAAATCCTACAAGGTACAGTAGAAGGGAAAGAAATTGCAAAGTGTTCATTAGCTGTACACACGGTTAAAATACAACTGTGTTCCACAGACCGTGTGGTAAGCTGGGAGCGCTGCACCATGATGGCATTTCACAACCTCGTTCCCAGATCTTTCTCCAATTTTCTCCCCTCGTCTTCGGAAGGTTCCAACCGCTGCTCCCTGGCACCTCGCTGAAGTGACCGTTCTTCACAGATTGATTTGGATGGAGGAAGGCCCTTCGGCCCATTAGATCCCATCCTCCCAGAGCAACAACCTTCACGTTATAGCATCCAGCTGTTTCTTGAATGAGTCCAGTGTCTGGGCCTCAACCACCTTTCCTGGAAACTTATTCCAGCTGTTGCTCACCCTCTGTGTAAGAAAAACTTCCTAACACTACCCCTCAACTTGCCCCTCACTACCCAGAACCTGCGTGCTCTTGTCTTGTTGCAGTCTCATGTTTCCTTTCCTCTTCCGATCTACAGATATCATCTAACCACCATTACTTGGTTCACAGTCTTTCTCCTCCTGTTCAGCCTTGTTGGTGTCGTACACTGTGAGCCTCCGCTCCTCCCCCGGGCCTCTGTAATTCTTTATAAAAGCACCAATATTCAGGAGGATGGGGCTGAGGGTTAATCAAATGTTTCTTTTCTTTTGAATCCAGAGGCCATTCCTGGTAGTATTCGCACTGCCGAGCACTTTGTTGGATTTATGAAGCGGTTTCTGGAGTATCTGAAGTCCCGCCTACGAGTACACCATGTGGTTGCCGAGAATCCGCCCTCATTCTTGAAGGACGTCTTTGACAAAGTCTGTATTGAGCGCAAACCCCTCAGGTACAAGAATCCCAGACTAATCCAATTCATCTGTTTCCCCTGCCCTCCTGGCGGTACAGAGTAACTCTGGCCCACAGCCTCACAGGATCTGGCTGCCATCCGGCACCTCACCCAAGTGCCAATGCTTCACATGTCAGCCTGGATATTAATTATTAATTCTCGGGATGGGGGCGTCGCTGGCAAGGCCGGCATTTATTGCCCATCCCTAGTTACCCTCAGGTTTTTGATACAAGTGTCTCGCTAGGCCACTTCAGAGTGTAGTTAAGAGTCAGCCATGTTGGTGTGGGACTGGAGTCAGATATAGACCCAGACCGGGTAAGGACGGTAGGGTTCCTTCCCGAAAGGGCATTAGTGAACCAGTTGGGTTTTTAAGACAATCCGACAGATTCATGGTCACTTTTACTGTGTTTTATTTTCAAATAGTGAGTGTATACAGGTTATTGGATCATTGGAGCACCACAAGCACTTTGCACCAGTGTTCACTTTGTTAACAGTGAATGGTGATCAGAAGCTGGTCGCTCGCCAGCTGGGGCGAGGGGCCAGGACCAATGTCAGCCCCTCTACTACTATCTCCGTTAGGGTTGGCTAACATTGTAGAAACCAAGTATTGAACCTGGGATCTTCCTGCAGTTTAAGGAAGGGAAAAATCAGCCAGAGCTCCCGATCACTGTCTAGTGACCCGTGGCTTGATTGCGATGCTTCCGATGGTCAAGTAGCCAAGTGGCATTGGCTACCTGGTCTCATGAATGGTCAGAGAGAAGTTCGATGGCTGCCACCATACTCCCATCGTGAGTCACCACTTTCAGGAGGTTTGGGAGTTTGAGTTGCGAGGTTTGGTTCAGCATTATCAGTTATCATGCCGTTGCCGTTTTGTGATGTGTGTGCTGTGTGTCTCAGGTTCTGCGCAGAGAGGTTACGATCGTTGCTGCGGACACTGGAAATTGCTGATCTCACCAACTTTTCACCCATCACACTCGTCTCTAACTTCGCTACATTGGTCAGCACTTACGCCAAAGGTAATGATACTGTACAAGAAATGTTACTCCGTGCTCTCCTGATGGGTCTGTGCTTTGTAGACATCAGGAGGGCTCTGAGCTGAGCTGCAATTGACCTCAGTGCCCCGAACTATGGCCAGTTCCTGCTCTCGGAAGCTGTGCAGTCACACTTGCTGGAAACTGCGTGCGTGCGTGGGTAGGATCAGGCTTGCCTGTGATTCCCCTCCTCCCCGACATAAGTCAAATAGTATGCCAACATTTGCAGTGCTATCAAGGTTCGTACATGAAGCATTGAAGGGCCGTAATTGGGGCCGAGTTGGTCCAGTACTTCTGTTGAGTGGAGCTGAGTTAATTTTCAGTAGTCCGTTCCCGAGCCAGACAGATGCACAGTGCTCCAGCCAGTCCTGCTCATTGATGGAACCTCTTGCCTTTCTTCGCACTGGTCTCCACGTAACCCCGCAAGCCAGTGGCCCAAGCAGTAGGTGATTTTGGCTGGACAAGAACCAGGAAACTTGCAAATGCTCTGCGAGTAAGCTGAGCAGTTTTGACTGACGAAATTCGAGCAGTATCGTTTACACATTTGGGGATGGCTTGGCCCTTGCCAGACTGAGCCCAGGTTGCCCAGGGTTGGGTAAAGTGCGGAGTGTTCCTATAGTGAGCGCATGTGACCTCCAATTTGGGCAAACAGAAACTCTACTAATGTGTATTGCTCAGTAAAAAGCAAATGTTGGAAACACTCGGCAGGTCACAGCGCCTATGGAGAGAGGAAGGTAGGGTTAATGTTTCAGGTCAATGACCTTTCGACAGCTTGCCTTCCTCTCTCCACAGCGGCTGCCTGACCTGCTGAGTGTTTCCAGCATTCTCTGCATTTCTCAGAAGCTGGATTTAAACACTCTGCTGACGTTTCATTCCTGTCAAATGTCGGAGCGATTGACCACTCAGGTGAAATAATAAAGCCAATGGCGCCCGTCGAACTGTACCCAGCAAGGTTCAACATCTTTAGGAGATCATGATGCGGAGATGCCGGCGTTGGACTGGGGTGGACAAAAATGAGAAGTCGCACAACACCAGGTTATAGTCCAACAGATTTATTTAAAATTACAAGCTTTCGGAGCTATCGATCGCCCCTTCTTCAGGTAAAGTTACTTTAGGAGAGATGGGGAGGAAACTGAGGAGGAAGTGATCATACCAGGCACAAGCATCGAAAATTGGGGTTTATCTTTCCCTTTACTTTAGTCACTGGCCCTTCACTCTCTTTAAGACCCCTGCACCCTTCCCTGGCGTGGGTTAGAGACTTCCTTTCAGTCTTGCTTCATAAGTTGCATGTAGAAGATGCCTGAGGGCAGCCTGAGGTGGCTCGTCTGGGTGTTGTCCTTCTGGGCAGGGTGGTCACCTTCTTTGTCATGCCACAGAGTCTCTGTTCCATGTCTCTCCTGGTGAGTGAAATTGGCAAACAACCTGCAGGGTCTCCTGGCAGATCAAGGCCCACCCCTCCCGTTCACCGTGTGGTCGGATGCCTGAATTGCCCAGCTATCTCCAAGTTAAGGACGTGGAAGGGAATTGGATCAATTCCTGAATCAGCAAAGGGTGTCAGTAAACCTGGGGTTCAGGTCCTGGGTGATGGAGCAGCCCATCCAACTCACTCGGCCTTTTTGCAAATCCTGCAATTTTATGTTCGACATTTCAGCAATTTCAAGGATTTTCACAATGATTCTATTTGTTACCCAAGGTTTTATCATCATCATGGAACCCTTTGATGACAAAACTCCAACTGTTGTTAATCCAGTTCTTCACTTCAGGTAGGCCTGAGTCTGGAAATGTTACAGTAATCAACTGGGGAGGTTTTTGGCGTGTTTTGTGGTCATCAAATTGAGGGTTGTTTCCATTTCAGGCACTCTCCGGTCTGGTGTGGCACAGCTTGATGCAGAGTGAAGCTCTGCTCTGCTCCAACACTATCCCTCTGCTTTAACCGCAGAAGAACACCCCTTCTTCACCTCTGTGACATCTTCCCATTTCCCACACCAGCCATCCTGTGTCTTTGCCGAGTGAGATTGCCAATTTAGTGCTGAAATAGGGACCGTTTTGGGCTACGGGTCCAAACCCACTAGAAACTGGATTGAGACTGTTCAACTCCTTCACAGTGAGATGCTCAACTCGCTCACAGAGGCCCTTCCAGCCAAGACAGAGGAGACTTTTGTCCCATTGGGGATTAACATTTCTTCTTCTTTAAAATTAAGCACAGTTTGATTTAAATCTAGCAATAGTCAATAGTTAAAGGGTTAGAGTTCAAATCCTACCACAAAGTGGCTATTGAACTACTTAACTGCAGGACATTGGTTGCCAAGTGTTTTACAATCTTTGAGGAAGTTTATGTGTGGTCGGGGGAGAAATGATGAGCGATTTAAAAAGTCTGATTAGGTCCGATCCTAATGTGACGTTGACTGTGACCATGTGGGATGTCTTGTTCTGCAATGTTTTATCAAATCAAATCTAATCGCATTTATTTCATCTAATCTAGCTAAACTAATTAATCTGATCTATCTAATCTAATCTATTTGTCTCTCTAACAAGACTTGTATCCGGCCTGTGTCCATCACCAGACGTCATATTTTGTTACAGATGTGAAACAACCTTTGGCTTTCTTCCTCTTTTATTCAGTGATTAGCCTGGAGTCTAAAATTTACAAGAAAGTTACTGACCTCTAATTCACCTCTGCTCTATTTCCTGGATTCCTGAGTGTTGCTGCAGGGAGTACGTGAGCAGTGGTGTTAAAGGGATGGGTCAGTAGCTGAACATCGGATCTCGGCCTGCCCACAAGCGACGCCATGTGAGATCCACGGGTATTTTATCATTTCTTCACATGCCCCCTGGCTGACTTCATTTGTAAATGCACTGGCAGGTGTGAAACGGAGCAGGAAGGGCCTCGGTTCTACCATCGGCTTGTGCACAGCTCGCTGATCACAATCTTGACGGTAGTTGAGATGGGAAATTAAGGGCCTCGGCAGATAGTTTGCAATAGATGTCAGTGTATGGGCACTGGGGCAGAGGAACAGGTTTTTATTTGTGGCTAATAGAGGCTCAGTAGGTGGGAGGCCGTAACCTTGTGTGACAGCGCCACCTATTGGCCAGGGGCATGCAACTACAGCGTGACAAGCAACTGTTTACTTATAGAATTTGCCTTTATAAATGTTTACATAAGAGTTTTAATTGTAAATGTTGCTCAAAATTCTGGAATGGGATTGCACGCGTCGCAAGACTTTGAATAATATTTAGATGTGTGAGAATCTCCCACACTCGCGATAAGTCACAGGATTCATATTTTATAAGGAAAGGATCATTATTCCATATAACACGGTGTATTATTCCGCTAATATGTAGCCATGTGGCTTGTTACAACTACATGGGAAACAACTCCGGGCAAGAAAGGGTTAATGGAAAACTGTACAAATCAAATTTGTATTTAATTTGAAAAACACCTCCTAAGGTTCTGTGCTTTTAAAATCTTTTCATAAGCTGCATGGACCCATCCATCGCCATCAAGCCCGTGTTTGAGCGATTTCAGTCTGTGATTATCACCTCGGGGGTGAGTTGCACAATTTATTTATATAATCGAAATGTGATTTTGTTTCTGTGTCTAAATCCCCTGTTTACAGTTCTACTTTGTACAGTATTATCATTAAGCTTATGTTGTGTATATAGATTGCAGGATTAAATTGCACTTGACTCCGTCTGTTTCAGTGTTGTGTGATGCACTTCTTGTGCAATGCTGTTAATCCAGTGCCTCTCACTGCTCCCACTCTCAGCCCTGTACCTAACAGTAATCCATCATTCTCGGACTGGCAACCAGTAGCCAGTGGTGTTCCGCAGGGGTCGGTGCTGGGTCCCCAACTCTTTACAATCTATATTAACGATTTGGAGAAGGGGACCGAGTGTAACATATCAAAGTTTGCAGATGATACAAAGATGGGAGGGAAAGTAGAGAGTGAGGAGGACATAAAAAACCTACAAGGGGATATAGACAGGCTGGGTGAGTGGGCAGAGATTTGGCAGATGCAATACAATATTGGAAAATGTGAGGTTATGCACTTTGGCAGGAAAAATCAGAGAGCAAGTTATTATCTTAATGGCGAGAAACTGGAAAGTACTGCAGTACAAAGGGATCTGGGGGTCTTGGTGCAAGAAAATCAAAAAGTTAGTATGCAGGTGCAGCAGGTGATCAAGAAAGCCAATGGAATGTTGGCTTTTATTGCTAGGGGGATAGAATATAAAAACAGGGAGGTATTGCTGCAGTTGATATTGAGACCGCACCTGGAGTACTGCATACAGTTTTGGTGTCCATACTTAAGAAAAGACATACTTGCTCTCGAGGCAGTACAAAGAAGGTTCACTCGGTTAATTCCGGGGATGAGGGGGTGGACATACGAGGAGAGGTTGAGTAGATTGGGACTCTACTCATTGGAGTTCAGAAGAATGAGAGGCGATCTTATTGAAACATATAAGATTGTGAAGGGGCTTGATCGGGTGGACGCGGTGAGGATGTTCCCAATGATGGGTGAAACTAGAACTAGGGGACATAATCTTAGAATAAGGGGCTGCTCTTTCAAAACTGAGATGAGGAGAAACTTTTTCACTCAGAGGGTAGTGGGTCTGTGGAATTTGCTACCCCAGGAAGCTGTGGAAGCTACTTCATTAAATAAATTTAAAACAGAAATAGACCGTTTCCTAGAAGTAAAGGGAATTTGGGGTTACGGGGAGCGGGCTGGAAATTGGACATGAGTTTGAGTTCGGATCGGTCAAGGCCCTGTGGGTGGCGGAGCAGGCCCAGGGGCCGAGTGGCCTGGTCCTGCTCCTACTTCTTGTGTTCTTTAGAGTTGAGGTTGGATCAGATCAGCCATGATCTCATTGAATGGCAGAGCAGGCTCGAGGGGCCGATTGGTCTACTCCTGCTCCTATTTCTTATGTAGGTCACATCTCTCTCTCCAGACACACTCTGAGTTTGGAAGGGAAAACATTTATAATTCTGCTGCTGGCTGTTTTTCATAATTACAAACTATTTACAGCACAGAAACAGGCCACTCGACCCAACTGGTCCATGCTCCACATGAGCCTCCTCCCACCCTTCATCTCACCCTATCAACGTATCCTTTTATTCCTATCCCTCTCATGTGCTTAATGTGAATAAACATGAATTTTACAGAGACACCATGCAAGCTACTGAAATCCTGGTGTCAACATTGCATGTAACTCACTATAATTATAGTCCATGTAATGTACGCTGTGCCCCAGTGTATCGGCCTCAAGATCCTCATCCTCCTTTTCAGATTTCTCTCCGCATTGTGTTGTCTCCTGCCACATCCCCCACTCCTCCAACTCTGGTGTGTTACTCCTCTCGGTTGCACCATCAGAAGCCAAATCCGATCTTTCAGCTACTCCGCCTCTGCTCTGTGGAACTGCCGATCCCAGAATCACTCCACCTGGCTGCCCCACTCCACCTGGCTAACTCACTCCCTTCCATCAAACCTACCTCTTTGTGCTTTCATTCTGCTTGTGTAATTTTCCTGACCCCCTGCTGGCGTGAAGTAATGCTTTGTGTTTTTATGCTGTGTCTTTGCTAGACCTTGTCCCCACTGGACATGTACCCAAAGATCCTCGATTTCCGGCCCGTTATCATGGCAACATTTACAATGACCTTGTCAAGAACCTGCCTCTGCCCCATGGTAAGTGTGGCTAAATCGAAATATTGTTGAGCGTCTTGTTGAACAGCTTGTATTGATCGCGCGTTTCCTCTGTACGAACCTTATTTTCTGTTGTCACACTTTTTGGTCACACTTTTCTGTCAACATTTACATTGTAATTTGTTATCTCCGCATTTCCCATGCAGTTTTGCTATGTCAACTGTCACGATGTAGTTGTAAGCTCTGACACTGGATGGCTCTGTGGAGCAAATTTCTGAAGTCTCTTTCCCAACTCTGTTGCCACCTTGTATATTAAAAAATAAACTGACCATGGGCAACACCACAAGCAACAGACTAGTTTTATCCAAGTATTAGATAGCAAATAGCATTGTGTAGCAAAGACCCAGCACTGAGCGACATGGGCCAGGATGATCCCATCACATTGCATGTGTGGCTCAGTACCATACCAACCAGTGTGGGAGCCATTGGCACCTCTGACTGATATTGAATCTTGGCTGGCTGTGAGTGAACTGCACCACTCCCCAGTATGAGGTTGTTTCACACGGTCAGTTTGAACGAAGAACCGAACTGGTCGTGTGGTCCTGCCTTTCGGCCCATTGGATCCAGAAATTCACCCTGACCCTCTCCCCATCCAGCTGTTTCCTAAATGAGTCCAGTGTCCAGGCCACCCTTCCTGGCAACAAGTTCCAGCTGTTGGTCTCTCTCTGTACAAGAAAATAGTTCTTGACATTTGCCCTTCACACCCTGACCCTGTGCCCTCTTGTCCTGCTGCCATTATATATCTGAACGTGTTTGGGTTACCTTCTGAGCCTTGTTCTATAAACCTGCTCTTGCCTCTGCTTCTAATGCCCCAGTGTCTGTGTTAGCTCCTGCTCTTGCAGCATTCTCTCTCTTTTAGGAGCTCTGCTCAGCTGCTTATGTTGTTTTACAGATTGTGGGACGAGGCAATGACCAGGTGACGATCAGCTCGAAGTTTGAAACAAGAGAGGACATTGGTGAGTCAGCGGGTGATCCCTCAGTGAGTAAATGTACCGCACTGGCCTGGTGATCAGTGGTTGCAGTCAGAAGACCGGCAGTCCAGACCCAGACTGGATTAGCGGTCACCCCTTTGTCTGACTTTGCAGCAAACATATGGCAGAGGGAGAGGAAGTGATTCTGTGCGGGAATGCTCCGCACCGTTTAGGCTGTGGTTCCTGTGGAGCAGCCAACAGGAGAACTGCCTGTCCGGTGTTTGATTATTCACTGTGCCGGGAGTGGGAAAGCTCTGCACATTCCTTCCTCACTCTCTCCTACAATCTCTGGATGGTTAAAACCCTGGAGTTGCAGCAGGCGGGAATCGGGAGGCAGTGTGTTGACCGTTTGATTTGCATCAACCCGATCTATCTTTCTGCTGAGGTCACTGCTCCTCTGAGCTTTCTCTTCGTTCCTCCAATACCCCGTCGTATATGTACTTGCCATAGGAACAGGAGTAGGCCTTCAGCCCCTTGAGCCTGTTCCCCCTCCCCACACACTAAGACCCATTTCACTGTCTCTTGCTCTGACTCCCTTTCCCAGGAGGCCCTACAAGCTCCAGACTTTCTCAATCCCAAGCTTGCTGTTAACCGAATGCTGGTTGCCGCTGTCTGCCCTCCTCAACTGAGTCTTCACCCTTCACCTGGGTTCCTCAATAAATGCGACTATTTGTTGATAACTTTGTTCTCTCTCTCTTGGCTTTAGCTGTGATCCGTAACTATGGTAACCTGCTTCTGGAGATGTCGGCCATTGTCCCAGATGGAATTGTGGCTTTCTTCACCAGTTACCATTACATGGAGAACATTGTAGCCTCCTGGTATGAGCAGGTAAAGGAGTGACAGCTTTTCCTTCGGTCTCAGTCTGCCTTTACAGCAGCTGATGATTCAGGGCTCAGGAGGTCCCCACAAGGGCAGATTACACCACGGGTCAGGGAGACTTATTAACACTCTTCCAGTGTAACTTGAGGGCTGCCCCTGGCCTGGCAGATCTCCGTTTCAAACCCGGGTCTGTGCTGAGATAGCCGATCTGCTGGCGGTGGATGCGTTGCACTGCCTCTGGGCTAGTGAGGGTGACCAAATTAGCCAGAGTTCCTGCTCATGGTTATTATCTAAAACCTTACTGGAAAGTGCATGCATGTCTGTCTGTGTGTGTGTCTGTATGTGTGTCTGTCTGTGTGTGTGTCTGTCTGTCTGCCTGTGTCTGTCTGCCTGTGTCTGTCTGCGTGTGTCTGTCTGCCTGTGTGTCTGCCAGTCTGTGTGTGTGTGTCTGTCTGCGTGTGTCTGTCTGCATGTGTCTGCCAGTCTATATGCCTGTCTGTGTCTGTCTGCGTGTGTCTGCCTGTCTGTCTGCCGGTGTCTGTGTCAGTCTGCACGTATGGGGGGACAGGATCGGAGTCTGCTCCCACGGCCTGTGGACGCTGTACTGTCTGTCACCCAGGGACCAGCGGCCGTGGAACCGAACCTCAGTGAGAATCGCCACCTTCGGGAGGGGAGCACAAACCTTGGCCAATCTGTTTACTCCCTCATCCGAACAGATTTGCTTGGCCCCAATACCAAATAATATCACTCATTCCAGGTATTGTTTCAGGAATAACATTTCATTCCTGATTTCTGGCCTAAGAGATCCACTTTTCCCCCTTTTTCTTTATAGGGAATTCTGGAAAATATTCAACGCAACAAACTTATTTTTATCGAAACGCAGGATGCTGCAGAGACCAGTGTGGCCTTGGAGAAATACCAGGAGGTGAGTGAGATGGAGGTGGGGGTGAAACACTCCAGGCACCTGCTGGGAAATCCTGACACAAACAGCGCAGATAAATGACCAGATTTATAGCGTTGGGAGAGAGGCGATTAGACCTGGACATCAGGAGAACTCCCTGCTCTTTTCTAAAAGTGACATGGGATCTTTTACATTCACCGAAACAGGCATCTCATCCGAAAGATGGGACCTCTGACAGTGCAGCACTCGCTCAGTACTGCCCCTCCGACAGTGCAGCACTCCCTCTGTACTGCCCCTCCGACAGTGCAGCGCTCCCTCAGTACTGCCCCTCCGACAGTGCGGTGCTCCCTCAGTACTGCCCCTCCGACAGTGCAGCGCTCCCTCAGTACTGCCCCTCCGACAGTGCAGCGCTCCCTCAGTACTGCCCCTCTGACAGTGCAGCGCTCCCTCAGTACTGCCCCTCTGACAGTGCAGCACTCCCTCAGTACTGCCCCTCTGACAGTGCAGCACTCCCTCAGTACTGCCCCTCTGACAGTGCAGCACTCCCTCAGTACTGCCCCTCTGACAGTGCAGCACTCCCTCAGTACTGCCCCTCCGACAGTGCGGCGCTCCCTCAGTACTGCCCCTCCGACAGTGCAGCACTCCCTCAGTACTGCCTCTCCGACAATGCAGCGCTCCCTCAGTACTGTCCCTCTGACAGTGCAACGCTCCCTCAGTACTGCCCCTCCGACAGTGCGGCGCTCCCTCAGTACTGCCCCTCCGACAGTGCAGCACTCCCTCAGTACTGCCCCTCCGACAGTGCAACGCTCCCTCAGTACTGCCCCTCCGACAGCAGCGCTCCCTCAGTACTGTCCCTCTGACAGTGCAGCGCTCCCTCAGTACTGTCCCTCCGACAGTGCGGCACTCCCTCAGTACTGCCCCTCCGACAGCAGCGCTCCCTCAGTACTGCCCCTCCGACAGCAGCGCTCCCTCAGTACTGCCCCTCCGACAGTGCAGCGTCCCTCAGTACTGCACTGGTGTGTCATACTGGGTTATGCTTAGTTTATTCATCTAGTGAGTACTTAAGTCATAAAGATCAGGAGGTGATAAGTTCGATCCACAGTTAGGGGGGGGACTGATTGTGAGGCGACCCGCTCCTGATTGCTGTCCAGAGACCTGTGCAGGATATTACACGTGCGTGGCTCTCTGTTGAGGACAGGGCTAGGCACTGCTGTGATGCCCTCCACAGTCAAATAAGCTAATTGTCACTTCGGTAAGGTAGTCCCTGGAGGCTGACTACCATTGATGGAACCGTACCCCAGCAAGGGATCAGCCCCTTCAGGAGAGGGTGTGCAAAATGAGCCAGAAAGCAGACTGTGTGAATAGCTGAGGTCTGCACGTCCCTCCCTCGGGCTGCTCCTCTCTCGGGGTCGGGGCTCTCTCGGGGTCGGGGCTCTCTCGGGCTCGGGGTCGGGGCTCTCGGGCTGCCGCTCCTGTTGTTCACTGATATCTCTGTTCCATTCGCAGGCGTGTGAGAATGGGCGAGGCGCGATCCTGCTGTCTGTCGCCAGAGGGAAGGTCTCTGAGGGAATAGATTTTGGTCAGTGCCAGAATTACTCTTTGTCCTTTCGTGTGGGGTGTGAGTGGAAAGTGAGTCTGTGCCTCATCACCAAGGAGTGTTTTTGTTAAACTGTTTGACCAACAAGCAAAATAAACTCAAGTGGCGAAATCGGCCTCCCAATTCACACTCCTACCGATTCACGCCCGCTCAGTTCACAGCCCACCCATTACAGATTCACAGCCCGCCCAATACACCCCCCGAGTCGGAGGTGGTGTAAAACGGGCGCTGATTGACTGTGAGCTGGTTTCTCACTCCTGGCAAAGACCGTTTGACCCTTGGGTCTGACCCGATCTCCTCATTCCTCGCAGTGTTTAATGGGAGAGGTGATTATGCTGGGCAATGCACAGTGTATTGTTCTAGTAAAGCTCCTGTCTTTATCAAACGGTGCATCATTCACCTTCGTGTCAGAGGAGCTCGGCTAGTAGACGTGTAGTGGATGCAGTAAGTTTAAAATACGTGTCCATCACTCATGCAAATTTCTGTCACTTGTAGATTTTTAAAATCGCCAATCTAATCTCTAATTGACCTGAGCATCTGCTAAGAGCAATTGCTAAGTAGCTGCAGACGATTACATTTTCCATCTGCACTGCATCAGCAGAACCATAGAGGGAGGCCATTCAGCCCATTGAGTCTGTGCCAGCTCTTTGCTAGAACATTCCAAAACTAATCCCACTGTCCCGCTCTCTCCCCGTGACCCTGTTCAACACTCAGCTTCAAATATTTATCCAATTTTCTTTTAAAAGATGCAGTGATCTCTGCCTCGTCCACTCCCTGTGGTAAAGCACGCCATGCTCCCACCACCCTCAGTGTAAAGATATTGATGCTAACCGTTCTCCTCACTCTGACGATTTTAAATTGACGGCCCCTCCTCACACAGTCAGTAAGCAGAGGAAATATTCACTGTCAAAACCCTTTATAATTTTTAAAAACCACAATTAAATCTCTCTGAGCCTTCTCTGCTCCAGTGGGAACAGTCCCAGTATCTCCAGTCGCTCCTAGTAACTAGATTCCCATCCCTGGCATAGTCCTGGTGAACCTACACTGTCCTCTCTGGCTTTAATGTCCTTCCCACAATGGCCCAAAACTGCCCCCAGTCTCTCACTGTGGGATAACCAATAATACATTGTGTTTTACGTGTTATTATCTTCCATCCCCGATTTTAATCGCTCCACCATTGGCGGCCGTGCCTTCAACGGCCGAGGCCCTAAGACCTGGAATTCCCTCCCTAAACCTCTCCGCCTCGCTCTCCTCCATTTGGACGCTCCTTAAAACCGGCCTCTTTGACCAAGCTTTTGGTCACCTGACCTAATGTCTCCTTATGTGGCTCGGAGTCAGATTTTGTCTGATAATCGCTCCTGTGAAGCACCGTGGGATGTTTTACTATGTTCAGGGTGCTATATAAATGCAGGCTGTTGTTGCTGAAACCAACTCATTTTCTGCCTTGAGCTGATTTCTTCTGCTGCTTCTTTCAGCATCGTATGTTTATTTTATTCAATGGATGTGGGCGTCGCTGTCAAAGCCAGCATTCATTGCCCATCCCTAATTGTCCTGGAGAAGGTGGTGGGGAGCTGCCTTCTTGTAACGCTACAGTCCATGAGGTGTTTTCCTAGCAGTTTGGAACAACTGTGTGGCTTGCTAGGCAGTTAAGAGTCAACCACAGTGCTGTGGGTCAGGAGTCACACATAGGCCAGATCGGAAACGGGCAGCAGATTTCCTTCCCTAAAGGACGTTAGTGAAGCAGACGGGTTTTTACGACAATCCGGTAGTTTCATGGTCACTAGGATTTGAACTCATGTCTCCGGAACATTAGTCCAGGCCTCTCTGGATTACTAGTCCAGTAACATTACCACTATGTTACCATTCCTGTTTCAGCAGTGTGTGTGACGGTGTGTGTGACAGTGTGTGCGTGTGTGTGACAGTGTGTGCGTGTGTGTGTGTGACGGTGGGAGGGTGTGTGAATATGGTATTGAGATAGCGGATCAGCCATGATCATATTGAATGGCGGAGCAAGCTCGAATGGCCGAATGTCCTACTCCTGCTCCTATTTTTCTGTTTTCTATGTCTTTATGTTTTTGCTGTCAGTGCCACTGCTGCCCTGAGGTTTCCTCACATGCTGTGCCTTCGCCCTGCTAATGTTCGCATCAGGTCATTTCGTGTTTTAATCCGGTGCTGGATTCACGTCTATTAACATTTATTTCCTGTGTTTTCTGACAGTCCATCACTACGGGAGAGCAGTCATTATGTTTGGTATTCCCTACGTATACACTCAGAGCAGGATTCTGAAGGTAGGTGCTCCTCTGCCCAAGGTGCTTGCTGTTTGCCGGGTTTGGTGATGTTGCTGATATTCTGGTTAAGGATGGGAGGAGGCTCGTGTGGAGTATAAACACTCCCAGGGCGGGTACAGCACGGGTTAGATACAGAGTAAAGCTCCCTCTACACTGTCCCATCAAACACTCCCAGGGCAGGTACAGCATGGGTTAGATACAGAGTAAAGCTCCCTCTACACTGTCCCATCAAACACTCCCAGGGCAGGTACAGCACGGGTTAGATACAGAGTAAAGCTCCCTCTACACTGTCCCATCAAACACTCCCAGGGCAGGTACAGCACGGGTTAGATACAGAGTAAAGCTCCCTCTACACTGTCCCATCAAACACTCCCAGGGCAGGTACAGCACGGGTTAGATACAGAGTAAAACTCCCTCTGCTGCCTCAGTCCAAACCCTCTCACCCACTGTGACATTTGCTAATTTGTTGTCAGCTTGGCTCAGTCGATGGTGCTTTTGCTCCTGGATCAGAAGTCTTGTGGGTTCAAGCCCCACTCCATTTTCAGTACACGGTCTGGGCTGACACTTAGGGGGGAAAATTCGGTATCGTCCATTTTGGGGCGCTAATATCGGCCGGGCGCAAAATTATCGCCTCCGACTGCAAAATTCACCTCTATCGCCCCTGGAGGTGATTTGAGCGCTAAATCAGGTGCTACAAACTTCTCTGAAGGCGCAAACGTCAGGGAGCGAGGCGCTACCTCAGAACGCTACCGAAGCTCAGGCGATGTCAGTAACCATGGAAGCCAAACAGACTGGCGCCATCCAGTTCTTAAAGGGGAGGGGCCATCTTGCTGGCCAGCCACACCCTGCTCATTGCAGCCTTGAATTTCGGCCTGGAGAGCTCGAAAGCAATTGTGTTAATCGATAGGCCCAGGGAAAGAGCTCGGCGCTTAGGAACCTCAAAAGTGGTGCTGAGGGCCAAAACTCCATAGGACAGCGTTAAAACCAGAAATTTTGCCGACAAGAAAAGGCAGGAAGTGCCCGCCTTTAAATAGCGCTCCCCCAGCCCCTTCCCGACTTGAAAACGTTCCCCTCTACCTGTCATTCCTAGCGGCAGGCGCTAAGGCAGGGGGCGCGACTCAATATCCGGTCTGGGGCGCTACCGGGGCGTTGCACGCTTGACTGACGTCACGACCTGCGGGCGCAGGAGATCGCGGCGGTAATCTTTAGCACCGCCGCAAAACGACTGGTCAATTTCGTGAGCGCCGCTAAAATCACCGCGCTGGGGCGCTAAGTTCCTAGCGCCCCATTAGCGCCTCCGAGGCACTAACCAACCGAATTTTTCCCCCTTAGTGCAGTACTGTCGGAGGTACCGCCTTTTGGATGATGCATTAAAGATCCCGTAGCACAATTCGAGAGAGAGTTCTCCCAGTGTCCCGGCTAAAGGTTCTCCCTCAACTGTCATTCATCTCATTTGCCGGGATCTTGCTGTGTATAAGTTGGTTGTTAGACTTACCCTAATACTGGGTCACCCGGCTGTCTGTTTGAGCAAGAATGGCAGGATGTGTGAGGGACCCAAGAATGGGGCAGCGCCCCAATCTCCGCTGGTTGGAGTCGGGGGGAGTGCTCTTGGGGACACAAAGGCAAATGCCAGCCGGGGTTTCTTCTCCCTATCCAAATCTAGCAAGCCCTGGTTATGTGAGAACAGGCCCATGGTCTGCGTGGGCTCGCTTAAACCAGGAATCGGAGCATGTTGGAGACTCAGCAAACATCCCTGACAAGAATTAGCATCCCCCCCCCCCCGCCCAACAACAACAACTTGCATTTATATAGCGCCTTTAATGTAATAAGCCGTCCCAAGGCGCTTCCCAGGAGCGATTATCAAACACAATATGACACCGAGCCACAGAAGGAGATATTAGGGCAGATGAGAGGTCGGTTTTAAGGAGCGTCTTAAAGGAGGGGAGAGAGGCGGAGAGGTTTAGGGAGGGAATTCCAGAGTTTAGGGCCCAGGCAGCTGAAGGCACGGCCGCCAATGGTGGAGCAATGGAAATTGGGGATATGGAAGTGGCCAGAATTAGAGGAGCGCCGAGATCTCGGAGGGTTGTAGGGCTGGAGGAGGTGACAGAGAGGCCGAAAGGGGAGAAAGCTATGGATAAAGGAAAAGGAAAAACAGGAAGCGAATCTCAACCTCCAAAAAACAAAATAAAAATGACCTCGATCTCCCAGCTCCTCGTTAAAGGCGTCTCTTTATTCCACAGGCTCGTTTAGAATACATCCGGGATCAGTTCCAAATCCGCGAGAATGATTTCTTGACATTCGATGCTATGAGGCATGCTGCTCAATGTGTGGGCAGAGTCATTCGAGGGAAAACTGATTACGGCCTAATGATTTTTGCAGATAAGGTAATTTGAAACCGATCTGAGTAAATATACAATTTGCCTGAAACAGTGATTACAGATCGAACTGCATTAAACCCAGATTCTGTGTCTTTTCCAGGAAAATTGTTAATTCAGCTGTAAGAGAATCCATTTCTGTGTTATTTGGATCCAAGTGTCTGGGGAGATTTGCAAATTAGTTTTTTCAGCACACTGAAAGCAGTAAACCGTTCAAAATAATCACTCGTATCGCAGTGTTTCATTCTCAGGGTGTGGGCGTCGCTGGCAAGGCCAGCATTTATCACCCATCCCCAGTTACCCTGAGAAGGTGTTGATGGGCCGCCTTCTTGAACCGCTGCAGTCCGTGTGCTGATGGTGTCTCCGCAAACCGACAAGAGTGGAAAATCCGTGATAATACCGCCAGTTTCAGTAAACGCGGCTTAAGTGGCTCAGCTCAGTGCCGTGCTGAGTTTGGCTGATGTCGAGTTTCAGGAGAGCGGTGTGTTGGCCCAGGATTGCTTAAACCTGTAGTTCACCACCTTGAATTGCTCCCACCACAGCCTCCAGGAGTAGCCGTGCGACCTGTCTCCATGGGCTGTTACTCTGCAGCCCGAAGACCGTGTTTAACACTTCCATCCGCGTCACCTCCCCGATGTCCCCAGCTGCTGACACTAACAGATCTCGGTGTTCTCATTTAGAATTTAATCACTAATGTGGCATCAGAGTTAAGAACAACTCTTTCCAAATCTCCAGACACACGAAGATTAGCAGAGAAATATGAACAGAGAAAGGACACAATGGTCAGGATTTACGGGCCCGATTGCCAGTGTCACCCAGAGACAGACCTGTACCCCAGGGTCACCCAGAAACAGACCTGTACCCCCGTGTCACCCAGAGACAGACCTGTACCCCAGTGTCACCCAGAGACAGACCTGTACCCCAGTGTCACCCAGAGACAGACCTGTACCCCCGTGTCACCCAGAGACAGACCTGTACCCCCGTGTCACCCAGAGACAGACCTGTACCCCAGGGTCACCCAGAGACAGACCTGTACCCCAGGGTCACCCAGAGACAGACCTGTACCCCAGGGTCACCAAGAGACAGACCTGTACCCCAGTGTCACCCAGAGACAGACCTGTACCCCAGTGTCACCCAGAGACAGACCTGTACCCCAGTGTCACCCAGAGACAGACCTGTACCCCAGTGTCACCCAGAGACAGACCTGTACCCCAGTGTCACCCAGAGACAGACCTGTACCCCAGTGTCACCCAGAGACAGACCTGTACCCCAGTGTCACCCAGAGACGGACCTGTACCCCAGTGTCACCCAGAGACGGACCTGTACCCCAGTGTCACCCAGAGACGGACCTGTACCCCAGTGTCACCCAGAGACGGACCTGTACCCCAGTGTCACCCAGAGACAGACCTGTACCCCAGTGTCACCCAGAGACAGACCTGTACCCCCGTGTCACCCAGAGACAGACCTGTACCCCAGTGTCACCCAGAGACAGACCTGTACCCCCGTGTCACCCAGCTCAATATACTCCACAGACACAACCCAGGTTGTTGATGGTGAGTCTGTGATGTTCAGCTGTGGGTTATTTCAGTGGATACAGATGGCTAATTCTGTGAGTCCGCTGTCCCAGTGGGTGAGGAAGTGCACTGTGCCGACTGTGGGTTGCAGAGAGAGCTGTGGGCCTTGATGGTCCTGCATGCCCTCCCTGTTGAGAGTGTGGGATTGTTGAATCAGCCTTTGTATGAGCTTGTGATGGACCCGGCGTACGCGGCGCACTGGGACCCGGCGCACACGGCACACTGGGACCCGGCGTACCCAGCACACTGGGACCCGGCGTACCCGGCGCACTGGGACCCGGCGTACACGGCGCACTGGGACCCGGCGTACGCATCGCACTGGTACCCGGGGTACGCGGCGCACTGGGACCCGGCGCACTGGGACCCGGCGTACACGGCACACTGGGATTCGGCGTACACGGCACACTGGGACCCGGCGCACTGGGACCCGGTGTACCCGGCACACTGGGACCCGGCGTACACGGCACACTGGGACCCGGCGTACCCGGCGGACTGAGACCCGGCGGACTGAGACCCGGCGTACCCGGCACACTGGGACCCGGCGTACGCGGCGCACTGGGACCCGGCGTACCCGGCGCACTGGGACCCGGCGTACGCGCCGCACTGGGACCCGGCGTACCCGGCACACTGAGACCCGGCGTACACGGCGCACTGGGACCCAGCATACCCGGCGCACTGGGACCCAGCATACCCGGCGCACTGAGACCCGGCGCACTGGGACCCAGCGTACATGGCGCACTGGGACCCGGCGTACACAGTGCACTGGGACCCAGCGTACATGGCGCACTGGGACCCGGCGTACACGGCGCACTGGGACCCGGCGCACTGGGACCCGGCGTACCCAGCGCACCCAGCGCACTGAGACCC
>JASTWF010000052.1:166409-206814 GCA_030390025.1 Squalus acanthias
CATTCTCTCCCCCTCCCCCACCATTCTCTCCCCCTCCCCCACCATTCTCTCCCTCCTCCCCTATTCTCCCCTCCCCCCCATTCTCCCCCTCCCCCCCCCCATCCACATACGTTAAATCTGCTACATTATCTCAGCAAAAAAAAAATCCTAAATTTATCAAACTTCACTTGCCTTTAACAAACTCCTGATGTTGGATTCTGAGAGTTTGCCCACAACTGATGTGCGCCTAAGTGGTCTATAGTAACCTTTCTGAACAAGGGTGAGACATCAGTGACTGCAGACCCACAGCCCAGCTTGTGTGTTCACAGCAGTGAGTGTTTTCATGTAATAAGGGTTTCTGTCACTAGGCGGCAGTGCTGCGCTCTACGGGGATTGATGGACCATTTATACAGTAAACACCACCACCTGGTGGAAGATATCATAATACATGGACAACACCAAATGGGACAAAGCAGAACATTGCAAAGAAATAATTTGCATCTCTGCAGCGCCTTTTGCGACCTCAGGACGTCCCAAAGCACTTTACAGCCAATTAAGTACTTTTAAAGTGTAGCCACTGTTGTAATGTAGGAAACGCGACAGCCAATTTGTGCACAGCAAGCTCCCACAAACAGCAATGACCAGATAATCAGTTTTAGTGATGTTGGTTGAGGGATAAATATTGGCCAGGATACCGGGGAGAACTCCCCTGCTCTTCTTCAAAATAATGCCATGGGATCTTTTACATCCACCTGAGAGGGAAAACGGGGCCTCGGTTTAATGTCTCATTCGAAAGACGGCACCTCCGACAGTGCAGGACTCCCTCAGTGCTGCCCCTCCCTGAGTACTGCCTCTCCAACTGTGCAGTGCTCCCTCAGTGCTGCCTCTCTGACAGAGCAGCACTCCCTCAGTACTGCCTCTCTGACAGTGCAGCACTCCCTCAGTACTGCCCATCCGACAGTGCAGCGCTCCCTCAGTACTGCCCCTCTGACAGTGCAGCACTCCCTCAGTACTGCCCCTCCGACAGTGCAGCACTCCTTCAGTACTGCCTCTCCGACAGTGCGGCGCTCCCTCAGTACTGCCTCTCCGACAGTGCAGCGCTCCCTCAGTACTGCCCCTCTGACAGTGCAGCACTCCCTCAGTACTGCCCCTCCGACAGTGCAGCACTCCCTCAGTACTGCCCCTCCGACAGTGCAGCGCTCCCTCAGTACTGCCTCTCCGACAGTGCGGCGCTCCCTCAGTACTGCCCCTCCGACAGTGCGGCGCTCCCTCAGTACTGCCCCTCCGACAGTGCGGCGCTCCCTCAGTACTGCCCCTCCGACAGTGCGGCGCTCCCTCAGTACTGCACTGGAGTGTCAGCCTAGATTATGTGCTCAAGTGTGTGGAGTGGGAATACACAGTAGCACAGTCAGATTTTGTAGAGAGAAAAGACAGGTTAATGTTTTGGGGTTTAGAGCCTTTATCAGAAAACAATCAACAGCCACAAGTTTTCAGAGGAGCTGTCAGATTAATAATTTTGTTATTCTGAATTTCTTTTCCTGCTGCATTTTACAACTAGTGCGTGCCCCGTGGCGTTGCTCGAGGTGCCCCGTGGCGTTGCTCGAGCTGCCCCGTGGCGTTGCTCGAGGCGCCCCGTGGCGTTGCTCGCGCTGCCCTGTGGCGTTGCTCGAGGCGCCCCGTGGCGTTGCTCGAGGTGCCCCGTGGCGTTGCCCCGTGGCGCTGCTCGCGTTGCCCCGTGGCGTAGCTCGAGGCGCCCCATGGCGTTGCTCGAGGCGCCCCGTGGCGTTGCTCGAGGCGCCCCGTGGCGTTGCTCGAGGTGCCCCGTGGCGCTGCTCGCGGTGCCCCGTGGCGCTGCTCGAGGTGCCCCGTGGCGTTGCTCGCGGTGCCCCGTGGCGTTGCTCGAGGTGCCCCGTGGCGCTGCTCGCGCTGCCCCGTGGCGTTGCTCGAGGTGCCCCGTGGCGCTGCTCGCGCTGCCCCGTGGCATTGCTCGCGGTGTTCTGTGAGCTGTGGTTCTGGTTTGGGGGAATCTGCAGCTCAGGACACTCCATCTAGTGGTCGCAGGGTGCAGCTTCAGGCTTGTTTTAATTTGTTCTCGGAATGTAGGCGTCGCTGGCAAGGCCAGCATTTATTGCCCATTCCATAGTTGCCCTTGAGAAGGTGGTGGTGAGCCGCCTTCTTGACCCGCTGCAGTCCGTGTGGTGAAGGTGCTCCCACAGCGCTGTTAGGGAGGGAGTTCCAGGATTTTGACCCAGCGACGATGAAGGATCGGCCGATATATTTCTAAGTCAGGATGGTGTGTAACTTGCAGGGGAACTTGGAGGTGGTGGTGATTGCTGCTCTTGTCCTTCTCCTTGGTAGAGTTTACAGGGAGGGAGATGCTGTTTGAAGTAACCTTGGTGAGTTGCTGCAGTGCAAACTGTAGATTGTACAGACTGAGCCAGAATGCAGCAGCAGTGGATAGAATGGGTATTGACTCCAGTGACAGGGACACTGATCAAGCAAACTGCTCTGTCCTAGATGCCATTGAACTTTTTGAGTGTTGTGGCTGCAAGTGGTGAATATTCCATCACACTCCTGACTTGCCTTGTAGATGGTGGAGAGGCTTTGAGGGGTCAGGAGATGAGAATAGCCAGCCTCTGACCTGTTCTCTTGCTATAGTTTGATGCAGTTGGTCAGTAGTATCGCCAGGTTGTTGCTGACCGGGGGTGGGGGGGGGGCGATTGAAGATCGGGGAGGTAGCTGCATCTTCTCTTGTTTGAGACGGTCATTACCTGGAACTTAAGTGGCACAAATGACACCTGACACTTGTCAACCCAAGTCTGGTTGTTATCTGAGTCCTGCTTTCGGCAGCATGAGCTACTTCATTATCGGAGGAGTTGTGAATGGAGCTGAACACTGGATTGTCAGAAAACAGCCCCACACCTGACCCTATGTCGGAGGGAAGGTCATTGATGAAGCAGCTGAAGATGGTTGGGCCGAGGACACTGCCCTGAGGAACTCCTGCAGTCCTGCAGTGATGTCATGAGGCAGCAATGATTGGTCTCCAACAACCACTACCATCTTTGAGTGTAAGTAATTGTTTAACATATTTCTACCCGTATTTTGTAGAGGCATCTCTAATACTGTGAACCTACTGGTCGGGAAAGGCTTCTAGTAATCTGGCAGGTACCTCATGGTTAGTCTCAATAGTTACTCTCTCGAAGAGCAGAGCTCGAACCATCAGCAAGGAGGCAGAGAGACCATTGGCTAGAGATCGGAACATATATGGCAACTTCTAGCCAGAGAACAGAACCTCCCGGAGATCCTCCAGTCTGCACACTGGGCGACCAAAGATTAACATTGGGTAAGTGTTTGCCCAAAAGCAAGGCATTGCTCCTTCAGGTACGTGTGGAAAAGGGCAACTTCAGGCACTGGTACACACTCACACTCACATACACACGCTCACGCACACTCGCGCTCACTCACTCACTCACACACGCACACACTCTCACTCAGGCACACGCACACATTCACTCACACACATACTTACACACTCACACACATTCACTCACACACATACTCACACACACTCTCTCACACTCTCACACACACACATACACATACACTCACACGTACACACACACACTCTCACTCACGCACACATTCACACATACATTCACACACATACACTCACACTCCCACTCTCACACACACACATTCACACTCACATTCACACTCGCACATACACACACACATACACACTCACATTCACACTCGCGCATACACACACTCACGCACACTCATACACTTATACACACACACACTCAATAATACACTCACATACACACTCATACACTCCCACACATACTCACTCACACATACATACACACTCACACTTCCACACATACACACTCGCACACTAATACACTCCCACTCCCACACACTCTCACACACTCACTCACACACTCATACACACACACACACTCACACACATACATACTCCCACTCCCACACATACACACTCACACTCTCACTCACGCACACATTCACACATACACTCACACACATACACTCACACTCCCACTCACACACATACGCACACACATACATACACACTCTCATACACACACTCTCACATACACACACTCATACACTCACACACATACACACACACACACACATTCATACTCACACTCCCACACATACACACTCATACTCACACACTGACACGCTCACACTGACACGCTCACACTGACACACACACTCACACACACATTCACACTCTCACACTCACTCACACATTCACACTCCCACTCACACACATTCACACACACACTCACACACATACATACACACACACTCACACATACTCACACACATACACAATCTCACACACACACTCACTCCCACTCATACACTCACACTCACTCTCACTCACACACACACTCATACTCACACACATACATACTCACACTCACACATACACACTCATACTCACACACATACACACTCACACTCACACACATACACACTCATACTCACACACTCACACTCACACACTCATACTCACACACATACACACTCACACACACACTCACACACATACATACTCACACTCCCACACATACACACTCACACTCCCACACATACACACTCACACTCCCACACATACACTCCCACACTCACACTCCCACACACTCACACTCCCGCACACTCGCACACACTCCCACTCCCACACACTCTCGCACACTCGCACACTCACACACATACACCCAGACACATACACTCCCACACACTCCCCCACACTCCCACACTCTCACACTCTCACACTCTCACACTCCCACACTCTCACACACTCCCACACTCACACACTCTCACACTCCCACACTCCCACACTCCCACACTCCCACACTCTCACACTCTCACACTCCCACACTCTCACACACTCCCACACTCACACACTCTCACACTCCCACACTCCCACACTCCCACACTCCCACACTCTCACACTCTCACACTCCCACACTCTCACACTCCCACACTCACACACTCCCACACTCTCCCACACTCCCACACTCTCACACTCTCACACTCCCACACTCCCACTCTCACACACTCCCACACTCTCACACACTCTCACACTCTCCCACACTCTCACACTCTCACACACTCCCACACTCTCACACACTCCCACACTCCCACACTCCCACACACTCCCACACTCCCACACTCCCACTCTCACACACTCCCACACTCTCACACTCTCACACTCTCCCACACTCCCACACTCTCACACTCCCACACTCTCACACACTCCCACACACTCCCACACTCCCACACTCTCACACACTCCCACACTCTCACACACTCCCACACTCACACACTCCCACACTCCCACACTCTCACACTCTCCCACACACTCCCTCACACTCCCACACTCTCCCACTCCCACACTCTCACACTCTCACACTCTCACACTCCCACACTCCCACACACTCCCACACTCACACACTCCCACACTCTCCCACACTCTCACACTCCCACACTCCCACACTCTCACACTCTCACACTCTCCCACACTCTGACACACTCCCACACTCCCACACACTCCCACACTCATGCCCTCACACACACACACTTGCATCATGTCTCCTCACCTCAGGCTGTGTGTGCGATGGGTGTCTCCCCTGCCCTGCGATGACTATTATGTGAAGCTGTCGATCGGAGGCATTGAATTATTTCCCCCCACTGTATTGAAATATTTGAATGTGGTTGAACTGTATTCAGAGAGTGATTTTCCGGTCATTTAATGGAATTTATATCCATAAAGTTCCCAGAAATCTCAAGTTGCTCTGAGATTCCACCCTGTCTGTGCTGATCTTTCCCAGGTGGAGATGCCCCAACGTTAGAGAGAGGGGAAATCAGCCAGGGTTCCTGCTCCTGATTACTGTCCAGTGAGCCCTGGGTTAGAGAGAGGGGAAATCAGCCAGGGTTCCTGCTCCTGATCACTGTCCAGTGACCCCTGGGTTAGAGAGAAGGGGAAATCAGCCAGGGTTCCTGCTCCTGATCACCATCCAGTGACCCCTGGGTTAGAGAGAGGGGGGAAATCAGCCAGGGTTCCTGCTCCTGATCACTGTCCAGTGACCCCTGGGTTAGAGAGAAGGGGAAATCAGCCAGGGTTCCTGCTCCTGATTACTGTCCAGTGACCCCTGGGTTAGAGAGAGGGGAAATCAGCCAGGCTTCCTGCTCCTGATCACTGCTCAGTGACCCCTGGGTTAGAGAGAGGGGAAATCAGCCAGGGTTCCTGCTCCTGATCACTGTCCAGTGACCCCTGGGTTAGAGAGAAGGGGAAATCAGCCAGGATTCCTGCTCCTGATTACTGTCCAGTGACCCCTGGGTTAGAGAGAGGGGGAAATCAGCTGGGGTTCCTGCTCCTGATCACTGTCCAGTGACCCCTGGGTTAGAGAGGGGGGAAATCAGCCAGGGTTCCTGCTCCTGATCACTGTCCAGTGACCCCTGGGTTAGAGAGGGGGGAAATCAGCCAGGGTTCCTGCTCCTGATCACCTGTCCAGTGACCCCTGGGTTAGAGAGGGGAGATTTCAGCCAGGGTTCCTGCTCCTGATCACCGTCCAGTGACCCCTGGATTAGAGAGAGGGTGAATCGGTCGGAGTCTGTCGTCAGCACGATATTAAACCCCCTCTCCCTCTGGAGTGGATGGTGCAGCAAGCTAAGGTAATGCCATGGATTCTGAAACCCAATCCTTGCTGAAAGCATTTCAGTAAATTTGCAGCAGTGACATTAGTTTCAAATAATCCACAACCATGCAGAGAGAGTGAAGGCAGAGAGTAAGAGTGACGATTTCTTTCTGTCCGACAGTTCAAACAGGCCGTCAGTGTGAGACTGTGGGTTGGTTCCTGTCTGTACTGGGGAGGCAGTAATCTGGCAAGCGGATTGTTAACCTGGTGAAGCGATCAATGGAACGAAAATTGGGTGGGTTCTGTAACAGGCGACCGATCTACTCCGTAGTGCACCTCTGGTACGCTGCGCCTGTCAGGTGCACAGGGACTCTGGAGGAAAGCCTACCCATGGCCTTAAATGGACACCGGTCCCTGTCAGCACCATAATACAGCGTGCATCACATGCTATCACACTCCTGACCTTAACAACGTACTGTCAGACTGAGCAACGCCACTGGAGATCTGCAAGTATATATATGAAAGTTTTGCGTCACACTCACAGTGTCACACTAAGGGTGTCACACATTCTTACAGATGCAAAACACTGTTTTAAATAGAAGGAAAGTCAATCATTTCCAGCGTATTTCCATGGCAACAGAAAATATCTTCTAATGCACTTCAGGTGTCAAGAGAAAATCATCCATCACTCCCTCCTACCCGTCCATTACTCTCTGTAATTCCCTCCTACCCGTCCATTACTCTCTGTAATTCCCTCCTACCCATCCATTACTCTCTGTAATTCCCTCCTACCCGTCCATTACTCTCTATAACTCCCTCCTACCCATCCATTACTCTCTATAACTCCCTCCTACCCATCCATTACTCTCTGTAATTCCCTCCTACCCATCCATTACTCTCTGTAATTCCCTCCTACCCATCCATTACTCTCTATAACTCCCTCCTACCCGTCCATTACTCTCTATAACTCTCTCCTACCCATCCATTACTCTCTAACTCCCTCCTACCCATCCATTACTCTCTATAACTCCCTCCTACCCATCCATTACTCTCTCTAACTCCCTCCTACCCATCCATTACTCTCTATAACTCCCTCCTACCCATCCATTACTCTCTCTAACTCCCTCCTACCCATCCATTACTCTCTATAACTCCCTCCTACCAATCCATTACTCTCTCTAACTCCCTCCTACCCATCCATTACTCTCTAATTCCCTCCTACCCGTCCATTACTCTCTAATTCCCTCCTACCCGTCCATTACTCTCTCTAACTCCCTCCTACCCGTCCATTACTCTCTCTAACTCCCTCCTACCCATCCATTACTCTCTAATTCCCTCCTACCCATCCATTACTCTCTAATTCCCTCCTACCCGTCCATTACTCTCTCTAACTCCCTCCTACCAATCCATTACTCTCTATAACTCCCTCCTACCCATCCATTACTCTCTCTAATTCCCTCCTACCCGTCCATTACTCTCTAACTCCCTCCTACCCATCCGTTACTCTGTAACTCCCTCCTACTTTACTCGGTGGAGCCAATTTAGCCCCTGGAGTTAATCGTTATATCTATTTCTGGTTGGTATATGAACCTATAATTTGGACAAATGGAGTTGTTGCTTTCTGTTCTAATCTGTCTGTTTTATATATTTCAACATCCTTTCCATGGTCATTCCCTAATTTCCTTCCCATCACCATCACAATCTTTCCCAAGTCCTCAGCCACTTAAGCCGTTATTGGCCAGACTTGCACACCTAACGCAGCTCGCACTGTCTCTGGATGATCACTCAAATCAACATTGCCAGATTCTTTGGCCTCTGGATTAGGATGCTGTTGCTATGGTAACAACTTGGCTCTTCCATCAAAGATATAACCCCCTTCCCCCCCACACACACACTCCATGACAACACCACAGGCCTTCCCTTCAATGCAACATGAGCGTGAACTCGCATACTTAATAGGGATTCCGCCCCAAACGGGATCCCTCATGCAGATACCTCGGATAAGCTGACCGAGTTTTATTTACACAAGAAAGGATCTTAGAAAAAGCAGCTTAACTCGCTGGAGCTGGGCCGAGCTTCAAGCAGCTCTGCGATTCTCTGAAGAAAAGCATATGTGCCACCTCAGTTCTGGGTGGATTGCATTGACCCCACAGTGTTTGAACTTTGACCTCCGCTCTTTACTTAGTTGGACACTGAATGTCTTCTGTTGTACCCACTCCCCACAAGCGCCTAGTTGTAACGATTAAAAAGTGTTCGGCTGATGTAGTCTAGACACATTGTGCGAGTGAGTGTGTGAACAGCAGAGATTGTGGGAGTTCCCAGTGGCACTGCATCCCATGCCTGCTACTCAAACACCTGGTCATTGTTTTCAATAAAAAGCTTTCGCGAAATTAAAATTGCCCAAACAAATAATGAGACTTAAACATGACTATAAATCCAATTGGGAATTCTGGAGAAACTTCTTTACCCAATGGTGAGAATGTGGAACTTGCTACCACAGGGAGTGGTTGAGGCGAATAGTATCGATGTATTTAAGGGGAAGTTAGATAAACACTTGAGGAAGAAAGGAATAGAAGGATATGCTGATAGGGTGAGATGAAGAGGGGCAGGAGGAGGCTCGTGTGGAGCAGAAACACCGGCACGGACCAGTTGGGCCGAATGGCCTGTTTCTGTGCTGTAATGACCAACAGTCACTCATTGAGAAACCAAAACAAGACTCGCCATCAAAACAAACCCTCCTTGGAATGTGTCTGGGATCAGCTCCTCCACACGGAGGCTGTTGTTGCTCACTGACAATATAGGAGAGGCACAAACTCCATGGCAGCACGCCTGGGTCTTTGACTCACCATCCTCACAGCAGCCGGCGCGGGGCCAGCAGTAAGCTGCCACAGATAGACTAGGGCGGGGATAATCACCAAACGTCCCCATTCCCAGACTATCCTGCTGGAAAAGGCGGGTGGGTGGGTGAGGACAGGGTGGGGCTTGGCTCTGGTTCCCTCCTCCCTGCGGGCACTCACTGTAAACTCACGCCTGAAGAATGGTCACACGGAACCTCACACGAGTCAATGCCCTCTGGAGAAGAAGCAGCAGGTGAGAAAGGTGGGAGGATCCTGAGTGCTGACAGTTCTGGCATTCCCAGTCATCTGGGCGGTGTTACTGAAATGTACAAGATCGCTCCATCTCGTGTAGGCACGTGATAGGCTGATTGATGAACCTACTGCCAACCCAGATAGTTTAACCCCTTCATTGACTGAAGAGACTGTGGAGAGTTCAGAAGCTTCTCCTTGGGGCTGCAGAGGAGGAGAGTACAGACAGCTCCCACCTGCACCCCACCCTCACGTTCTGACTGTCTGACCTACCAGCTGGGCACGGAGCGAGGTTGTGGGGGCACTGCCTGCACTTTTCCATACTTAATGGTCAGGAAATCGTGGACAGAGGGTCCGCGATCCCCCAACACGCAGCCTGTGGGGGAGACACAAGTTCATAACATTGACTGTTTCTATATTCTCAAAGTTTGTGAGGCGGAAAGCATTGGTTTGTGCAGAATCTGACAGATCATTTGGAAAGTCTGTACAAATATTGCGAAACCCTTCATGTCTGGCATGCAGTAGCTCTGCAGATATTGGACGAGGTGTGCACATCACTCGTTTCACTACATGGCCCCGAAACCTGAACAAAGATGGGTTGACAAATGTGGAGGGAGCCCAGGAGGGAACTGGGCATGGGGTGGAGCACGCCCTCGGTGCATTGATCCATTCACCCAGTCTCAGCTGGCAGGAGCGCCGACACGGCTAACGGATTGTGCAAACCAGTCCAGCCAATCTAATTGATCTGTCTCCAAACACCGAGACAAGCTGATGAAGAGTTTACGGTTATCAATTGCTCCTCAAGTATCTCCCCCCCATTACAATAAATAATCGGAACATTAAAATTAACCCTTTAGAGAGCAAGCAGCAATATTTTGTTCAACCTTAACCCATCAGGCACTGGAATGCTCTTGTGTTGTACATAAGGCTCCTTCACTCCCAGTGCCCAGATAGAGCATGGGTCTAACACATGGCTACAACAGCATCTCTAACACTGCTCTTCAAGCCCCACTCCAGAGACTTGAGACCATAACCCAAGCTGATACTCAAGTATAGTACTGAGGGAGCGCTGCACTGTCGGAGGGGCGGTACTGAGGGAGCGCCGCACTGTCGGAATGGGCAGTACTGAGGGAGCGCTGCACTGTCGGAGGGGCGGTACTGAGGGAGCGCTGCACTGTCGGAGGGGCAGTACTGAGGGAGTGCTGCACTGTCGGAGGGGCGGTACTGAGAGAGCGCTGCACTGTCGGAGGGGCAGTACTGAGGGAGCGCTGTACTGTCGGGGCAGTACTGAGGGAGTGCTGCACTGTCGGAGGGGCAGTACTGAGAGAGCGCTGCACTGTCGGAGGGGCGGTACTGAGAGAGCGCTGCACTGTCGGAGGGGCAGTACTGAGGGAGTGCTGCACTGTCGGAGGGGCGGTACTGAGGGAGCGCTGTACTGTCGGAGGGGCAGTACTGAGGGAGTGCTGCACTGTCGGAGGGGCGGTACTGAGAGAGCGCTGCACTATCAGAGGGGCAGTACTGAGAGAGCGCTGCACTATCGGAGGGGCAGTACTGAGGGAGTGCTGCACTGTCGGAGGGGCAGTACTGAGGGAGTGCTGCACTGTCGGAGGGGCAGTACTGAGGGAGCGCTGCACTATCGGAGGGGCAGTACTGAGGGAGCGCTGCACTATCGGAGGGGCAGTACTAAGGGAGTGCTGCACTGTTGGAGGGACAGTACTGAGGGAGTGCTGCACTGTCGGAGAGACAGGTCTGAGGGATCGCTGCATTGTCGGGGCAGTACTGAGAGAGCGCTGCACTGTCAGAGGAGCAGTACTGAGGGAGCACTGCACTGGCGCGCAGTGCTGAGGGTGCGCTGTTGGAGGAGCAGTACTGAGGGAACGCTGCACTGTCGGGGCAGTACTGAGGGAGCGCTGTACTGTCGGAGGAGCAGTACTGAGGGAACGCTGCACTGTCGAGGCAGTACTGAGGGAGAGCTGCACTGTTGGAGGGACTGTTTTTCAAATGAGACAGTAAAGTGAGACCCCATCTGCCCTTTCTCTCAGAAGGATGTAAACTATCTCACGACCACTATTTCGCAGAAGAGCAAGGGAGTCTTCCTAGTGTCCTAGGGGCAATATTTATCCCTCAGCCACTGCCTAAAACAGATTATCAGGTCATTATCACGTTGCTGTTTGTGGGAGCTTGCTGTGCACAAATTGGCTGCCGCGTTTCCTACATTACAACAGTAACTTCAGTTCAAAAAGTACTTCATTGACTGTAAAGCGCTTTGGGACGTCCTGGGGTCATGAAAGGTGCTGTAGAAATGCAAGTCTTTCGTTCTAAGACTTGTGTTTATATAGCGTCTTATCACATCTCTGAGAAATGCCTCGACCATTTCACACAATGTAACTTAGATATTATAATAAGGCAGAAATCTATGTTGTTGCTGACTGGGACCCATGCTTTCAGTATCTTCCTGACATGCACAGCGATGGTGGCTGATTTTCTGTGACAAAATTATAACTAGAATGATACAATAAAAAGAAAGATTCCATTTATGAAGCAGCTTCTGGTGTTTTTCAGAAAGTGCTCTCTCACTGGTTTTGGACTGACTGTTGTTACACAGGCAGACATTTGGTAAACAGCAGCGAGAAGCTTCAAGAGGGACCGGGAAATTACCGCAGTTTTCAGGCGTGGATTCGGCGCAATCTGGGCGAGGGGAGGAATCTGGATCCATTCTCTCCGAGATTCCCCCCTCTCTGGGGGAAGAGCCACTTTCTTGCACCTGCCCTCCGTCACTTTTGGAGCCAGATTGGTGCGATTCTGAGCCCCTGGATAATCCCGCCACTTACGGCCAGTGCTAAACTCGCCCAAAGATGCAGCCAGAAACAGCAGGTGTAAGGAGGTCCCACATCAATCTCAGAGACCCCATAGTCTAGAATTTGGTTAATCATGAAGGTACTTTCCTCCCAATCTCCTCTCAATTTTTTCCCCTTCTCCCCCAAAGGTATTGCCCACTCTGGGTATTGTACACCGGTATTGCCCATCCCTGGGGTATTGTACACAGGTATTGCCCACTCTGGGTATTGTACACCGGTATTGCCCACTCTGGGTATTGTACACAGGTATTGCCGACTCTGGGTATTGTACACAGGTATTGCCTCTCTCTGGGTATTGTACACAGGTATTGCCTCTCTCTGGGTATTGTACACAGGTATTGCCCATCCCTGGGGTATTGTACACAGGTATTGCCCACTCTGGGTATTGTACACAGGTATTGCCTCTCTCTGGGTATTGTACACAGGTATTGCCCACTCTGGGTATTGTACACAGGTATTGCCCATCCCTGGGGTATTGTACACAGGTGCTGCCCCTCTCTGGGTATTGTACACAGGTATTGCCCCTCTCTGGGTATTGTACACAGGTATTGCCCACTCTGGGTATTGTACACCGGTATTGCCCATCCCTGGGGTATTGTACACAGGTATTGCCCACTCTGGGTATTGTACACAGGTATTGCCCATCCCTGGGGTATTGTACACAGGTGCTGCCCCTCTCTGGGTATTGTACACAGGTATTGCCCCTCTCTGGGTATTGTACACAGGTATTGCCCATCCCTGGGGTATTGTACACAGGTGCTGCCCCTCTCTGGGTATTGTACACAGGTATTGCCCACTCTGGGTATTGTACACAGGTATTGCCCACTCTGGGTATTGTACACAGGTATTGCCCCTCTCTGGGTATTGTACACGGGTATTGCCCATCCCTGGGGTATTGTACGCAGGTGCTGCCCCTCTCTGGGTATTGTACACAGGTATTGCCCACTCTGGGTATTGTACACAGGTATTGCCCACTCTGGGTATTGTACACAGGTATTGCCCACTCTGGGTATTGTACACAGGTATTGCCCGTCCCTCGGGTATTGTACACAGGTGCCCCTCTCTGGGTATTGTACATAGGTGCTGCCTCTCTCTGGGTATTGTACACAGGTGCCCCTCTCTGGGTATTGTACACAGGTGCTGCCCATCTCTGGGTATTGTACACAGGTATTACCTCTCTCTGGGTATTGTACACAGGTATTGCCCCTCTCTGGGTATTGTACACAGGTATTGCCCATCCCTGGGGTATTGTACACAGGTGCTGCCCCTCTCTGGGTATTGTACACAGGTATTGCCCACTCTGGGTATTGTACACAGGTATTGCCCACTCTGGGTATTGTACACAGATATTGCCCACTCTGGGTATTGTACACAGGTATTGCCCGTCCCTCGGGTATTGTACACAGGTGCCCCTCTCTGGGTATTGTACATAGGTGCTGCCTCTCTCTGGGTATTGTACACAGGTGCCCCTCTCTGGGTATTGTACACAGGTGCTGCCCCTCTCTGGGTATTGTACACAGGTATTGCCCCTCTCTGGGTATTGTACACAGGTATTGCCTCTCTCTGGGTATTGTACACAGGTATTGCCTCTCTCTGGGTATTGTACACAGGTATTGCCTCTCTCTGGGTATTGTACACAGGTATTGCCCCTCTCTGGGTATTGTACACTGGTGTTGCCTCTCTCTGGGTATTGTACACAGGTATTGCCTCTCTCTGGGTATTGTACACAGGTATTGTCTCTCTCTGGGTATTGTACACAGGTATTGCCCCTCTCTGGGTATTGTACACAGGTATTGCCCCTCTCTGGGTATTGTACACAGGTATTGCCTCTCTCTGGGTATTGTACACAGGTATTGCCTCTCTCTGGGTATTGTACACAGGTATTGCCCCTCTCTGGGTATTGTACACAGGTGTTGCCTCTCTCTGGGTATTGTACACAGGTATTGCCCACTCTGGGTATTGTACACAGGTGCTGCCTCTCTCTGGGTATTGTACACAGGTATTGTCTCTCTCTGGGTATTGTACACAGGTATTGCCCCTCTCTGGGTATTGTACACAGGTATTGCCCCTCTCTGGGTATTGTACACAGGTGTTGCCTCTCTCTGGGTATTGTACACAGGTATTACCTCTCTCTGGGGTATTGTACACAGGTGTTGCCCCTCTCTGGGTATTGTACACAGGTGCTGCCTCTCTCTGGGTATTGTACACAGGTATTGTCTCTCTCTGGGTATTATACACAGGTATTGCCCTCTCTGGGTATTGTACACTGGTATTGCCCCTCTCTCGGTATTGTACACAGGTATTGCCCACTCTGGGTATTGTACACAGGTATTGCCCACACTGGGTATTGTACACAGGTATTGCCCACTCTGGGTATTATACACAGGTATTGCCCTCTCTGGGTATTGTACACAGGTATTGCCCACTCTGGGCATTGTACACAGGTGGCTGCCCTTTGCTAGCTTGTCCAGGTCGCCATTTTTCATTTGTGAGCATTAGCAGGAAACTCGACTGCAGGGGCATCACAGCCCTGATCACATGCACCTTCCAGCAGGTGTCCCGCTCCCTGGCCCAGGGGGGCTCCGGTTGATTTTAGCGCCCCGAGACTGTAACCCCTGCTGACACGAGTTAACTGAGCACAGAGCAGGGATTGGACCCTGGGCATTTCTAACCCGTCCCTCACCAGGCAACTTGTGTTCAATGGGGGAAGCTCAATGAGGGATTTTAAACAGTAACATGTCTATTGAGTTGCACAAAATACGAAACTCAACCCGACTTTTGTAAAGCACTGGTCACTGATCTAGTGTCTGTGCAGGAAGCGGAGATTCAGCAGCGCAAAGCAGAGCTGGTCAGTTGGTCTGTGAGTGGGGTGTAACTGACCTTTCACCTCCATTGAACCACACCCGGCCCTGTGAGGAGTTTCTCAATGGATGAGACTGTTTCCCGCTTTCTGCAACCATTGTTTAATACAATCTGAACCCAGCAGTGATCATTCCTTTCCCTGTCTTTGCTCCATTTAACCGGCTCTGATTTTGAAACCCACACCTCAGGGCTCCTTATCGATGTGTTTAAAACACGTTTACTTTCAGATACAGCAGGCAGCGAGGGCACAGGTTGGGGAATGTGCGGAGCAGGTTTGGGGAGACTCTGGACACTGGATCCTGGAGGGAGGCGGCAGGATTGGTTTTGGGGAAGGAATGGATCGATTGGGCTGAAGAGTCTGCGGTGATTTCTGAACTAATGTTCCCTGCCTGCTTTTCTCCCACATTATACAGCTTCTGTTCCCCTTCTTACCAGGGCTGCGAGTCGGGTCCTGCGATCCCCCCCCCGCCCCACACTGAGCTCCTGATGTCAATCAGTTATCCAGTGAGGTTCCGAGACCCCACAGGCAAAGACTGCAGCAGAAACAATTCTAATTTAAAAGGTTCTCCCAGGAATAAACAATAACCTCATCGCTGGAGAGAAACACAACCAGTCCCATCTCCAGCCTCACATTCCTGTTTCCCTCTCTCTCTCCTGTCACTTTCTCTCGCTCTCTATCCTGTAATTTTCTCTCTCTCTCTCTCTGTCCTGTCACTTTCTCTCTCTCTCTCTCTGCCCTGTCACTTTCTCTCTCTCTCTATCCTGTCACTTTTTCTCTCTCTCTCTCTCTGCCCTGTCACTTTCTCTCTCTCTCTCTGTCTTGTCACTTTCTCTCTCTCTCTCTCTCTGTCCTGTCACTTTCTCTCTCTCTCTGTCCTGTCACTTTCTCTCTCTCTCTCTCTCTCTCTGTCCTGTCACTTTCTCTCTCTCTCTCCATCCTGTCACTTTCTCTCTCTTTGTCCTGTCACTTTCTCTCTCTCTATCCTGTCACTTTCTCTCTCTCTCTCCTGTCACTTTCTCTCTCTCTCTCCTGTCACTTTCTCTCTCTCTCTCTCTCTCTCTCTATCCTGTCACTTTCTCTCTCTCTCTCTATCCTGTCACTTTCTCTCTCTCTGTCCTGTCACTTTCTCTCTCTCTCTCTCTATCCTGTCACTTCTCTCTCTCTCTCTCTCTCTCTCTATCCTGTCACTTCTCTCTCTCTCTGTCCTGTCACTTTCTCTCTCTCTCTCTCTCTCTGTCCTGTCACTTTCTCTCTCTCTCTCTGTCCTGTCACTTTCTCTCTCTCTCTCTCTCTCTCTGTCCTGTCACTTTCTCTCTCTCCATCCTGTCACTTTCTCTCTCTTTGTCCTGTCACTTTCTCTCTCTCTCTCTATCCTGTCACTTTCTCTCTCTCTCTCCTGTCACTTTCTCTCTCTCTCTCTCCTGTCACTTTCTCTCTCTCTCTCTCTATCCTGTCACTTTCTCTCTCTCTCTCTATCCTGTCACTTTCTCTCTCTCTGTCCTGTCACTTTCTCTCTCTCTCTCTATCCTGTCACTTCTCTCTCTCTCTCTCTCTCTCTCTATCCTGTCACTTCTCTCTCTCTCTCTCTCTCTCTATCCTGTCACTTCTCTCTCTCTCTGTCCTGTCACTTTCTCTCTCTCTCTCTCTCTGTCCTGTCACTTTCTCTCTCTCTCTCTCTCTGTCCTGTCACTTTCTCTCTCTCTCTCTCTCTCTCTGTCCTGTCACTTTCTCTCTCTCTCTCTGCCCTGTCACTTTCTCTCTCTCTGTCTTGTCACTTTCTCTCTCTCTCTCTCTCTGTCCTGTCACTTTCTCTCTCTCTCTCTCTGTCCTGTCACTTTCTCTCTCTCTCTCTCTCTCTCTGTCCTGTCACTTTCTCTCTCTCTCTCCATCCTGTCACTTTCTCTCTCTTTGTCCTGTCACTTTCTCTCTCTCTCTCTATCCTGTCACTTTCTCTCTCTCTCTCCTGTCACTTTCTCTCTCTCTCTCTCTCCTGTCACTTTCTCTCTCTCTCTCTCTCTCTCTATCCTGTCACTTTCTCTCTCTCTCTCCATCCTGTCACTTTCTCTCTCTCTGTCCTGTCACTTTCTCTCTCTCTCTCTATCCTGTCACTTTCTCTCTCTCTCTCCTGTCACTTTCTCTCTCTCTCTCTCTCCTGTCACTTTCTCTCTCTCTCTCTCTCTCTCTATCCTGTCACTTTCTCTCTCTCTCTCTATCCTGTCACTTTCTCTCTCTCTGTCCTGTCACTTTCTCTCTCTCTCTCTATCCTGTCACTTCTCTCTCTCTCTCTCTCTCTCTCTCTATCCTGTCACTTCTCTCTCTCTCTCTCTCTCTATCCTGTCACTTCTCTCTCTCTCTGTCCTGTCACTTTCTCTCTCTCTCTCTCTCTGTCCTGTCACTTTCTCTCTCTCTCTCTCTGTCCTGTCACTTTCTCTCTCTCTCTCTCTCTCTCTCTCTGTCCTGTCACTTTCTCTCTCTCTCTCTCTCTCTCTCTCTGTCCTGTCACTTTCTCTCTCTCTCTCTGTCCTGTCACTTTCTCTCTCTCTCTCTGTCCTGTCACTTTCTCTCTCTCTCTCTGTCCTGTCACTTTCTCTCTCTCTCTCTGTCCTGTCACTTTCTCTCTCTCTCTCTGTCCTGTCACTTTCTCTCTCTCTCTCTGTCCTGTCACTTTCTCTCTCTCTCTCTGTCCTGTCACTTTCTCTCTCTCTCTCTATCCTGTCACTTTCTCTCTCTCTCTCCTGTCACTTTCTCTCTCTCTCTCTCTCCTGTCACTTTCTCTCTCTCTCTCTCTCTCTCTATCCTGTCACTTTCTCTCTCTCTCTCTATCCTGTCACTTTCTCTCTCTCTGTCCTGTCACTTTCTCTCTCTCTCTCTATCCTGTCACTTCTCTCTCTCTCTCTCTCTCTCTCTCTATCCTGTCACTTCTCTCTCTCTCTCTCTCTCTATCCTGTCACTTCTCTCTCTCTCTGTCCTGTCACTTTCTCTCTCTCTCTCTCTCTGTCCTGTCACTTTCTCTCTCTCTCTCTCTGTCCTGTCACTTTCTCTCTCTCTCTCTCTCTCTCTCTCTGTCCTGTCACTTTCTCTCTCTCTCTCTCTCTCTCTCTCTGTCCTGTCACTTTCTCTCTCTCTCTCTGTCCTGTCACTTTCTCTCTCTCTCTCTGTCCTGTCACTTTCTCTCTCTCTCTCTGTCCTGTCACTTTCTCTCTCTCTCTCTGTCCTGTCACTTTCTCTCTCTCTCTCTGTCCTGTCACTTTCTCTCTCTCTCTCTGTCCTGTCACTTTCTCTCTCTCTCTCTGTCCTGTCACTTTCTCTCTCTCTCTCTCTGTCCTGTCACTTTCTCTCTCTCTCTGTCCTGTCACTTTCTCTCTCTCTCTCTCTGTCCTGTCACTTTCTCTCTCTCTCTGTCCTGTCACTTTCTCTCTCTCTCTCTGTCCTGTCACTTTCTCTCTATCCTGTCACTTTCTCTCTCTCTTTCTGTCCTGTCACTTTCTCTCTCTCTTTCTGTCCTGTCACTTTCTCTCTCTCTCTCTGTCCTGTCACTTTCTCTCTCTCTGTCCTGTCACTTTCTCTCTCTCTCTGTCCTGTCACTTTCTCTCTCTCTGTCCTGTCACTTTCTTTCTCTCTCTCCGTCCTGTCACTTTCTCTCTCTCTCTCTGTCCTGTCACTTTCTCTCTCTATCCTGTCACTTTCTCGCTCTCTCTCTATCCTGTCACTTTCTCGCTCTCTCTCTATCCTGTCACTTTCTCTCTCTCTGTCCTGTCACTTTCTCTCTCTATCCTGTCACTTTCTCGCTCTCTCTCTATCCTGTCACTTTCTCTCTCTCTGTCCTGTCACTTTCTCTCTCTCTCTCTCTCTCTCCTGTCACTTTCTCTCTCTCTCTCTCTCTGTCCTGTCACTTTCTCTCTCTCTATCCTGTCACTTTCTCTCTGTCCTGTCACTTTCTCTCTCTCTCTGTCCTGTCACTTTCTCTCTCTGTCCTGTCACTTTCTCTCTCTCTCTCTCTGTCCTGTCACTTTCTCTCTCTGTCCTGTCACTTTCTCTCTCTCTCTGTCCTGTCACTTTTTCTCTCTCTCTCTCTCTGTCCTGTCACTTTCTCTCTCTCTGACACTCCGCCCACTCACCTTCCTTGGCTTCTGATTGGAGCTGTGTCAGAGCCCTGTATGTCAGGGCCCAGCTGATTGGACAAAAAGTTTAATACTGACAACAAGATACAAGAGGCTCATTCATAAAAAAAAAGATCAAAGGGACAGAGAGAGAGGAGACAGACAGTGAGTGAGAGGAGAGAGAAAGTGAGAGAGAACAGAGGGAGAAAGAGAGAGAGAGAGAGTCAGAGGAGAGAGTGAGAAAGGGAGAAAGTGAGAGGAAAGAGAGGACAGAGGGAAAAAGAGTCAGAAGAGACAGTGAGAGGAGGGAGAGAGTGTGGGAGGAGTGAGAGAGGGAGCGGGCAGAGGGAGGGAGAGAGTGAGAGAGGGAGCGGGGAGAGTGAGAGAGGGAGCGGAGAGAGGGAGCGGGCAGAGGGAGGGAGAGAGTGAGAGGGAGAGCGGGTAGAGGGAGGGGGAGAGGGAGCGGGTAGAGGGAGTGAGAGAGGGAGCAGGGTAGAGGGAGTGAGAGAGGGAGAGGGAGGAGAGCCGAGAGCTGGGCAGAGGGAGTGAGAGAGGGAGGGGAGCCGGGAGCTGGGCTGGGTGAATGAATGAGCCGCAGTGTGTGAGCGGATCGCGGAGCCGGGGCTCGGTGTTGCCCCGTTAACCCGCTGCCGGGCACAGCATGTGGCAGCGCCGGGGGGTCGGGGCCGCCGCTCTGGGCTGCCTGGTTCTCGCCCTCCTGGCCCGGGAGGGGCAGCTCAGCGCCCCCGGGAACCGGCGCTCGGCTCCGGGGAGAGCGGCACTGCGGGTCGCGAGGTGAGGACCGGCACTCGGGGCTTCCATCCGCTTTCTCAGCCAGTTACATGTTTGCAATGTAAAATGTTCTTTTAATGGAACTTTAAATGTCAGAGCAATTTATCATTTTTATTTAATTCAATACAATTTAAAATACTCTTTAATACACTTTTGAATTTGTGTAATTTTAATTTATTTTTAATAATGTAATTCTGAATTTTAGTGCAATTTATGGTTTTAATTTTAATGTTTTTGTGCAGTTTAAGATGCGGTTTCACGGTTAGATGTAAATCCAGTTTTCCCAAGAATTCCTGAGATGCGGACTCTTTTTAAAATGTCACTTTAATCTCTCCTGCTCCAGCTCTTTAAATCAGTCCACAATGTACCGGTGTTGACAGAGGCTGCGGGTTAACTGCGAGTGTTTCATCCACTCAGTTTCAGGAGTAGCTTCCCGTCAAACCTCCTGCAGGGTTTAATCCCCAAAAACATTCATCTCATTCGTTCATTCCCGTCTGTGATCCTCGGGGCATTGTAATTCGGGCTTGTGTTCCTCGGGTCTGTGTTCCTCGGGCCTGTGTAATTCGAGCCTGTGTTCCTCGGGTCTGTGTTCCTCGGGCCTGTGTAATTCGAGCCTGTGTTCCTCAGGTCTGTGTTCCTCAGGTCTGTGTTCCTCGGGTCTGTGTTCCTCGGGCCTGTGTAATTCGGGTCTGTGTTCCTCGGGCCTGTGTAATTCGGGTCTGTGTTCCTCGGGTCTGTGTAATTCGGGTCTGTGTTCCTCGGGTCTGTGTAATTCGGGTCTGTGTTCCTCAGGTCTGTGTAATTCGGGGCCTGTGTAATTCGGGTCTGTGTTCCTCAGGTCTGTGTAATTCGGGTCTGTGTTCCTCAGGTCTGTGTAATTCGGGTCTTTGTTCCTCAGGTCTGTGTAATTCGGGTCTTTGTTCCTCAGGTCTGTGTAATTCGGGTCGGTGTTCCTCGGGTCGGTGTTCCTTGGGTCGGTGTTCTTTGGGTCGGTGTTCTTTGGGCCGGTGTAATTCGGGTCTTTGTTCCTCAGGTCTGTGTAATTCGGGGCCTGTGTAACTCGGGTCGGTGTTCCTTGGGTCGGTGTTCTTTGGGCCGGTGTAATTCGGGTCTGTGTTCCTCGGGTCTGTGTAATTTGGGGCTGTGTAACGAAGAGAGAGAGAGAGCAGAGCCAAGTGTTTTTTATTGTATTTGCCTGCTCTTCCCTGGGAGAGCGGTGTGAAGCAGTGGGAGGATTCGCGGGCCGATTAACAGTCTGACAGGCCACGACGTGAACACTCCTTCCATGGCCGTAACTATCTCTATTCCAGCTGATATGAGGGCTAGTCCTGTACGACGAGAGGGTTTATGGGCTCCCATAACCCGTACGGTGAACCACTGAGCAGAGATTTAATAGAAGGTTTTAAATTCTGAAGAGTTTTGATAGAATATATACGGGGAGACTATTCCCTCTGCTTGGGAGTCAGTGATGAGGGATCATCAATTTAAAATTGTCACTGAGAGAGATTCTGAGAACCCTCTTTACACAGAGTGTTGTTGGAGCTTGGAATGCTTTGTCATAGGGAGTGACTGAGGCCAAGAACATTGCACCTTTTAAGGAAAAATTGGATAAATATTTTCAGCAGAGGAAGATGCAAGTCTGTGAGGAGAGAGCACTGTGGTATTAGTTTTGGATTGCTCTAGCAAAGAGCCGGCACGGACACGATGGGCTGAATGGCCTCCTTCTGTGCTGTAATCGTCCATGGCTCTGTGGGTAATGCGGCCTCCACATGATTAGATCTCAGGAGCTAGTGGCATAGTTCCGTGTATTTTACAGCGTTCCCTCGCTGTGACTGTAGCAGGGGCGTACAGTGAGGGGCATGGGACCATTTCTCTTTACCTTGTAGAGCTCTCAGTGGGAGATCGAGGCTCAGCTCAGGGCTAACAGTTAGAAATTGAACATGATAACCCAATCTTCCAAATGCCTTCAGTATATACAGGCTGGGGACGGCAGTCATTGTGGTAACTGATTAGAATAGTCCAAGCTGTTACCAATAGCAACAGAAGTATTCAACGTAGCACCCGCAGTCACAGTCTTACCAAACAACTGTTTATAGAATCATCGATTCATACAACACAGAAGGAGGCCATTTGGCCCATCGTGCCTGTGCCGGCTCTTTGAACGAGCTCTCCAATTAGTCCCACTCCCCTGCTCTTTCCCCAGAGCCCTGCAATTTTTTCCTTTTCAAGTATTTATCCAATTCCCTTCTAAAAGTTACTATTGAATCTGCTTCCACCGCCCTTTCAGGCAGCGCATTCCAGATCACAACAACTCGCTGCATAAAAAAAATTCTCATCTCGCCTCTGGTACTTTTGCCAACTACCTTAAATCTGTGTCCTCTGGTTACCGACCCTCCTGCCACTGGAAACAGTTTCTCCCCATCGACTCTATCAAAACCCTTCATGATTTTGAACATCTCTATTAAATCTCCCCTTAACCTTCTCAGCTCTAAGGAGGAGAATCCCAGTTTTTCCAGTCTATCCACATAACTGAAGCCCCTCATCCCTGGAACCATTCTAGTAAATCTCCTCTGCACCCTCTCCAAGGCCTTGACATCCTTCCTAAAGTGTGGTGCCCAGGATTGGACACAATACTCCAGCTGAGGCCTAACCAGTGATTTATAAAGGTTTAGCATAACTTTCTTGCTTTTTTAGACTGTTTAGGATGAGAAAGTTCTGGCGGGAGTTTGGGCTTAAAGATTGTGCTGTTCGAACCATTCTAGAGTAGACTTTGCTGCGATGTGTTACAGGTGGAGCTGTGCTCAATTCAGGAATTACAAATTTTTTTAGAGTGTAAGCAAGTAGCCTGGACTGTTCATAGTCTCCCCCCCTCACCTCACTCTACCCCTTAACCTCCTGTGCTTGAGCAAAGCTTCGAGAAGTGTCGGACTGACGGGGACAGAGGATTTACTGTCAGTGATGTGTTGACAGCTGCTCACAAAACAGACTGGAGAGGAAAGCCAACCCAACTGTGCTCCCTCCTTAGTTACCACGTCTGGTGTGAGGCAGCTAGCAGGTAGGCCGAAGCCTGTCTGGAAGTGATGGCTGAAGGAATGTTTGAGGGATGAAGGATCCCATCAGGGGGGACAATGGACAGCAACAAAATCAGCAAAGGAAACATGTGAGGGAAGGTGGGGAAAAGAGATTGCCGTAATCCCAGGGAGCTGACAGCACCAGCCTCCGAATTACAGCAGTTTGGATTGTTTGAAACTTTTGATCCAAATCCTTGAGCATGCCACCTGGAATTTTCCAAGAGTCCATGGAATCTATCGTGTGTCCCTGCCGTTGAAAGATGGATCTCAGCCTTTAGTGAAGTGGGCCTGATAAATTCTGCATCAAAAGGAGTCCGTCCCCTCGACGGTCTCTGGAGCCTGCTCAGTTAGAATATCAAGGGTATGAGTTTCAAGTCGAGCTGTTTTCTGGGGCCAGGACGTGGGGCTAGCAGAGAATTCCCAACACGGCCATGGACAGCCAAGGAGCACCAGCTTTGCTCAGCTGTTGGTGTTGCTTAACTTGATTTACGAGCTGTACCTTGCGCCTGGTTAGACTCCCTTCTAGTCCAGCTCTAGTTTAATCCTTCGGAAACAAACCCCCGAAATGCTGGGCCTAAGATCTGCAGTTTAATTTCCATGTATATCCAAGATGGAGAGACATTTCCTTCCACTCAGTATTCTCCCCTCCCCACCCCTCCCCTCCCATCCACCCCTCCCCTGTCTCTGTTTAAATGTGAAGGTTTGTAACCTGTTGCTTGTGTTTTATTGCAGTCTGAATGTTTGTGGCAATGAGTGCTGCACAGGATGGACATTAGGACCCCGGACCAGAAAATGCACAAAGCGTAAGTCCCTCTTTGAACTGTTCTGTATAAAAGCAGTGAGGGCGGGAAGAATATCCACGTGTAGCGACACCTACTGGCTCAATGGGCAGGTGCTGCACCCAGTGCCATACGTAGAATTGCACAGTATTTACAGCACAGTATCAGGCCATTCGGCCCAACAGGTCCATGCTGGTGTTTATGCTCCACTCGAGCCACCCCCCCCCCCCCGCCCCACTTCATCTCGCCCTATCAGCATATCCTTCTATTCCTTTCTCCCTCATGCTTATCTAGCTTCCCCTTAAATGCATCTACTATTCACCTCAACCACTCCCTGTGGTAGCGAGTTCCACATTCTCACCACTCTCTGAGTAAAGAAGTTTCTCCAGAATTCTTTATTGGATTTATTAGTGACTGTCTTATATTTATGGCTCCTAGTTTTATAAGAACATAAGAAGTAAGAGCAGGAGTCGGCCATACGGCCCCTCGAGCCTGCTCCGCCATTCAGCCCCTCGAGCCTGCTCCGCCATACAGCCCCTCGAGCCTGCTCCGCCATACGGCCCCTCGAGCCTGCTCCACCATACGGCCCCTCGAGCCTGCTCCGCCATACAGCCCCTCGAGCCTGCTCCGCCATACGGCCCCTCGAGCCTGCTCCGCCATACGGCCCCTCAAGCCTGCTCCGCCATACGGCCCCTCGAGCCTGCTCCTCCATTCGGCCCCTCGCGCCTGCTCCGCCGTACGGCCCCTCGAGCCTGCTCCGCCGTACGGCCCCTCGAGCCTGCTCCGCCGTACGGCCCCTCGAGCCTGCTCCGCCGTACGGCCCCTCGAGCCTGCTCCGCCGTACGGCCCCTCGAGCCTGCTCCTCCATTCGGCCCCTCGAGCCTGCTCCGCCGTACGGCCCATCGAGCCTGCTCCTCCATTCGGCCCCTCGAGCCTGCTCCGCCGTACGGCCCCTCGAGCCTGCTCCGCCGTACGGCCCCTCGAGCCTGCTCAGCCATTCAGTAAGATCATGGCTGATCATCGACCTCAACTCCACTTTCCCACCCGATCTCCATATCCCTTGATTCAAAAAATCTATCGATCTCAGCCTTGAATATACTCAATGACTCAGCATCCACAGCCCTCTGGGGCAGAGAATTCCAAAGATTCACAACCCTCTGAGTGAAGAAATTCCTCCTCATCTCGGTCTTAAAAGGCCGACCCCTTATCCTGAGACTATGCCCCCTAGTTCTAGACACTCCAGCCAGGGGGAAACAACCTCTCAGCATCTTTCCTGTCAATCCCCTTCACAATCTTGTATGTTTCAATGAGATCACCTCTTATTCTTCTAAACTCCAGAGAGTATCGGCCCATTCTACAAAATCTCTCCTCATAGGACAGCCCTCTCATCCCAGGAATCAATCTAGTGAACCTTCGTTGCACCGCCTCCAAGGCAAGTATATCCTTCCTTAGATAAGGAGGCCAAAACTGTGCACAGTACTCCAGGTGTGGTCTCATCAAGGCCCTGTACAATTGTAGCAAGACTTCCTTACTCTTATACTCCAACCCCCTTGCAATAAAGCCATTTGCCTTCCTTATTGTTTGATGTACCTGCATGCTAGCTTTCTGTGTTTCTTGCACGAGGACACCCAAATCTCTCTGAACACCAACATTTAAAATTTTCTCACCATTTAAAAAAAATTCTGTTTTTCTACTCTCCCTACCAAAGTGAATAACCTCACATTTCCCTACATTATACTCCATCTGCCACCTTACTGCCCACTCACTTAGTCTATCTATATCCCTTTGCAGACTCTTTGTATTCTCCTCACAGTGTACTGTCCCACCTAGCTTTGTATTGTCAGCAAACTTGGATACATTACACTCGGTCCCTTCATCTAGGTCATTAATATAGATTGTAAATAGCTGCGGGCCCAGCACTGATCCTTGCGCTGGGGCCTCGGCTATTTTGTCCCCCCCACAAGTGGAAACATCTTCTCTACATCTACCCCATCAAACACTTTCATAATCTTTAAAACTCTATCAGGTCATCCCTCAGCCTTCTCTTTCCGAGAGAAAAGAGCCCCAGCCTGTTCAATCTTTCCTGATTGGTATAACCTCTCAGTTCTGGGATCACTCTAGTAATTTGCACCTTCTCCAGTGCCTCTATCCTTTTTATAATATGGAGACCAGAACTGTGCACAGTGCTCCAAGTGCAGTCTAAGCAAGGTTCTATACAAGTTTAACATAACTTCTCTGCTTTTTAATTCTATCCCTCTAGAAATGAACCCCAGTTCTTGGTTTGCTTTCTTTATGACCTTATTAACCTGCGTCGCTACTTTCAGTGATTTGTGTATCTGCGCCCCTAGATCCCTCTATTCCTCTACCCCATTTAGACACATTTTCCAAGGAGTATGTGGCCTCCTTATTCTTCCTACCAAAATGCACCACCTTGCACTTATTTATATTGAAGTTCACTTGCCAATTACACGCCCATTCTACAAGTTTATTATGTCTTCCTGTATTTTGTTGCAGTCCTCCCCAATTTGGTGGTGTCTGCAAATTTTGAAATTGTACTTCTGATTCCCGAGTCGAAGTCATTTATGTAAATGGTGAACAATAGTGATCTCAGCATCGATCCTTGTGGAACACCACTTCCCAACTTTTACCAATCCGAGTGACTACCTTTTACCCCCTGCTCTCAGTTTACTGTTTTGTAGCCAGCTTGCTATCCATTCTGCTACCTGTCCCCTGACTCCACATGTTCTGACCCTAATCATGAGTCTACTGTGTGGTACCTTATCGAAGGCTTTTTCCTGACCAGGTTTGAGCCTCAGTCTGGAGTTTGTGGGCGTTGGTTAGGGACAGTACAATTGGCCACATGCAAAGGGCACATGAGCCAGAAAGGGAAATCAGCCAGGGTTCCCGCTCCTGATCAAATCCAGGAAGTCCTGTGGAAAGTGCAGGTGGATATCTGCGGGGATGGGATGGGATGTGGCTGCTACACTTGCGATCTAGACTCGCTCCTGATGTGTGCCCACCTGAGTGAGGCGCCTGTACCCCAAGAGTTGCCGCCTTCAGGAGAGATGGGGATTAAAAATGGCTTGTGTAACCCCAGCTGAACTGTGCTCTTTCCCGTCTCCCAGAGGTAGTTTTCAGGCTGTTGAGGGCAGGAACATCACTGTAACACACCCCTTTTTGTGTTGAAATACTCTGTTATGTTGCCTGTAGAGAGTGCCCCCCCCCCCCCCCCACAGAGAGCTGTTTATTGGAGTGTGTGAGAGACCGCAGGATCTTTGGCAGCATCAGCCAGTCAACCTGTTCCTTTCCAGTGGGTCACAGTGACCAACATCTTCATCTCACATCTGCCGTTGTGTCTGACCCAGATACAGAGTCTCAGCAAGGGCCAGCTGGCGGAGGGATTGTTTTACCTTCTCCCCCGCCCCGAGCACAGCTGGTCCCCACCTTCCTGCAACCTGCCGAATTCCTGATTTCAGCAGACACTCGGACTGAGACCCTGTTGAACAGGTGCCCTGACCCACAGGGACTGTGCTGGGCCTGGAGCTGGAAGTAGCTCCAGTCACCAGTTCCAGCAGCCACACCATCTTGGATGCTCCCCCCTCACTTTGGCCTTGAAAGGATCTTGGAATTGTTCAGCTGTCTCACTTTTCAGATCCCCCCATTGTGCAGTGCAGCGGAGTGAGGTAGCTGAGCTTATTGTGGTTCCCATCTCGATGTGGCTTAAACAAACTGAGCTACAGTCCACTTTCCGTATCCCAGCCCTAGTTACACTCTAACAGACGCAGAAAGACATGTCTGGCCTTTTATCAGATGCTTTCACCAAAGCTTATTTTTTAATAAAATAAACCGGGCCTAGCTACTGTGTCCCAGCATAAAGCAGGGGCAGCGGGTGTTTGCAGGCTGCAAATATGATTGATGGTGTTTGAGCGGCAACACCTGGTACATTTTATGGCCCAACAAGATGTCCAACAGGAAAAGACAAACTTCAGAGAGAGTCTGACTGGAATCAGATGAACTTTCAAGTGAGTTTAATGGAGAAATTGCAACTCCTTTTATCTTAAAGGGGCATCGCTGCCCAGTACAGTGTCTGAAATCAACTCGCGGGATTTAACCCAATTGGTAGTGCGATAGTATCACTGTATCACGCGGTGTATTTGATCTGCTCCCCCACCCCCCCCGTGATCTTTCCTGTTCCCCCGGTGCTACTGATCTGTAGCAGAGTCTCAATCCACAGATGCCAAATACCAATCGGTGTCTCCCACCCATCGACCAACGCCAACTCCATGGATTTGTGGTCCTCTCGGGGAAACATAGAAGGATTTACTTTCTCTGATTCACCGCCTACTAACGTGCCACCTACATTTGCCCTGTAGGTGGCAGTAGAAACATAGGAACAGGAGGAGGCCATTCCGAGGGCCTCAGCTCTGGAATTCCCTCCCTAAACCTCTCCACCGCTCTCTCTCTCGCTCTCTCTCTCCTCCTTTAAAAACCGCTCCTTAAAGCCTGCCTCTTTGACCAAAGTGTCCTAATATCTCCTTGGACTCTATGGGAATCAAGGGATATGGGGATCGGGCGGGAAAATGGAGTTGAGGTCGAAGATCAGCCATGATCTTATTGAATGGCGGAGCAGACTCGAGGGGCAGGACGGCCACTCCTGCTCCTAATTCTTATGTTTTTATGTGGCTCAGTATCAATTTTTGTCTGATAATCGCTCCTATGAGGTGTCTTGAGATGTTTTACTGCATTAAAGGCGCTATATACATAAAAGTGTTGACGTTGTAAATTATGCCCCTATGCACCTCAACATCAGGGACCTCCAACCTGGTTAACACACAGGTTAGACACAGTGTAAAGCTCCCTCTACACTATCCCATCAAACACTCCCGGGGCAGGTACAGCACGGGTTAGATACAGAGTAAAGCTCCCTCTACACTGTCCCATCAAACACTCCCAGGGCAGGTACAGCACGGGTTAGACACAGTGTAAAGCTCCCTCTACACTATCCCATCAAACACTCCCGGGGCAGGTACAGCACGGGTTAGACACAGTGTAAAGCTCCCGCCACACTATCCCATCAAACACTCCCAGGGCAGGTACAGCACGGGTTAGATACAGAGTAAAGCTCCCTCTACACTGTCCCATCAAACACTCCCAGGGCAGGTACAGTGCGGGTTAGATACAGTGTAAAGCTCCCTCTACACTGTCCCATCAAACACTCCCAGGGGGCAAGTACAGCACGGGTTAGATGCAGAGTAAAGCTCCCTCTACACTGTCCCATCAAACACTCCCAGGGCAGGTACAGCACGGGTTAGATACAGAGTAAAGCTCCCTCTTTATACTACCCCAGCAATGTAGCTGAATCCCAATCTCAGTAGCTCTCCCTACTGGGCCAATGTGACATTTAAGTGCTTACATCAGGAATCTCATGGCCTCTTTACAAAGAATGATCCCTTGGTGCTGTCTGATGACCAGTGACTCTGTGCGCAAGCCTACCTGCAATCGGACTGAGTCTGGCTGTCTCATGTTGTGAAAGTCTTATGTCCAGCAGATAATGGAGATTTCACTCACCAGTCTGGGCTGGGCTTTATCCCAGAGCCCAGAGGTGACAGACTATTATCTGATCCTGAGCCATTTATTGGGAATGGGACGAGAGCATTGGTGGGAAAGGTACTGATTAGGACCCAGTGCAGGGAGGGAGAGTCGGAGCTGCACTCCTGCCCTGCCCTGTGCTGCCTCCTAGTGGCTGGTTACAGAGCGCTGTTGGCAGAGGGCTGGAAGCAGGTTGTTTCTGTCCTGCCTATGTGTTAAATAGAGACGGTCCCTAAGTTCCCAGACTGAGTCCTGCGGGCCCTGGTTTGGACGGTGGGAAGCAGAACGTTTCCTGTTGCTGCTCAGTAGCCCAGTGCCACCTGCTGGAAAGTGTGTGATTATCGAGGCTCGTCTGCTCCCCGTGGTTAAGTATCTTGCCAAGACTCAATGCCTGGACTCTACCATGAAGAATGGGCAGAGGCACTGGGCAGTCGGGACCCCAGCAAGCATCAGCACCTTTCAGGACAGGAGGGGAATTGATGAGATTTACTGAAACTATTTCAAAGATTTTCTCCTTCAGGGAGCTTTGGTTTGTTGCCTGATGTGATTGGATGGCTCTGGTTATTTTGCAGCTATCTGCTTCCCACGCTGTCAGAATGGCGGTTTTTGCCAACGCCCTCAGACCTGCGCGTGCAAGCCTGGCTTCGAGGGCACGCGGTGTGAAACAGTGACTGACATGCAGGCCCTGACCAACCCCGCAACTTCCCCGCCCCAGACACGACCCGCGCCAGCATTGTCCATGGACCGCATTAACAGGGAGGGAAAGAGGGAGCGAGCAGTGGGAAAGAAAGGAGCCAGCGTTCGTTACATTGGCCGAAAGAAGTCCACGGTCCGATGGCAGCCGTTAACGTAAGTACCGAGGGAATCTTAACGAGGGGTTCGGGGGAGTGCGTTGCGAAACTTAACTGTGTCCAAGAAGGGCAGCACCATGCCTCCATTGTCCAACCCACAGGCCGCGCCCTCAGTGAGTGAAGGTTTCCGGTATCTGTGATGTAACTAGATGCAAGATACCAATCCCAGAGCCAGTGGAAAGGTTGGTGCTTTTTGAGGGAGAGTGGGGAGGGGCGAGGGAGATGAGGAGAGATCCGGTTAATCTGGCTGTACCATAAATTAGTCCGCAATCTAATCTCTGGGTTGGCAGCCTTCACAAAGCGGTCCTGCCGTTTGATGTCATTTGAACCCCCAAGTTGGGGTTGAAGTTCCCTTATGATTGAGCCCTGAGTTTTGTTGTAATGGATGCTGTGACAAATGGGGAGATTTATGTCTTTATTTCATACAGTTTATAACATGATTAGTGTTCAAACAGAAGCTGTCACTCACCAAGCCTCAAAATGGATCACTCCAGGTGCTGTGTCAGTGCAGAACAGTGAACACCTTTGTTCAGAAACCAGTTAAGTAAAGAGTTGTTTTGGTGGCAAATCAGCTTATTTTAAATGTCGATATATGTGGATTGACAGACAGAGGAGCTGGACAATTCGACACCCTCTGAATACTGAGTCCGTAGAATGAATTCCAATATTGGGGTGACATTCTTTGTCGGGGAAATGTATGTAAAATCCTGGAATTAACATTTTTCTTACAAGATCCAAGATCTGTTAAACTCTATCTTTACTTGAAAAGAAATGGTTTTAACAGGAATAGATTCCTGGTGTGAATCACAGCTCAAACACTAAGCGTTAGCTCTGACAACAGGAACTGCAATGTGTTTTGTCTCTGCTCAATGCCGCCGATTGAAGGTCTACAGAAGATACGACCGTTTCATCCAAAGGTCCTACTGCTTATCAGAATTTGACAGGACCACTGTTCTAAAATACCATATGAATCCCTCGTAGACTGATTCTAGTTTCATTGTTTTTATGGTGCTGCTTGGCATCTTGCTGTGTCCTTTGGCTTCTGTGTGCTTAACCTATAAATAAATCTGAACAAGTAACTGTATGATTTGGTCTAGTGGTGTTTTCTACCATTGGAAGAGATTGCAGAGCATTTTACCGCCAGTAATGGTTGATTGTTAAACCCGGGCACTTGTACACGGGACAAGTAAGGACACAAAATTTGCTTCCCAGGAGACTCGGTCTGTTTGTGGAAATTGTCATCTATCCATGAACACAGGATGCAAAGCGGGAAAGCCGGAGCTGGGGCGATGCGCTCTGCTGATGGAAGGGTTAACGTTTGGCTGCGTGGCTGATTCTTGCTGTTTGCATCGACAGGTCTGCAGTCACCTGCTGCTCACATGGGCAGCAATCGTAGATCATCCAAACCTGCAAATAGCATCTTTTTAAGTTTATGACCTCTGCTGTTTAATCTTTCCAAACAAGCCAAGATCGATTACCCAGACCTGCTCTTTACTCTGTCACCTGGATATTGTACAGGATGAGAGTCAGAGCTTTGGGGGTTGCTGAAATGAAATGGAACGTTTTCCAAGACCTGCAGAGTGCGGGACTCCTCACCTCTTCCAGGCTCCGTTCCTCCACACTAACAGGATTTCAAAAACTTGGCATCACTAACTACAGTTTCTAGATTTACTCTATCTCTCATTTATCAATCTTGACCTTTACCCTACATTTCTCTGTAATATAACTTCAATCGAGGGGGCCTGTGCTCAGAGGAGTCGAGGGGAATCCTTTCTTCGTTTTAAGCACAAAGTGGCAGACGGATCAAAGTGTCGTGGAACATCTATTGGGCACATTGTGATTTGAGAGTGTGGAGGAGCAGTAATGGCCGCTGTCTATCCTGTGAGCTGCACAAAGCTTCTCCAGTCATTGAATATCCTCAGCAAGTGAATCCCAGCCTTTGTGCCAGTACTTTGGCTGGTTTGGGATGCCTGCCCTGTGCCTCTGTGGGCACGCAACGTTTACAATGTGCCATCTCTCCTGCACAGCGAACAGACCGCAAGTTGTTTGATGCTGACAGCTGCATGAAAGAGCTTCACATGGCCAGATGTTGAGTGAATTGTTACCTTTTACCCAGTGTATGTTGTACAGGGGCTGACACTGGAGAACTGGTGTGGCTAAACTTTACCAGGAGTTTGCGAACTGTTACAGATGTGTATGTACGGCGAATTGTACAGCAGTGCACAATCAGCACAACAGGTGCCCCCGAGCTCCTCCCTTCATCCTGTGCAGTGCAACCGGAGCTGGATCCGGATTTACAGAGGGAACCGGAGCTGGATCCGGATTTACAGAGGGAACCGGAGCTGGATCCGGATTTACAGAGGGAACCGGAGCTGGATCCGGATATCCAGAGGGAACCGGAACTGGATCCGGATTTACAGAGGGAACCGGAGCTGGATCTGGATTTACAGAGGGAACCGGAGCTGGATCCGGATTTACAGAGGGAACCGGAGCTGGATCCGGAGTTACAGAGGGAAGCGGAGCTGGATCCGGATATCCAGAGGGAAGCGGAGCTGGATCCGGATTTACAGAGGGAACCGGAGCTGGATCCGGATTTACAGAGGGAACCGGAGCTGGATCCGGATTTACAGAGGGAACCGGAGCTGGATCCGGATTTACAGAGGGAACCGGAGCTGGATCCGGATTTACAGAGGGAACCGGAGGTGGATCCGGATATCCAGAGGGAACCGGAGGTGGATCCGGATTTACAGAGGGAACCGGAGCTGGATCCGGATTTACAGAGGGAACCGGAGCTGGATCCGGATTTACAGAGGGAACCGGAGCTGGATAACCGGAGCTGGATCCGGATTACAGAGGGAACCGGAGCTGGACCGATTTACAGAGGGAACCGGAGCTGGATCCGGATTTACAGGGGAACCGGAGCTGGATCCGGAGTTACAGAGGGAAGCGGAGCTGGGATCCGGATATCCAGAGGGAACCGGAACTGGATCCGGATTTACAGAGGAACGGAGCTGGATCCGGATTTACAGAGGGAACCGGAGCTGGATCCGGATTTTACAGAGGGAACCGGAGCTGGATCCGGATATCCAGAGGGAACGGAGGTGGATCCGGATTTACAGAGGGAACCGGAGGTGGATCCGGATTTACAGAGGGAACCGGAGCTGGATCCGGAGTTACAGAGGGAACCGGAGCTGGATCCGGATATCCAGAGCTGGTCGGTCTGAGCTGCCTCTTTCTCAGTTGCTCTGACCAGTGCTGTGTTGCTAAGTAACCTCGTGAAGTTTACCTTGAAATAATTAGAGCCGATGCCAGGATATTTCTTTCAATTTTAAAGCTCACAGGCACTCTTGCCACAGAATGGAACGCAGTTGCATTTATACACCACCTTTCAGGGTGTCTTAAAGTGTTTTACAGCCAATTAATTACTTTTGAACTGCAGTCGTTATTGTAATATGCGACAACATGGCAGTCAATGTATAGACAGCAAGATCCCACAAACATCAACCAGGTGCAATACCAGTTAATCTGTTTTTCTGGTGTTGAATGGCCAGGACACCAAGGGACACTCTGCTCTCCTCACCCTGGCGAAGATTAACTAGCTCCATGTAGACTGGACATGGAACCTGCCTCCTACCTGGTCTGTGGGCCTCAGGACCACACCACTTGCTAATTTGCCAATGGAGGCAGTGAGAGTGCTGAGCAGGTGCTTATTTTACCCTTTGGCTTGGAAAGGTTGGAAACTGTTAACACTGAAGTATCAGAGAGGCTGGGGAATGATTACCTCACTCGCTCAGTTCTGTGGAGACTATCTTTCAGAATATGGGAAAAGTTGATTCTTCATTTAAGCTTTGGTTCTGCGCGCTGGGAAAAACTCTTTGTAGTTCCTCTCCTTTGAACAGTAAAGAGCAATTTTACAATCTCATAAGGAGGGAGTGAAGGTGATTTCCGTGGTAAAACTGTCAGATACAATGTGATTCATGGAGGATTCTTTGAACTTTGATTAAAGTTTAAGTAAGGAAAAATAATTTTATGGGCCTGAAATAAATTGTTTTTTTATTGAAAATGATCCCTGAGCAGAGCTTCTGAGCAAAGTATGAATATCTGCCTGAGCTCTGGTATGAATTGGGATTCAAGGCGAGCACCTCTTGCAGTTGGGGTTCACACTGGCCGTCCATCTCTGGATTTTTGGTTTGGATATAGCCGGCACTGATGATTATTTGCTGGATGTAACGTGAGTTCGGTCAGTTCCAGTGGGCCTGGGGCCACAGAACAAAACCGGCCGCAATGTGGTGCAATTGGCAGCCGTGCCCACCTGGTTCCAGAGGCTGAACTTGCAGCTGTGTGTCAGAGGTTGTGGGTTCGAGCCGTATGAAGAGAGATTGGGACAATTGGGCTTGTATTCGCTAGAGTTTAGAAGAATGAGAGGGGATCTCATTGAAACTTATAAAATTCTAACAGGACTAGACAGACTAGATGCAGGAAGGATGTTCCCGATGGCGGGGGAGTCCAGAACCAGGGGTCACAGTCTAAGGATAAGGGGTAAGCCATTTAGGACTGAGATGAGGAATTTCTTCACCCAGAGAGTGGTGAACCTGTGGAATTCTCTACCACAGAAGGCAGTTGAGGCCAACTCATTAAATATATTCAAGAAGGAGTTTGATATATTTCTTAAGGCTAAGGGGATCAAGGGATATGGGGAGAAGGCAGGGACAGGGTACTGAGTTTGGATGATCAGCCATGATCTCATTAAATGGCAGAGCAGGCTCGAGGGGCCGAATGGCCTACTCCTGCTCCTATCTTCTATGTTTCTATGAGCCCTGGACCAGGCTGGCACTCCAATGCATTACTGAAGGAGTGCTGTATTGTTGGCGATGCCAATGACCTTTGTTAGAAAGTTCAAGGGTGGGGACAGGACTGGAATTGGCTGTGACCCTCCCCTCCCATCCCCCCTCCCCAGCACTTGTTCCTGTCTAGGCTGATGGATGAAGAATTGCCACATTGGAGAGGTCCCAGAGGCTTCACTTTGCCTGTAGAATCATGATCTTTCGATGAGATGGTAAATCAAGGCAGTGTAGAGGGAGCTTTACTCTGTATCTAACCCGTGCTGTACCTGCCCTGGGAGTGTTTGATGGGACAGTGTAGAGGGAGCTTTACTCTGTATCTAACCCGTGCTGTACCTGCCCTGGGCGTGTTTGATGGGACAGTCTAGAGGATTGTTGAAAGTTCTCTCTGTTAATCCGCCCATCCTTTTTGTAAGGTTTAAAGTTGATCTATCCCAGAATCGTTAGGAATTTGATGAACTGCAGAATTCTAAGTCACATTTCTTGCAGGAAGAAGTGACTGAGTACTATTGCAGTGAAACAGTATTAAATTTGGAAGATTGAAAGTCAAAGCATAATTTCCAAATATTCATTGGTTGCTCTCAGTGTTGGAACAATAAGATCTTGTTTAAAGACAGTCAGAAAGCGGATTTGCGGAATTGTCTGGCTCCCTGAATTGATGCCTGTTTGGTGTCGCAGGTTGGAGTGCTGTAATTGTGCGGCGAGTCTCGGGTTTAGTGATCGGTGGAAGTTGTACACTGCTGAATATTCGAGTTTTAATTCTCTTGATTTTTTTCGGTCCTGGTGGGGATCAGTGAAAGTTTCAGGGTGATGTTACGGATAGAGGATGGAGGAAGGGGTTGTCGAGCCAGGGATCCCAGGCACAATGCAGCTCTTCAGCCCAGTCAGTCTGGTTACTGTGAGCAATGCAGAATTACATAACTGAGTTACCAGTCTCAACAACACAGGCAGTGACTGGGAAACACCACTTGACCTTTAACCTCCTTAAAGGAGCTGTTTAAACGCAGGTTGTTGAAAGTCAGGGCTGATTGATCCATCAGTGTTTGGCAAACTGATGATTTCATCGCACCTGCAGATCATGCTGTTCCTGAGGAAATACAAATCACTTCCATAATTTATGTCATGTATTTCCTTAAGAAATGTTTTTAACTCCAGTCTGTGGGCCGGTTCTGGGTCTAAGTCAGTGCGTCAGCGTGGGGTGGGTTCCATGGTAAGTGCGTATCTGATCAGTTTGTTTCTGTCTGGAGTCAGTGCCAAACATCCTTGATTTGTACATTTCCCCATTCGGGCATGAAAACACGCTGTCTGTATTGTGGGGGGAGGAAGTCCAGACAGCAAGCCGAGCCAGGAGCTGTCTGAACATTACTGTCTGAAACTGGACTGTAACTCTATGAATAGTCATGCACAGTGAAACCTTTGCTGTCTGCGTGCAATCCCAACTAACCAGCTTTGGGACATGTAAGAGATTTTACATAACTGTCATTTTTCCAATATTTACTGCATATGTACAGGAGCCGACACTGAGACACACACAGGCCGTACAGTACCAGGCGGGAGTGAATTGTTCCTCTTTTACCCGCTGCATACTGTACATGTACAGGAGCCGACACTGAGACACACGGGCTGTACAGTACCAGACGGGAGTGAATCGTTCCCTTTGACCTGGTGTTTAGGTGATGATTAGGACTAATTCACAGTTTGAGAAATGAACTGAAATTGCCTGAGATCAGTCGTTGGGAAAATGCTAGAATCTATTATTAGGAACGTGATAACAGGGCACTTAGAAAATCATAATAGGATTGGGCAGAGTCAACGCGGATTTATGAAAGGGAAATCGTGTTTGACAAATCTCTTAGAGTTTTTTGAGGTTGTAGCTAGCAGGGTAGATAAGGGGAACCAGTGGATGTAGTATATTTGGATTTTCAAAAAGTATTCGATAAGGTGCCACACAAGAGGTTGTTACACATGGATTGAGGATTGGTTAACAGACAGAAAACAGAGAGTAGGAATAAACGGGTCATTTTCAGGTTGGCAGGCTGTAACTAGTGGGGTACCGCAAGGATCAGTGCTGGGGCCTCAGCTATTTACAATCTTTATCAATGACTTCGATGAGAGGACTGAGTGTAATGTATCCAAGTTTGCTGACGATATAAAGTTAGATGGGAAAGTAAGTTGTGAGGAGCCTGCAAAGAGGCTGTAAAGGGGTATAGACCGGTTAAGTGATGGGCAAGAATGTGGCAGATGGAATATAATGTGGAGAAATGTGAAGTTATCCACTTTGGTAGGAAAAATAGAAAAGCAGAGTATTTTTTAAATGGTGAGAGACTGTGAAATGTTGGTATTCAGAGGGACCTGGATGTCCTTGTACACAAATCACAGACAGTTAACATACAGGTACCGCAAGCAATTAGGAAAGCAAATGGCATGTTGGCCTTTATTACAAAAGGATTGGAGTATAAGAGTAAAGAAGTCTTGCTGCAATTATGTAGTTATTGTAGTGTCAGCTGTGGCTCAGTTGGTAGCACTCTCGCCTCTGAGTCAGAAGGTTGTGGGTTCAAGTCTCACTCCAGGGACTTGAGCAGATAAATCTAGCACTCCAGTGCTGCACTGTCTGAGGTGCCATCTTTCAGATGAGACATTAAACCAAGGCCCTGTCTGCTCTCAGGTGGACGTAAAACTCTCTACTCTCAATCATCAGCAAAGTGATGGAAGGTGTCATCGACAGTGCTATCAAGCGACACTGACTCACCAATAACCTGCTCACTGATGCCCAGTTTGGGTTCTGCCAAGACCACTTGGCTCCCGACCTCATTACAGCCTTGGTCCAAACATGGACAAAGGAGCTGAATTCCAGAGGTGAGGTGAGAGTGACTGCCCTTGACATCAAGGCAGCATTTGACCAAGTCTGGCATCAAGGAGCCCCAGTAAAACTGAAGTCAATGGGAATCATGGGGAAAACGCTCCACTGGCTGGAGTCATACCTAGCACAAAGGAAGATGGTTGTGGTGGTTGAAGGTCAATCATCACAGCCCCAGGACATCGCTGCAGGAGTTCCTCAGGGCAGTGTCCTAGGCCCAACCATCTTCAGCTGCTTCATCAATGACCTTCCCTCCAACATAAGGTCAGAAATGGGGATGTTCGCTGATGACTGCACAGTGTTCAGCGCCATTCACAACTCCACAGATAATGAAGCAGTCCATGCCCGCATGCAACAAGACCTGGACGACGTTCAGGCTTGGGCTGATAAGTGGCAGGTAACATTCGCGCCACACAAGTGCCAGGCAATTACTATCTCCAACAAGCGAGAGTCTAACCACCTCCCCTTGACATTCAATGGCATTACCATCGCCGAATCCCCCACTATCAACATCCTGGGGGTCACCATTAACCAGAAACTTAACTGGACCAGCCACATAAATACTGCGGCAACAAGAGCAGGTCAGAGACTAGGTATTCTGCGGCGAGTGTCTCACCTCCTGACTCCCCAAAGCCTTTCCACCATCTACAAGGCACAAGTAAGGAGTGTGATGGAATACTCTCCACTTGCCTGGATGAGTGCAGCTCCAACAACACTCAAGAAGCTCGACACCATCCAGGACAAAGCAGCCCGCTTGATTGGCACCCCATCCACCACCTTAAACATTCACTCCCTCCACCACCAGCGTACCATGGCTGCAGTGTGTACCATCTACAAGATGCACTGCAGCAACTCGCCAAGGCTTCTTTGGCAGCACCTCCCAAACCCGCGACCTCTTCCACCTAGAAGGAAAAGGGCAGCAGGGGCATGGGAACACCACCACCTCCAAGTTCCCCTCCAAGTCACATACCATCCTGACTAGGAAGTATATCGCCGATCCTTCATCGTCGCTGGGTCAAAATCCTGGAACTCCCTCCCTAGCAGCACTGTGGGAGTACCATCACCACACGGACTGCAGCGGTTCAAGAAGGCGGCTTACCACCACCTTCTCAAAGGCAATTAGGGATGGGCAATAAATGCTGACCTTGCCAGCGACACCCAGATCCCATAAACGAATAAAAAAAAAATCCCATGGCACGATTTCGAAGAAGAACAGGGGAGTTATCCCCGGTGTCCTAGCCAATATTTATCCCTCAATCAACATAACAAAAAACAGATTATCTGGTCATTATCACATTGCTGTTTGTGGGAGCTTGCTGTGCGCAAATTGGCTGCCGCGTTTCATACGTTACAACAGTGACTACACTCCAAAAGTACTTCATTGGCTGTAAAGCACTTTGAGACGTCCGGTGGTTGTGAAAGGCGCTATAGAAATGCAAGTCTTTCTCTTTTATATCGGGCCTTGGTGAGACCACACCTGGAGTATTGTGTACAGTTTTAGTTTCCTTACTTAACGAAGGATATACTTGCCATAGAGGGAGTGCAACAAAGGTTCATCAGACTGATTCATGGGATGGGGGGATTATCCTATGAGGAGAGATTGAGCAGACCAGGCCTATATTCCCCAGAATTTAAAAGAATGAGAGGTGATTTAATTGAAACATATAAAATTCTTAAGTGGATTGACAGGGTAGATGCTGGGAGATGCTTCCCCTGGCTGGGGAGTCTAGAACCAGAGGTCACAGTCTCAGGATAAGGGGTCGGCCATTTAGGACTAGTTGTGATCTTTGGAATCCAGAGCGTGTGGAGGCTCAGTCGTTGAGTATATTCAAGACAGAGATCAATTAGATTTTTGGATACGAAGCGAATCAAGGGATATGGGGATTTGACGGGAAAGTGGAGTTGATATAGAAGATCAGCCATGATCTTATTAAGGCTCAAAGGGCCGAATGGCCTACTCCTGCTCCTATTTCTTATGTTCTTATGAACTAATGGGGTTTGGGCCTTCAGCTGGTGACTCTCCTTGTTTGTGGCTAGTTGCCTCACTCCTCCCTCTCTCCCTCTC
>JASTWF010000052.1:207014-349626 GCA_030390025.1 Squalus acanthias
GGGGGAAGGAACTAAAGGCACAGTCTGTGTCAGGATGGAAGGCGGGAGAGATTAAATGTTGCAACTGGAGATGGCAGAATCATCAACAGCTGCCGCCTGAAAAAATAGGGGCCGAGGTTATGATCTGAAATTGTTGAACTCTATGTTGAGTCCAGAAGGCTGTAAAGTGTCTAATCGAAAGATGAGGTGCTGTTCCTCGAGCTTATGTTGAGCTTCATTGGAACAGTGTAAGAGGCCGATACAAAGAGATCTGAGTGGGAGTGGAGCGGAGAATTAAAGTGACTCTGCACCCTCCCTCCCCCCTCCCTGCCTCTACACCTGCTTAAAACCTGTTCGATCTCCAACTTTTACCAGTTCTGACGAAGGGTCACAGACCTGAAACGTTAACTCTGTTTCTCTCTCCACAGATGCTGCCTGACCTGCTGAGTGTTTCCAGCATTTTCTGTTGTTATTTCAGATTTCCAGCATCGGCAGTATTTTGCTATTATATACACTCCCCATCCCGCCTGAAGCCATGTGATTTCCTGGGAGAGGAGGAAAACCAGATAAAAACCCAGCCCAGTATGATGAGACCCGCATTAGATCAAACGTTTCGATGCAGTTCAGAGAGACTGGATCCAAACTCTATCTCGATTTTTCCATTTCTCAGATCTCTGGATTTCCAAGACTGCGGAGATGAACAGAAAATGAGTTTATAATGTAAACATGCTGCTCATTGCATTTATTAAGGGAAAATTGTAATAAATATTTGAAACGGGGCTATGGGAAAGCGCGGGGCAGTGAGATTAGTTTGGGATTGATACAGGTCTATGGGGAGAGAGCGGGGCAGTGGGATTAGTTTGGGATTAATACAGGTTTATGGGGAGAGAGCGGGGCAGTGGAATTAATTTGGGATTGATACAGGGCTATGGGGAGAGAGCGGGGCAGTGGGCTTAGTTTGGGGATTGATACAGGGCTATGGGGAGAGAGCGGGGCAGTGGGATTAGTTTGGGATTGATACAGGGCTATGGGGCGAGAGCGGGGCAGTGGGATTAGTTTGGGATTGATACAGGGCTATGGGGAGAGAGCGGGGCAGTGGGATTAATTTGGGATTAATACAGGTCTATGGGGAGAGAGCGGGGCAGTGGGATTAGTTTGGGATTGATACAGGGCTATGGGGAGAGCGGGGCCGTGGGATTAGTTTGGGATTTGTACAGGGCTATGGGGAGAGAGCGGGGCAGTGGGATTAGTTTGGGATTGATACAGGGCTATGGGGAGAGAGCGGGGCAGTGGGATTAGTTTTGGATTGGTACAGGGCTATGGGGAGAGCGGGGCCGTGGGATTAGTTTGGGATTGGTACAGGGCTATGGGGAGAGCGGGGCCGTGGGATTAGTTTGGGATTGATACAGGTCTATGGGGAGAGAGCGGGGCAGTGGGATTAGTTTGTGATTGGTACAGGGCTATGGGGAGAGAGCGGGGCAGTGGGATTAGTTTGGGATTGATACAGGGCTATGGGGAGAGAGCGGGGCAGTGGGATTAGTTTGGGATTGATACAGGGCTGTGGGGAGAGAGCGGGGCAGTGGGATTAGTTTGGGATTGATACAGGGCTATGGGGAGAGAGCGGGGCAGTGGGATTAGTTTGGGATTGATACATGGCTATGGGGAGAGAGTGGGGCAGTGAGATTAGTTTGGGATTGATACGTGGCTATGGGGAGAGAGCGGGGCAGTGGGATTAGTTTGGGATTGATAAAGGGCTATGGGGAGAGAGCGGGGCAGTGGGATTAGTTTGGGGATTGATACATGGCTATGGGGAGAGAGCGGGGCAGTGGGATTAGTTTGGGGATTGATACAGGGCTATGGGGAGAGAGCGGGGCAGTGGGATTAGTTTGGGATTGATACAGGGCTATGGGGAGAGAGCGGGGCAGTGGGATTAGTTTGGGATTGATACAGGGCTATGGGGAGAGAGCGGGGCAGTGGGATTAGTTTGGGGATTGATACAGGGCTATGGCGCGAGAGCGGGGCAGTGGGATTAGTTTGGGGATTGATACAGGGCTATGGGGAGAGAGCGGGGACGTGGGATTAGTTTGGGATTGATACAGGACTATGGGGAGAGAGCGGGGCAGTGGGATTAGTTTGGGATTGATACAGGATGATGGGGAGAGTGCGGGGCAGTGGGATTAGTTTGGGATTGAGACAGGGCTATGGGGAGAGCGGGGCAGTGGGATTAGTTTGGGATTGATACAGGGCTGTGGGGAGAGAGCGGGGCAGTGGGATTAGTTTGGGATTGATACAGGGCTATGGGGAGAGAGCGGGACAGGGGGATTAGTTTGGGATTGATACAGGGCTATGGGGAGAGAGCGGGGCAGGGGGATTAGTTTAGGATTGATACAGGGCTATGGGGTGAGAGCGGGGCAGTGGGATTAGTTTGAGATTGATACAGGGCTATGGGGAGAGAGCGGGGCAGTGGGATTAGTTTGGGATTGATACAGGGCTATGGGGAGAGAGCGGGGCAGTGGGATTAGTTTGGGATTGATACAGGGCTATGGGGAGAGAGCGGGACAGGGGGATTAGTTTGGGATTGATACAGGGCTATGGGGAGAGAGCGGGGCAGGGGGATTAGTTTAGGATTGATACAGGGCTATGGGGTGAGAGCGGGGCAGTGGGATTAGTTTGGGATTGATACAGGGCTATGGGGAGAGAGCGGGGCAGTGGGATTAGTTTGGGATTGATACAGGGCTATGGGGAGAGAGCGGGGCAGTGGGATTAGTTTGGGATTGATACAGGGCTATGGGGAGAGAGCGGGGCAGTGGGATTAGTTTGGGATTGATACAGGGCTATGGGGAGAGAGCGGGGCAGTGGGATTAGTTTGGGGATTGATACAGGGCTATGGGGAGAGAGCGGGGCAGTGGGATTAGTTTGGGGATTGATACAGGGCTATGGGGAGAGAGCGGGGCAGTGGGATTAGTTTGGGATTGATACAGGGCCATGGGGAGAGAGCGGGGCAGTGGGATTAGTTTGGGATTGATACAGGGCTATGGGGAGAGAGCGGGGCAGTGGGATTAGTTTGGGATTGATACAGGGCTATGGGGAGAGAGCGGGGCAGTGGGATTAGTTTGGGATTGATACAGGGCTATGGGGAGAGAGCGGGGCAGTGGGATTAGTTTGGGATTGCTCTAGCAATGGGCCAAATGGCCTCCTACTGTGCTGTAAAGTTCTGTAGCTTCAATTCAAGTTGCAGAGAACAAAGAAACAAGCACCTGTACAGAGGAACAGGCCTCCCCTTTGAATATGTTACCTGATGAGTTTGAGCAAATATCTGTAAATGTACAGGATTTTATGAGCACTGCTGTCATTGTATCTGAACCCTCCAATTCCGGGAACTGATAGTCCTTTACTGCATAGATCTATTCATATCTTGTCCTAATCATAGCAATTTACATAATTTCTTCCATAAAATTGGTTGCCAATAACACAAGCGGAGTCTGGTAAAAATGAAATGTGATGTTTGTTGTCTATAATCAGCTGTTGCAAAGGAAGTAAATATTGGTTTTCTGTCTTCTGCTAAAGTCTTATTGTGAAAACAATTTTAACTCATCGAGAATCCAACGTCAATTACTACAAATCCAATCTTTTGTATCTTGACAGAGGACCCGTGGACATTGGTGTCTTCAGAGGCTCCACCATTACAGGAAACTTCCCTATTTTGAAAGAGGCCTACAATGAAAGAAGCAGGTTTTATTCAGCCATTTGTCCCGGGCTGGTTTCACCATTTTTCCTGTTAGTGGATCTTGTCCCGCAGGATCTGTAACCTGGACCTTTTCTGTGTTCCTCCCTTGGCAGATGCGCATCATCCGAGGATAAGGAATGACCTTACTTACGGGCATCTGTTTACTAGATCCATCATCGCTGCCTGACTAATTTCCAGGATGTGGGATGTTAAACACAGACTAGGTTTTGCAGACTGAAGCAACTGATAAATGTGTTTACAGTTAAATAAAAGCATTCCCCAAATACTGACAGTGCAATGTGCGGATGTAAACATTCTTAATTACCCTTTGGGGGGTGGGCTCAGAGGAGGAGACCAGGAAGCTCCAGAGCGATTTGGACAGACTGGGTGATTGGGCGGATAAATGGCAGATGCACTATAATGTGGACAAGTGCGAAGTTATCCACCTTGGGTGCAGGAACGGGAGGGCAAATTATTATTTAAATGGCAATAAATTGGGAGAGGGGGAAGTACAGAGAGACCTGGGTGTTCTTGTACACCAGTCACTGAAGGCGAGCATGCAGGTGCAACAGGCGGTCAAGAAGGCAAACGGTATGCTGGCCTTCATAGCAAAAGGGTTGGAATACAGGAACAGGGATACCTTGCTGCAGCTGTACAGGGCACTGGTGAGACCACACCTCGAGTACTATGTACAGTTTTGGTCGCCTCATCTGAGGAAAGATGTTCTTGCCATGGAGGGGGTGCAGCGGCGATTCACCAGGCTGATACCAGGAATGGCGGGATTGACCTATGAGGAGAGACTATGTAGTTTAGGGATGTACACACTGGAGTTTAGAAGATTGAGAGGGGACCTCATAGAAGTGTATCAAATTCTGACAGGTCTAGACAGACTAGATGCAGAAGGAATGTTTCCCTTGGCGGGTGAGAACAGAACTAGAGGACATAATTTAAGGATAAGGGCTAAACCATTTAGGACAGAAATGAGGGGGAATTTCTTCACTCAGAGGGTGGTGAACCTGTGGAACTCATTGCCACAGAGGGCAGTGTACGCCAGCTCATTAAATATATTTAAGAGGGAATTAGATATATTTCTACAGGCAAAAGGGGTTAAGGGTTACGGAGAGAAGGCAGGGACGGGATACTGAATTGGAGGATCAGCCATGATCTCATTAAATGGCGGAGCAGGCTCGAAGGGCCGGATGGCCTACTCCTGCTCCTATCTTCTATGTATCTATGTATCTATGTAAGGACAATTCCGGAAGAAATAGTCTAATGGTTCACTAATCAAAGTCATGGGGGGAGAAATTCATTATAGCCCAGGATTGGGCAGTAACTTTAGAAAAGTTTGAGAATTAGCGCCAGGCGCTATTGCTTCAAACCGCACACAAAATTCAGTCTCATTGCACAAAGAAAGGATTGGAGCACTAAATCAAGCGCTAATAGCCTAGCTCAGTGGCGTTAAACTCGAAGTGCTGACCAATATCGGGTGCAGTCTAATCACAAGTCATCATTGCCACAGGCTCTTTCCAGTTCTTAAAGGGGAGGTTCATTGATGCTGCAGAACCTCATTCTCCTCATTGCTGGCTGTGCAGCCCCCATTAATGTAACCAAGTGTAGCACTTTGATATGTTGTGAGAATAAATGTAACTAATTGTTAGTCACCACAACACTCCTGATATTAAACAACCTTTAAATGACTGAATTAAACTGTTGCACAGTGTCAAACTGACAAGGAAGCAGTGAAACAGCACTAACCTGAGAGCTGCGACTCATTACTCATGATCCCTTTAAGTAGCGCCCCTGAAGCCAGCATCCACCTGCTTGACACCTCCTCTCCCTGTCACTGTCGGGACGAGGCGCTAAGGCATGGGGCAACAATGAATTTTGCAGATTGAATGCCCAGTGAGCGTTGCGTGCTCACTGATGTCACGATCTGCCTGGCGCTGAGGTCCCCGGCGCTAACTCGTAGTGGTGGCACTACGGTGGGGGGGGGGGCAATCAGATTTGACGCGCGTCGCTGAATTCGCCTCGCCGCGGCGCTACTGCCTCAGCGCCCCATTAGCGCCCCTGCCAGGCGCTAACTGGAGTCACTAAGGTACCGAATTTATACCGCCTGGTTTCTACGGAGGCAAATTAATCACCTTACATCACTTTTGTTTTCGGAGTATCTTACGAAAATATATTGTGATGTAATATCTCAACAAGATCTGATCACACTACAGAATGCCAAAAGTTCTTTAACTTCTTAATTCTTTTAAAGACATTTTTAGACAATTTTACACTCAAATACACAACTGATCTTCACACAGATAAATAAATGTGTTACATAAAGAGAGGGAGGCAGTATCTCTTGTTTACAGCAATCCAAACATGCTGAACAAGTCCCCCGTAATGAAGGAATGAATGAAAAGAACCGCTTTGATTTTTGGATCAAAAGAGGCTGATCGATCGATCATGAATTACCAATGGAATCAGCACTTTAATAATATGTGGCAGGGATGGAGAGGTGTCCGGGCAAGGAAGCACATCACCTCTGTGAAAATGGACCAAGGGCTTCTGGGCCAGAGGATGTGACATCAAGCCTTGGAGGGTCCCCACTGCTTCAGCGGGTCTTCTGCAGATCGACTAAAATCACACAACCCAGAGAGTCTATTAATAGAGAGGACAGTTCTGGCCCATCAGCATCCCCCACCATCCACCCGAACATCCAGAAAGAAAGAGCCTGACTAAACGTCTACAGCACAGAAACAGGCCATTCGGCCCAACAGGTCTGTGCCCGGTGTTTCTGCTCCACACCAGCCTCCTCCCACCCCTCTTCATCTCACCCCATCAGCATATCCTTCTATTCCTTTCTCCCTCATGTGTTTATCCAGCTTCCCCTTAAATGCCTCTATTCTATTCGCCTCAACCACTCCCTGTGGGGGCGAGTTCCACATTCTCACCCCTCTTTGGGTGACATTCAGTGATCAGGCCATTCAAAACGCCGATGAAACTCCAGTGCGAATGCAAGCTGCCGATGACGATATTGCCTTGCAGAACGTGACTTGGCCTCATTGAGCTGGTGGGGCAGGGATGGAACTGCGGTGAGTTGTCGGGGAGAAAGAACCAACATTGCAGCGGTTGGCCATCACTGTCCCGAGCTCCTTCACAACCCCTGAACGTCAGGAGAGAGCCGGCGTCCACGTGTGCTTGTGGTCAAAGTGCTACTTGATCCAGAGCGTGACCTCTGACCACAGCGCCTCCCGAAACTCGCCAACCGCTTATTCATAAATCCATAAATAGGCAATATGCAAATACGATTAATGTGATGGGGAGTATAAATTGTAACGCTAACAAGGGAAATCATTTATTGCAGATATTTTATTTATTTTAATGCACTGAGCACACAGATGTTGAGCTACAGATGTGTAAACTCCAGCGTACACGTAAAGCACTCGTACATCGAAGCTGAGCACTCCCAGGTTAAGTTTATGTCCAGTTAAAGCTGCCCTCTCTACTGTCCAAAGAAATGTCCTTTACTCCCCAGCCTCAGGGAACTCTCTCCCCCAAAACGCTGTTGAGGCTGAGGTGGGGTTCAATTGAAAATTTCAAAACCGCGATGGATAGATTTTTGTTCGGCAAGGGTTACGGAACCGAGGCGGGTAGATGGAGTGAAGATACAGATCGGCCGTGATCTAATTGAAGGGCGGAACAGGCTCGAGGGGCTGAATGGCCTCCCCCCCTGTTTCCGTTGCACCGACGCGACGTTTCCTGTGACTGTCCAACAACAGCCCGCTGTGAGCTGACTCTCACTAGAGATTGTGCTGGGGCCGTCTCAAGCTCAGGTCTCTCAGGGTCCGTGGGTCTGGCCCGGGCCCCGGGGAGTAAAGGAACGACACCCAGTGACAACCTCTGGAAAAGTGCAGCAGATGTTGAGGTTTCCTCTCTGAGGGGGCAGTTCTCCATGTCACATCCATTGTGCCGTTGCTGCACTGAAGTAACTGATTAATATCCTCATCCCTTCCAAAAGATAATCCATTTAGAATGTTGTCGCATCACACTTACAGCCAACTCCTTAAGCTCATTAAGCTGTTCTGAAAATCTCCTTTTTTGTAAGTGAAACAGCATTTAAAAAATAACTAATTAATTTAGCCTGCAATTCTCATGAGGTGCTTGTTGATTAGTGATGATACTGAAGTACCCCACACTCGTATCCTCCCACTCTCTGATGCTCTGCCAGTTACAAGGCCATCATTATTTGGGAGAATATTTCAGGACTTCACTATATCAGACGGGACAGCAGCCTTGTAATACTGTTGGGGTGCATCTCCAACAGGCTGTGAGGGTGTAAAACTGGCCTTGGGGATCGGCTGGCCGAGACTGATACAACTGAAATGAAAATCGTTGGTTTCTGTAACAGAACGATCGGCATTGCCTGGCCTACACCTACATTGCAAGTTTAAAACCTACCCCATGGTGTATTGGTCTCGGGATGTGGGCGTCGCTGGCATGGCCGGGATTTATTGCCCATCACTAGTTTCCCTGCAGTCTGTTCTCCCACTGTTGTAGTTTATTGTATTTCACTGGGCGAGAGATACTTTATTTTGTGCATTTTTATGATCACTGTGTTTGAGGTTGAAACACTTTCTGTTTTTCGCACCCAGTGTCAGCACTAAGCTGGGCCAAGTCTGGCTCTGTATGGTTAGATGCAAAGCAAAGCTGCCAACAGAGTCCCGCAGCCTAATCTGAGGGCACCCCTTACAATGCCCATGTGGTATTTCAAAAACAACAACAACTTGTATTTATGTAGCACCTTTAATGTAGTAAAACGTCCTAAAGTGCTTCACAAGAGCGTTAAAAACAAAAATAGCCAATTTAATACTATTTTTCACCTTATTCGAGGACCACGTCCTTGAGGAGCTAGGTTGAGGTGCCCAAACTCATTTTACAATCTCGATGTATGCAGGCAGTACAAGGGCAGTACACAGGCAATACGCAGTCAGTACGCGGACAGCACACAGCAGTACACAGGCAATACGCGGGCAGTACAAAGTCAGTACAGAGTCAGTACAGAGTCAGTACGCAGTCAGTACACGGTCAGTACACAGTCAGTACGCGGGCAGTACACAGGCAATACGCAGTCAATACACAGTCAGTACGCGGGCAGTACGCGGGCAGTACACAGTCAGTACAGAGTCAGTACAGAGTCAGTACGCAGTCAGTACACGATCAGTACACAGTTAGTACGCGGGCAGTACACAGGCAATACGCAGTCAATACATGGTCAGTACATGGGCAGTACAACGGCAGTACACAGTCAGTGCATGGTCAGCACACAGTCAGTACACAGTGAGTACAGAGTCAGTACACAGTAAGTACACAGTCATTACACGGTCAGTACACAGTCAGTACACAGTCAGTACACGGTCAGTACAGAGTCAGTACGCAGTCAATACGTGGGCAGTACACAGGCAATACGCGGGCAGTACACAGTCAGTACACAGTCAGTACACAGTCAGTACACGGTCAGTCCACAGTCAGTACACAGTCAGTACACAGTCAGTACACAGTGAGTACACAGTGAGTACACGGTCAGTACACAGTCAGTCCACAGTCAGTACACAGTGAGTACACGGTCAGTACACAGTCAGTACACAGTCAGTACACAGTCAGTACGCAGTCAGTACGCAGTCAGTACGCAGTACAGAGTCAGTACACAGTCAGTACAGAGTCAGTACGCTGTCAGTACACAGTCAGTACAGAGTCAGTACACCGTCAGTACACAGTCAGTACAGAGTCAACTCAGCTGCCCGTGTCCTAACTCGCACCAAGTCCCGTTCACCCATCACCCCTGTGCTCGCTGACCTACATTGGCTCCCGGTCCGGCAACGCCTCGATTTCAAAATTCTCATCCTTGCTTTCAAATCCCTCCATGGCCTCGCCCCTCCCTATCTCTGTAATCTCCTCCAGCCCCTACAAACCTCCGAGATCTCTGCACTCCTCTAATTCTGGCCTCTTGAACATCCCCGATTTCCATCGCTCCACCATTGGCGGCCGTGCCTTCAGCCGCCTGGGCCCTAAGCTCTGGAATTCCCTCCCTAAACCTCTCCACCTCTCTCTCCTCCTTTAAGACGCTCCTTAAAACCGACCGCTTTGACCAAGCTTTTGGTCACCTGTCCCTAATATCTCCACATGTGGCTCGGTGTCAGGTTTTGTTATGTAACGCTCCTGTGAAGCTCCTTGGGACGTTTTACTAAGTTAAAGGAGCTATATAAATACAAGTTGTTGTTGTTGTTGACCCTTGGTTAGACCACACTTGGGGGTAAAAATTCACTTGGTTGCGCCTCCCGTTAGCGCCTTAAGAGGTCGCTAATGGGGCGCAAAGCCGCTAACGCCCGGGCGCAGCGATGTTTGCGCCGCTCGAGAACTTAACTTGAGATTGTGCGGCGGCGCTAAAACTTACCGCTGCGACCACCTGCGCGCGCAGATTGTGACGTCATTCCATGGTGCAACGCCCTTGGGGCGCCCCGGAGCGGAAATTGAGTGGCGCCCCCTGCCTTACCGCCTGGCGCTTCCAACGACCGGAAGACTGGAACGTTATCAATCGGTGTGGGGCTGGGTGGGGCGCTATTTAAAGGGGGCCTCTTCCTGTCTTTTTCTGTGGTCGACATTTATGCACCACTCGTTCTGAGAGAGAGAGAGAGATTCGGAGAGAGAGAGAGAGAGACTTCTACATTGACTCAACGCTTTGTGAGGTAGTTTTGCCTAGTTCATCCTAACTTTGTTGCTACTTTAGTTGCTGTACCTCATTACTTTTCTGGCAAAGAGAATATGGGGGCTGCAATGATCGGGGGCGTCGTCCTGCTCCAGCTGAATCGGAGGATAAAGAGACGCAGACAGAGAGTGGCAATGATGGCCAGACAGAGGAGGGCCATCAGGCGCATGTACAGGAGAGCTTACCCTCCCAGGGTATATCGTGAACAGCTCTCCTACATCCATATGTCTGAGGAGCTGTGTTTGCGGAGGCTGCGATTCAGCAAGGAGGTGGTCACTGAGCTCTGCCACCTGCTGCAGCCAGATCTGCAGCCTCAGCTGAGGTCCAGGACGTCTCTGTCGGTGGCAGTGAAGGTCACAGTGGCTTTGAACTTCTACGCCACTGGCTCATTCCAAGCTGCTGTTGGGGACCTCGCCAATATCTCCCAGTTTGCGGTGCATCGCTGCATCCGGCAGGTCACCAATGCCCTCTTCAGAAGGAGACGAGACTTCATCTCTTTCCCTATGACCCCAGACAAGCAGCGTGACCGTGCTCTGGGCTTTGCGAGGGTAGCGGGCTTCCCCATGGTGCAGGGCGCCATTGACTGCACGCATGTGGCTTTGCGTGCTCCGCGAGAGAATGCAGAGGAATTCAGGAACAGAAAGGGGTTCCATTCCTTGAATGTGCAGTTGGTCTGTGACCACAGACAGGTGATACTCACTGTCAGTGCCCACTATCCGGGCAGCTGCCACGATGCTTTCATCCTGCGCCAGACTACTGTGGCAGAAGTTTTCGAGGCACCGCATCAGCCAGTTGGTTGGCTTCTGGGGGACAAGGGGTACGCATTGAGCACCTGGCTGATGACACCGCTCCGTACGCCCAACACCCCTGCTGAGCTGCGGTACAATGAAAGCCATCAAGCAACCAGGAACATTATTGAGCGCACAATCGGCGTGCTGAAACAACGGTTCCGCTGTCTGGACCATTCCGGAGGAGCCCTGCAGTACTCGCCTGAGCAAGTTTCGAACTTCGTAGTCGTGTGCTGCATGTTGCACAACATGGCAATCCTCAGGACCCAGCCAATGCCACCAGGCCTTGTAGCACCACCAGAGGAGGAGGAGGAAGAGGAGGAAGAGGACGAGGACGATGATCATCAGCAGCACCAAGGCAGGAGGGCGGCCCACAATGGTCAAACTGCAAGGGCCGTCCGTCAACGACTAATAGCAAGCCACTTCTAGGGCCCCTGCCATTGCTACAAACACTAATCAACCCAGCACGCAACCCCTAAGCCGGCCAAGGCACCAATAATTCCAACCACCAGCCATGTATATTTTGAATACAGAAACTTATTTATTTTACAAACTCTGTGTGTGTCAATTCCTCATGACAAACTCATAGAAATAAACACAAAAAAACAGTCAATAACATAACTGGTTCTCACAACCTGGAGATAATGTCCAAAACACTAAACAAAAGTTGGACCATGAACCTCGGCCTTTAATAAAAAAATGACCAGCATTTTGGCACACCTCCTACTTTTTGCCCTTCGAGGGTGATCTCCTTCCCTTGCGCACTTCCCCCCTTCTAACCCTACTGCTCCTCCGTAATGGGACCTCAGTGGCTGCAGCAAGGCTGGTGGAAGGCTGCTGCTCGTCAGACCCTGACACTGCAGATGCCCCTGAAGGACGGCCTCGACCAGTTCTGGGCCTGGAGGGCCCGGCTGCAGGCTGCACCAACTCTGCATGGGCGGCAGCAGTCTGTCCTACAGGCGGTGGCAAGTGCAGTGGAGAAGTGACAGTGTTGGCAGCAGGAATGCTGTCATCGTGAGAGAGGACAGCAACTCCCTGCTCGCCCGACACACTGGCACTCCCACGGGGCAGCACTTCAGCATCCGGAGCAATCTGCCGGAGAACAGATTGCTGGCCTGCTGCGGCGCGGTGACAGCCCCGGGGACATGTGCACGAACCATCGAGGTTGGCAGCAGTCTGTGCTCGCGTGGCCTCCATCTGAGTCTGTATGAGAGCAGTCAGAGGTGGGATCACGGCAGCCAGTGACTGAATTGCAGCACTAAGCGTTAGTGTGGCATCCGCCTGTGCTACAGCGAAGTGCTCCACACTCCTTGCCAGTGACTCAATGCATTCGGGCACCCTTCCCACTGCACCCATGAGCTCAGTGTGCATGCCCACCGCCTGGGTGTTCATTTCTGCAATCAGCCGCTCCTCCTCTGCGTCCATTGCAGTAGGAGTGTCTGGCATACTCTCCCTCTGGGGAGAAGGCTCCCGTTCTTCCCTAGCCCCCCCATGGCGTTGCTGCAGCCCGCTGGGTCCTGGAGCTTCACCATCATCAGCCCCTTCCCCCCTGCTCCCCTCCGGGGAAGGCGTGTTCCCAGTGTGGGCATGGGCTTCCTCGGGAGAGGGTGGCACTGATGCTCTGGCTTCCTCTTCCTCCTCAGCTGCAGCATCACTCCCAGTGGCAGCTTCAGGGCCCGTCTCCTCAGCTGGTGAATCACCATCTGAAAGCAGGGAGGTACAAGATTGGCTTTAGCGTGAGGACAGGGTGGCAGTAAGGGAGGAATAAGTGCAGCGAGTTAGCAAGTTGGATTGAAAGTGTCAAAGGCTGGTATTGTGAGGGACAAGTGGAAGGACAGAGGACAAAAAGGTGATGACCTTACCATTGCTGTCCACAACGGGGTCGGCGTCTCCAGTGGCGACGGGACCGATCACCCGGCTTGCCACAATCCTGTGGACGCGCTCCTCCAGATCGCTGAGGGGTTGCAGCTGAAGCCGCCCTCCACCCGTCCGTTGCTGCTGTCTCCGATTATGAGCCAGCTTAGCCTGCAAGAAAAAGGACAGCATCTGAGTAAATATACAGCCATGGTCTTGCCTGATGTGCCTCCCATAGGTGAATAGCCCTTACAATATACAGCCATGGTCTTGCCTGATGTGCCTCCCATAGGTGAATAGCCCTTACTGTATGCAAAGTGTAGAATGTGTGTGTGTGTTTCATGAAAGGGCCATAGGTGTTGGATGAGTGTTGTGCATTGGGGTTTTAAGACCCTCTGGCCATAGAGTGAGGTTGAGATGGAGGGATGGAGAGGTATTGAGAAAAAGCCACTCACCCTGACGACCCGAGTGAGGTCGTTGAACTTTTTGCGGCATTGAACATGGGTCCTGGGCACCATGCTCCTGGAGGAGACGCTCTGAGCCACCTCCCTCCACACTCTTCTGAACTCGCGTGGCAAAGGCCTCCTGCCACTCTCAGGGAACAGCATACATCGTCTGCGCTCCACTGCGTCAACCAGAGCATCCAAGGCCCGCTCGGTGAAGCGATGAGCGCGTTCTCTCACCCTCTCCATGCTTGGCAGCAAAATGGATTACAGGTCTCTCCAGGCTGAGATTCAAGGCTGCAATGAGCAGGGTGTGGCTGGGGAGCAAGTGGCCCCCCCCGCTTTAAGAAGTGGCCGGCGCCAGTGTGTCTGTGTTCCCTCGCTAACTGGCAGCAGCTGCGCTGCGCTCGTGCGCTGAGTTAGCGCCTCACTCCTTGGCCTTTGCGCCTTAAGAGAGGTGTGCAGCGCCTACTTTAGCGCTCCACTCACCTCCCGGGGCGGTAAAAGTGAAGTTTCCTGTCAGTGCCGATAATTAGCGGCAGGCGCTAATATTTGCGTCCGGACGATATTTGCGCCCCAAATGGGGCGCGACCTAATTTCTACCCCGAGTACTGCGTACAGTTCTGGTCTCTATATTACAAAAAGGATATAGAGGCACTAGGATATTCTCAGGGCTGGGGTCATAGAGGTTCTGGGCTCCACCACCATCTCCTTAGCCTTAGGCAGGTGGTGTGGAGGACGGGATAGGCAGTCAGTACACAGTCAGTACACGGTCAGTACGCAGTCAGTACGCAGTCAGTACGCAGTCAGTATGCAGTCAGTACGCAGTCAGTACGCGGTCAGCACGCGGTCAGTACACAGTCAGTACGCAGTCAGTACAGAGTCAGTACGCAGTCAGTACACAGTCAGTACGCAGTCAGCACGCGGTCAGTACAGAGTCAGTACAGAGTCAGTACGCAGTCAGTACGCAGTCAGTATACGGGTGGTACGCAGTCAATACGCAGTCAATAAGCAGTCAGTACGCAGTCAGTACGCGGGCGGTATGCATTCAGTACACAGTCAATATGCAGTCAGTACACAGTCAGTACGTGGGCAGTACACGGGCAGTACACAGTCAGTACACGGGCGGTACACAGTCAGTATGCGGGCAGTACACAGTCAGTACACAGTCAGTATGCGGGCAGTACGCGGGCAGTACACAGTCAGTACACGGTCAGTACACAGTCAGTATGCTGGCAGTACACAGTCAGTACACAGTCAGTACGCGGGTGGTACACAGTCAGTACGTGGGCAGTACACGGGCAGTACACAGTCAGTATGCGGGCAGTACACAGTCAGTACACAGTCAGTACGCAGTCAGTACACAGTCAATACAGAGTCAGTACACAGACAGTACACAGTCAGTACAGAGTCAGTACACGGTCAGTACACAGTCAGTACAGAGTCAGTACAGAGTCAGTACACAGTTAGTACGCAGTCAGTACAGAGTCAGTACACGGTCAGTACACAGTCAGTACAGAGTCAGTACACAGTCAGTACGCAGTCAGTACAGAGTCAGTACACGGTCAGTAAGCGGTCAGTACGCAGTCAGTACACAGTCAGTACACAGTCAGTACACACTCAGTGCACAGTCAGTACACAGTCAGTACGCAGTCAGTACGCAGTCAGTACACAGTCAGTACACAGTCAGTATGTGGGCAGTACACAGTCAGTACGCAGTCAGTACACGGTCAGTACACGGTCAGTACACGGTCAGTACGCAGTCAGTACACAGTCAGTACACAGTCAGTACACGGTCAGTACGCAGTCAGTACGCGGTCAGTACGCGGGCAGTACACAGTCAGTACGCAGTCAGTACACAGTCAGTACGCAGTAAGTACGCGGGCAGTACACAGTCAGTATGCAGTCAGAACACAGTCAGTACACGGTCAGTACGCAGTCAGTACACAGTCAGTACGCAGTCAGTACACAGTCAGTACACAGTCAGTACACGGTCAGTACGCAGTCAGTACGCAGTCAGTACGCGGTCAGTACGCGGTCAGTACGCGGTCAGTGCACGGTCAGTACGCAGTCAGTACGCAGTCAATACGCAGTCAGTACACAGTCAGTACACAGTCAGTACACAGTCAGTACGCAGTCAGTACAGAGTCAGTACACGGTCAGTAAGCGGTCAGTACGCAGTCAGTACACAGTCAGTACAGAGTCAGTACACAGTCAGTACGCAGTCAGTACGCAGTCAGTACACAGTCAGTACACAGTCAGTACACGGTCAGTACGCAGTCAGTACGCAGTCAGTACAGAGTCAGTACACGGTCAGTACGCAGTCAGTACACAGTCAGTACACAGTCAGTACACAGTCAGTGCACAGTCAGTACACGGTCAGTACGTGGGCAGTACACAGTCAGTACGCAGTCAGTACACGGTCAGTACGCAGTAAGTACGCGGGCAGTACACAGTCAGTATGCAGTCAGAACACAGTCAGTACACGGTCAGTACGCAGTCAGTACACAGTCAGTACGCAGTCAGTACACAGTCAGTACACGGTCAGTACGCAGTCAGTACGCAGTCAGTACGCGGTCAGTACGCGGTCAGTGCACGGTCAGTACGCAGTCAGTACGCAGTCAATACGCAGTCAGTACACAGTCAGTATGTGGTCAGCACGCGGTCAGTACGTGGTCAGTACACGGTCAGTACGCAGTCAGTACACAGTCAGTACACAGTCAGTACAGAGTCAGTACACAGTCAGTACGCAGTCAGTACACAGTCAGTGCACAGTCAGTACGCAGTCAGTACACAGTCAGTACACAGTCAGTACAGAGTCAGTACACAGTCAGTACGCAGTCAATACGCAGTCAATACACAGTCAGTACGCAGTCAGTACACAGTCAGTACGCAGTCAGTACACAGTCAGTACGCAGTCAGCATGCGGTCAGTACAGAGTCAGTATGCAGTCAGTACAGAGTCAGTACGCAGTCAGTACGCAGTCAGTATACGGGTGGTACGCAGTCAATACGCAGTCAATAAGCAGTCAGTACGTAGTCAGTACGCGGGCGGTATGCATTCAGTACACAGTCAATATGCAGTCAGTACACAGTCAGTACGTGGGCAGTACACGGGCAGTACACAGTCAGTACACGGGCGGTACACAGTCAGTACACAGTCAGTATGCGGGCAGTACACAGTCAGTACACAGTCAGTATGTGGGCGGTACGCGGGCAGTACACAGTCAGTACACGGTCAGTACACAGTCAGTATGCTGGCAGTACACAGTCAGTACACAGTCAGTACGCGGGTGGTACACAGTCAGTACGTGGGCAGTACACGGGCAGTACACAGTCAGTATGCGGGCGGTACACAGTCAGTACACAGTCAGTACGTGGGCGGTATGCGGGCAGTACACAGTCAGTACACGGTCAGTACGCGGTCAGTACGCAGTCAGTACGTGGGCGGTACGCAGTGAATAGGCAGTCAGTACGCAGTCAATACGCAGTCAGTACATAGTCAGTACGCGGGCGGTCCGCGGGCGGTACACAGTCAGTACACGGTCAGTACGCAGTCAGTACGCAGTCAATACGCAGTCAGTACGCAGTCAGTACGCGGGCGGTACGCGGGCAGTACACACTGCAACTGATCTGGAAGCAGTAGGTGTGTTATCAATGCAGCAAAGTCTCTGTTAAATAAATACGAAGATAGTATCTTCTTTGTTCTGTGTTTGCATTTTCTTACTGATGTGAATTAGGCTGCACGCACCACATGTAATGAGAGCCATTCGGAACTGGCTTGCTTTATGGGATGTTCCACTCAGGTGGTTTCCTATAGGTTGTTTTCTAACAGCAGGTAATTCAATAATACCTTCTTTGTTTGTTTTCCTTTTATTGAAGGAAGGCGTTGAACTTTAGGAAACAGGAGCCAGCTGGTAGAGGATTCCTAATTTCAATCTAATTTCTTAATTTAACACTTGGTTAAGCAGGCAGAAAGGCAGACCGATTATTCTCCAGACGCATTCTTCACACCTTCTACAATATCACTCCTGTTGTTGTTCTAATACTTTAACAGAACTGGAAATAAATAATAATTCTGTACAACAGCCGTAATCATCACTGGGCTGAACATGTGGGACTTGGTGAGACCGTATTGAACTCATTTATTCACCACCCTGCGAACAATTGGGTTGCTTTGCGCCTCCCGTTAGCGCCCGGGTGCAGCGCAGCTAACGCCTCCCGTGAAATTCAGTGGGGGGTTAGCGGCGGCGGTAGCTGGTAGCGCCCTGTGGCGTTGTGCCTCCGGTGATGATGTCATCGCCGTGCACAGCGCCCCGCTCGCGCCCCGGCCGCAAACCTCGATCGCGCCCCCTGACCTATCGCCGGACGAGATGTCCGACAGGGTCAGGGGGCGTTTGTGGAGTCGCGGCGGCGGTATTTAAAGGGGCAGGTGCCAGGACCTGCCCCCTTCCCCTCTTTCAATCGGGGTGTCGGCCGCGATCGCTCCTCTTGAGTGTCGGGCTGTTTCCCCGGCACCCCGCTCCCCGGTGGTCCAGCAGGGCCCCGGGTGTGCACAGCGCTAGGCCCTTCCCCTTTAATCAGGGGAAGTCGCACAACACCAGGTAATAGTCCAACAGTTTTATTTGAAATTACGAGCTTTCGGAGCTCTGCTCACTGTACCTGTACCTGAAGAAGGAGCAGCGCTCCGAAAGCTCGTAATTTCAACTAAAACTGTTGGACTATAACCTGGTGTTGTGCGACTTCTCATTTTTGTCCACCACAGTCCAACACCGGCATCTCCGCATTTAATCAGGGGAGGGAGGCCTGTAATACCGCGGTGCTACGTGCCGACGCGCGTGACGCTGCTGCACGTAGCGCCGCGATATTCAGCGGTAGCGCCCCAGGACGGAGGGGAAGCGCTTCCAGTCGCGGCCCTGCCTCCTGCCTGGGGTGCTACCACTGAATTTGTGGCACGGGGGCGCTAACTTTTTCAGGGCGCTAAAAGTAGCGCCTCGGTGAAGTTAGCGCCCCAAAGGGGGCGCCACCGAATTTTCCCCCCTATAAATATCTGTTTTTTCTTTCCCCCTTCCTCTCCTGAGTGAGGCTGGGGACAGTTCGGGCTCCAGTCACCCTGCTGTATGTTGGGTCATTGTGAATGGACGAAGCAACATATTGAAAATACTAACCAGGTACTGGGGCTCATTTCTCCAGGAATAGAATTGAAAAGCAGGGCAGTTATGTTAAACTTGTATCGAACCAGCTGCTGAAACCCTCATCCATGCCTTTGTACCTCTAGACTTGACTATTCCAACACACTCCTGGCCGGCCTCCCACATTCCACCCTACGTAAACTTGAGCTCATCCAAAACTCGGCCCCCCCGTGTCCTAACTCGCACCAAGTCCCGTTCACCCATCACCCCCTGTGCTCGCTGACCTACACTGGCTCCCGGTCCGGCAACGCCTTGATTTCAAAATTTTCATCCTTGTTTTCAAATCCCTCCATGGTTTTACCCCTCCCTATCTCTGTAATCTCCTCCAGCCCCACAACCCCCCGAGATCTCTGCGCTCCTCTAATTCTGCCCTCTTGCCCATTCCCAATTTTCCATCGCTCCACCATTGGCGGCCTTGCCTTCAGCTGCCTGGGCCCCGAGCTCTGGAATTCCCTCCCTAAACCTCTTCTCCTCCTCTCTTTCCTCCTTTAAGACGCTCCTTAAAACCTAACTCTTTGACCAAACTTTTGGTCACAAGTGAGAAGTCGCACAACACCAGGTTATAGTCCAACAGTTTTATTTGAAATCACAAGCTTTCGGAGCGCTGCTCCTTCGTCAGGTGAAGTGAAGCCCACCTTTGGTCACTTTTGGTCACCTGCCCTAATATCTCCACATGTGGCTCGGTGTCAAGTTTTGTTATGTAACGCTCCTGTGAAGCGCCTTGGGACGTTTTACTAAGTTAAAGGAGCTATATAAATACAAGTTGTTGTTGTTGTTGACCCTTGGTTAGACCACACTTGGAGTACTGCGTACAGTTCTGGTCTCCATATTACAAAAAGGATATAGAGGCACTAGGATATTCTCAGGGCTGGGGTCATAGAGGTTCTGGGCTCCACCACCACCTCCTTAGCCTTAGGCAGGTGGTGTGGAGGACGGGATAGGCGTTCAGCCAGTCCACGGACATCCTACGGTCTGTTCTCCCGCTGGTCAGCAAGTGTGCTCAGCCACATTCCAGTAGTGGGGCAGTTGTGCAATGGGAGTGGAAGCCGTTGCTTTCTATCAGGGTGACACCACGTTTGCACACTCGTCGCCCCCTCATCCAGCAATCGCCCTGGCGCCAGAAAGCCCATGGGACCAGGCTGACCTGGCAGCTTCCAAGAGGCAGGAATCTGCACCGAGTTTATTTTACAGCATCTTTGGTAATATTTTCCAGTCCAACTCTTTGTGTGAAGATGTTCTTCATTGGATCAATCCTTGATGTGCCTTTGTTCCAGTTTGAATCTGTGTCCCCTCTGTCTCCTGAGGAATCTGTGTCCCCTCAGTCTCCGGAGGAATCTGTGTCCCCTCAGTCTCCGGAGGAATCTGTGTCCCCTCAGAGTCTCCTGAGGAATCTGTGTCCCCTCAGTCTCCGGAGGAATCTGTGTCCCCTCAGTCTCCTGAGGAATCTGTGTCCCCTCAGTCTCCTGGGGAATCTGTGTCCCCTCAGTCTCCTGAGGAATCTGTGTCCCCTCAGTCTCCTGAGGAATCTGTGTCCCCTCAGTTTCCGGAGGAAACTGAGTCCCCTCAGTCTCCTGAGGAATCTGTGTCCCCTCAGTCTCCTGAGGAATCTGTGTCCCCTCAGTCTCCTGAGGAATCTGTGTCCCCTCAGTCTCCTGAGGAATCTGTGTCCCCTCAGAGTCTCCTGAGGAATCTGTGTCCCCTCTGTCTCCTGAGGAATCTGTGTCCCCTCAGAGTCTCCTGAGGAATCTGTGTCCCCTCAGTCTCCTGAGGAATCTGTGTCCCCTCTGTCTCCTGAGGAATCTGTGTCCCCTCAGTCTCCGGAGGAATCTGTGTCCCCTCAGTCTCCTGAGGAATCTGTGTCCCCTCAGTCTCCTGAGGAATCTGTGTCCCCTCAGTCTCCTGAGGAATCTGTGTCCCCTCTGTCTCCTGAGGAATCTGTGTCCCCTCAGAGTCTCCTGAGGAATCTGAGTCCCCTCAGTCTCCTGAGGAATCTGTGTCCCCTCAGAGTCTCCTGAGGAATCTGTGTCCCCTCAGTCTCCTGAGGAATCTGAGTCCCCTCAGTCTCCTGAGGAATCTGTGTCCCCTCAGTCTCCTGAGGAATCTGTGTCCCCTCAGTCTCCTGAGGAATCTGTGTCCCCTCAGTCTCCTGAGGAATCTGTGTCCCCTCAATCTCCTGAGATGTTGATCTGAGTTTACATTATCTGTACTGTTTCATACCTTATTCATGAATGTCTCCAGTGTTCTCTCGTACCAGCCTTCTGAGCACTGCCTCCAGGGACTCAACGTCTCCCTTGTATCTTGGTGACTAGAACTGGACCCAGTGGTCAAGGGCGGTCTCACCAGAGCACTTGTGCAGTTTGAGCATAACCCCCCTCGCTGATTCGCCAATATAATTCCACATTATTGATTATGGCTCCAAGTGACTTGTCGCGGGAGGTGCCTGAGTTTGCTGACACCCCTGGTTCCACTTCAGCTCCAGCTTCCATCATCGCTACCTCACTTGTCAGATCCATGGCAGCTCAAGTAAATGGTTCGAAATGGCATCCAGAACAAAACTAACGAGTCGCTCGATAATCTGCTGAGCTGTGACCAGAGAAATTTCAGTTGATGTATTTAGTGAATTAACTTGCAACACACGAATGTGAAATTCCTCACTCCGCGAGTTGGTTGGAGCGGTTAATCCCCCCTCTGTGAAAATACAGGACAGAGGGGGGAAAAATTCGGTTGCTTTGTGCCTCCCGCTAGCGCCCTAAGAGGGCGCTAATGAGGCGCAAAGCAACTAGCGCCCGGGCGCGGCGTTGTATGCGCCGCTCGCGAAATTGACCAGACATTTTGTAGCGGCGCTAAACACTACAGCCAGGATCTCCTGCGCCCACAGATCGTGATGTCAGTTGAGCGTGCAACGCCCCGGTAGCGCCCCGGACCGGATATTGAGTGGCGCCCCCTGCCTTTCTGCCTGCCGCTAGCAACGACAGGTTGAGGGGAGCGTTTTGCAGTCAGGAAGGGACTGGGGGAGCGCTATTTAAAGGCGACCGCTTCCTGCCTTTTTTTGTCGGCGACATTTTTGCACCACGCATTCTGAGAGAGAGAGACTTCTGGAGAGATTCAACGCTGTGTGAAGGAGTTTTGGGTACTGAGCAGCACTTTGCAGGTTCATTTTGATTTGACCTTCCTTGCATCGATTTAGAAGAGACTATGGGGGCTGCACTCTGAGCTCGACGGGCCGAATGGCCTATTCCTGCTCCTAGATTCTATGGGGTAAAAATTCAGTTGGTTGTGCCTCCCGTTAGCGCCTTAAATGGGCGCTAATGGGGCGTTAAGGCGCTAACGCCCGGGCGCAGCGCTGTTTGCGCCGCTCGAGAACTTAACTTGAGATTGTGCGGCAGCGCTAAAACTTACCGCTGCGACCACCTGCGCGCGCAGATTGTGACGTCAGTCCGTGGTGCAACGCCCTTGGGGCGTCCCGGAGCGGAAATTGAGTGGCGCCCCCTGCCTTACCGCCTGGCGCTTCCAACGACCGGAAGACTGGAACGTTATCAATCGGTCTGGGGCTGGGGGGGGCGCTATTTAAAGGGGGCCTCTTCCTGTCTTTTTCTGTGGTCGACATTTATGCACCACTCGTTCTGAGAGAGAGAGAGAGATTCGGAGAGAGAGAGAGAGAGACTTCTACATTGACTCAACGCTTTGTGAGGTAGTTTTGCCTAGTTCATCCTAACTTTGCTGCTACTTTCGTTGCTGTACCTCATTACTTTTCTGGCAAAGAGAAGATGGGGGCTGCAATGATTGGGGGCGTCGTCCTGCTCCAGCTCAATCGGAGCAGAGTGAGACGCAGACAGAGAGTGGCAATGATGGCCAGACGGAGGAGGCCCATCAGGCGCATGTACAGGAGAGCTTACCCTCCCAGGGTATATCGTGAACAGCTCTCCTACATCCACATGTCCGAGGAGCTGTGTTTGCGAAGGCTGCGATTCAGCAAGGAGGTGGTCACTGAGCTCTGCCACCTGCTGCAGCCAGATCTGCAGCCTCAGCTGAGGTCCAGGACGTCTCTGTCGGTGGCAGTGAAGGTCACAGTGGCCTTGAACTTCTACGCCACTGGCTCATTCCAAGCTGCTGTTGGGGACCTCGCCAATATCTCCCAGTTTGCGGTGCATCGCTGCATCCGGCAGGTCACCAATGCCCTCTTCACAAGGAGACGAGACTTCATCTCCTTCCCTATGACCCCAGACAAGCAGCATGACCGTGCTATGGGCTTTGCGAGGGTAGCGGGCTTCCCCATGGTGCAGGGCGCCATTGACTGCACGCATGTGGCTTTGCGTGCTCCGCGAGAGAATGCAGAGGAGTTCCGGAACAGAAAGGGGTTCCATTCCTTGAATGTGCAGTTGGTCTGTGACCACAGACAGGTGATTCTCGCTGTCAATGCCCACTATCCGGGCAGCTGCCACGATGCTTTCATCCTGCGCCAGAGTACTGTGGCAGAAATTTTCGAGGCACCGCATCAGCCAGTCGGTTGGCTTCTGGGGGACAAGGGGTACGCATTGAGCACCTGGCTGATGACACCGCTCCGTGCGCCAAACACCCCTGCTGAGCTGCGGTACCAGGAAAGCCAACAAGCAACGAGGAACATTATTGAGCGCACAATCGGCGTGCTCAAACAACGATTCCGCTGTCTGGACCATTCCGGAGGAGCCCTGCAGTACTCGCCTGAGCAAGTTTCCAAATTCGTAGTGGTGTGCTGCATGTTGCACAACATGGCAATCCTCAGGACGCAGCCAATGCCACCAGGCCTTGCAGCACCACAAGAGGAGGAGGAGGAAGAGGAGGAACAGGCCGAGGACGATGATCAGCAGCAGCACCAAGGCAGGAGGGCGGCCCACAATGGTCAAACTGCAAGGGCCGTCCGTCAACGACTAATAGCAAGCCGCTTCTAGGGCCCCTGCCAGTGCTACAAACACGAATCAACCCAGCACGCAACCCCTAAGCCGGCCAAGGCACCAATAATTCCAACCACCAGCCATGTATATTTTGAATACAGAAACTTATTTATTGTACAAACTCTGTGTGTGTCAATTCCTCATGACAAACTCATAGAAATAAACACAAAAAAACAGTCAATAATATAACTGGTTCTCACAACCTGGAGATAATGTCCAAAACACTAAACAAAAGTTGGGCCATGAACCTCGGCCTTTAATAAAAAAATGACCAGCATTTTGTCACACCTCCTACTTTTTGCCCTTCGAGGGTGATCTCCTTCCCTTGCGCACTTCCCCCCTTCTAACCCTACTGCTCCTCCGTAATGGGACCTCAGTGGCTGCAGCAAGGCTGGTGGAAGGCTGCTGCTTGTCAGACCCTGACACTGCAGATGCCCCTGAAGGCCGGCCTCGACCACTTCTGGGCCTGGAGGGCCCGGCTGCAGACTGCACCAACTCTGCATGGGCGGCAGCAGTCTGTCCTACAGGCGGTGGCAAGTGCAGTGGAGAAGTGACAGTGTTGGCAGCAGGAATGCTGTCATCGTGAGAGAGGACAGCAACTCCCTGCTCGCCCGACACACTGGCACTCCCACGGGGCAGCACTTCAGCATCCGGAGCAATTTGCCTGAGAACAGATTGCTGGCCTGCTGCGGCGCGGTGACAGCCCCGGGGACATGTGCACGAACCATCGAGGATGGCAGCAGTCAGTGCTCGCGTGGCCTCAATCTGAGTCTGCATGAGAGCAGGCTCAGATGGGTTCCTGGCAGCCAGTGACTGAATTGCAGCAGTAAGCTTTAGTGTGGCATCCGCCTGTGCTACAGCGAAGTGCTCCACACTCCTTGCCAGTGCCTCAATGCATTCGGGCACCCTTCCCACTGCACCCATGAGCTCAGTGTGCATGACCACCGCCTGGCTGTTCATTTCTGCAATCATCCGCTCCTCCTCTGCGTCCATTGCATTAGGAGTGTCTGGCATACTCTCCCTCTGGGGAGAAGGCTCCCGTTCTTCCCTCCCCCCCCCATGGCGTTGCTGCAGCCCGCTGGGTCCTGGAACTTCACCATCATCAGCCCCTTCCCCCCTGCTCCCCCGTTCTTCCCTCCCCCCCCCATGGCGTTGCTGCAGCCCGCTGGGTCCTGGAACTTCACCATCATCAGCCCCTTCCCCCCTGCTCCCCCGTTCTTCCCTCCCCCCCCCATGGCGTTGCTGCAGCCCGCTGGGTCCTGGAACTTCACCATCATCAGCCCCTTCCCCCCTGCTCCCCCGTTCTTCCCTCCCCCCCCCATGGCGTTGCTGCAGCCCGCTGGGTCCTGGAACTTCACCATCATCAGCCCCTTCCCCCCTGCTCCCCCGTTCTTCCCTCCCCCCCCCATGGCGTTGCTGCAGCCCGCTGGGTCCTGGAACTTCACCATCATCAGCCCCTTCCCCCCTGCTCCCCTCCGGGGAAGGCGTGTTCCCAGTGTGGCCATGGGCTTCCTCGGGAGAGGGTGGCACTGATGCTCCGGCTTCCTCTTCCTCCTCAGCTGCAGCATCACTCCCAGTGGCAGCTTCAGGGACCATCTCCTCAGCTGGTGAATCACCATCTGAAAGCAGGGAGGTACAAGAGTGGCTTTAGCGTGAGGACAGGGTGGCAGTAAGGGAGGAATAAGTGCAGCGAGTTAGCAAGTTGGATTGAAAGTGTCAAAGGCTGGTATTGTGAGGGACAAGTGGAAGGACAGAGGACAAAAAGGTGATGACCTTACCATTGCTGTCCACAACGGGGTCGGCGTCTCCAGTGGCGACGGGACCGATCACCCGGCTTGCCACAATCCTGTGGACGCGCTCCTCCAGATCGCTGAGGGGTTGCAGCTGAAGCCGCCCTCCACCCGTCCGTTGCTGCTGTCTCCGATTATGAGCCAGCTTAGCCTGCAAGAAAAAGGACAGCATCTGAGTCAATATACAGCCATGGTCTTGCCTGATGTGCCTCCCATAGGTGAATAGCCCTTACAATATGCAGCCATGGTCTTGCCTGATGTGCCTCCCATAGGTGAATAGCCCTTACAATATGCAGCCATGGTCTTGCCTGATGTGCCTCCCATAGGTGAATAGCCCTTACTGTATGCAAAGTGTGGAATGTGTGTGTGTGTTTGATGAAAGGGCCATAGGTGTTGGATGAGTGTTGTGCATTGGGGTTTTAAGACCCTCTGGCCATAGAGTGAGGTTGAGATGGAGGGATGGAGAGGTATTGAGAAAAAGCCACTCACCCTGACGACCCGAGTGAGGTCGTTGAACTTTTTGCGGCACTGGACATGGGTCCTGGGCACCATGCTCCTGGAGGAGACGCTCTGAGCCACCTCCCTCCACACTCTTCTGAACTCGCGTGGCAAAGGCCTCCTGCCACTCTCTGGGAACAGCATGCATCGTCTGCGCTCCACTGCGTCAACCAGAGCATCCAAGGCCCGCTCGGTGAAGCGATGAGCGCGTTCTCTCACCCTCTCCATTCTTGGCAGCAAAATGGATTACAGGTCTCTCCAGGCTGAGATTCAAGGCTGCAATGAGCAGGGTGTGGCTGGGGAGCAAGTGGCCCCCCCCGCTTTAAGAAGTGTCCGGCGCCAGTGTGTCTGTGTTACCGCGCTAACTGGCAGCAGCTGCGCTGCGCTCGTGCGCTGAGTTAGCGCCTCACTCCTAGGCCTTTGCGCCTTAAGAGAGGTGTGCAGCGCCTAATTTAGCGCTCCACTCACCTCCCGGGGCGGTAAAAGTGAAGTTTCCTGTCAGTGCCGATAATTAGCGCCAGGCGCTAATATTTGCGCGCGGACGATATTTGCGCCCCAAATGGGGCGCGACCTAATTTCTACCCCTATGTTTCTATGTTTCTATGAGCTCTTTCCCTGGGCCTCTCCATTGTTCTTTCCAGCAGAATTGATGTACAGGTCTCTCCAGGCCGAGATTCAAGGCTGCAATGAGCAGGGCGTGGATGGGGTGCTACCAGTGACTGCTGACTGACATCACATGAGCTTTGCCAGCGCTCTAAGGTAGTGCCTCGCTCCTCGGCGTTAGCGCCTTAAGAGAGGTGTGTAACGCCTGATTTAGCGCTCCAATCACCTCCAGGGGCGATAGAAGCCAAGTTTACAGTCGGAGGCGATAATTAGCACCAGGCCAAACGGGGCGATACCGAATTTCTCCACAAAGGAACTTACAGGCAAAATGTGTTCGCTGTTTGTCCATGAAAATTGTCACGGTGATTTCTAGCTTCAGGTTTTTTAACATTTTGTAATTCGTGTACTGACCCCTACACACAACACACTTTCCCCTGTTGTTAGCTCAGCCTAATTGCAGACAAATACACCGAGGTTTAATTTTACTAATTAAGCCACACTTTGGGCATCGTTAAATTGAAGATATGATACAGCTTCCTGCAGCTGCCTGTCATTGTCTTTTAGCTGATATAATCTTTTTAAACATTCCCACGCACAGACATTCCTCACATGGCCGCTTTCAATCTCGAGGGGGGAGAAAGGAAAAAGAGACTGAAGATGAATTTGACGATAATTAAACTCGTGTTCAGCCAAAAGGGAAAGTGCGGGAGGAATCTTGTTATTCCCCGATGTAACGGTGCAGGAGGGCTGAGCAGACTCTGCGCGCCCTCCCGATAGGGGGAGGTTTGCAAGACCAGGTCAGCTAGACGACACGTGCTTATTCTTCCACTTGCCTGGATGAGTGCAGCTCCAACAACACTCAAGAAGCTCGACACCATCCAGGACAAAGCAGCCCGCTTGATTGGCCCCCCATCCACCACCTTAAACATTCACTCCCTCCACCACCGGCGTACCGTGGCTGCAGTGTGTACCATCTACAAGATGCACTGCAGCAACTCGCCAAGGCTTCTTCGGCAGCACCTCCCAAACCCGCCACCTCTTCCACCTAGAAGGACAAGGGCAGCAGGTGCATGGGAACACCACCACCTCCAAGTTCCCCTCCAAGTCACACACCATCCTGACTTAGAAATATATCGGCCGATCCTTCATCGTCGCTGGGTCAAAATCCTGGAACTCCCTCCCTAACAGCGCTGTGGGAGCACCTTCACCACACGGACTGCAGCGGTTCAAGAAGGCGGCTCACCTCAAACCTTCTCAAGGGCAACTAGGGATGGGCAATAAATGCTGGCCTTGCCAGCGATGCCCACATCCCATAAACAAATAAAAAAAATCCTTTGTTGAGCAGCCATCTCCGAGATGTCACACACACATCCATAAACATGCACACATGTATGTATGGCCAGGAAAGTAAATTAGACACACTGTACAATGGCTCAATTTCTAAATGCACCACCCAGTGTGGACCGTGCAGAACAGAGCTCTAAAACTCAATCTCCAGTCTGTGGTGCTAGCTCAACACAACTGCAACACTCACGATTTCTGTTGCCGATCACTATTAAATCACTACTGTTCGATACAGAATCAAGCTTGACTACAATGTTCATTGTAGTGGAAACACTGTGCTGTCTGGACATCATGTCCTTTACTGTACCTGCCCTAGGAGTGATTGATGGGACAGTGTAGAGGGAGCTTTACTCTGTATCTAACCCGTGCTGTACCTGCCCTGGGAGTGTTTGACGGGAGAGTGTAGAGGGAGCTTTACTCTGTATCTAACCCGTGCTGTACCTGCCCTGGGAGTGTTTGATGGGACAGTGTAGAGGGAGCTTTACTCTGTATCTAACCCGTGCTGTACCTGCCCTGGGAGTGTTTGATGGGACAGTGTAGAGGGAGCTTTACTCTGTATCTAACCCGTGCTGTACCTGCCCTGGGAGTGTTTGATGGGACAGTGTAGAGGGAGCTTTACTCTGTATCTAACCCGTGCTGTACCTGCCCTGGGAGTGTTTGATGGGACAGTGTAGAGGGAGCTTTACTCTGTATCTAACCCGTGCTGTACCTGCCCTGGGAGTGTTTGATGGGACAGTGTAGAGGGAGCTTTACTCTGTATCTAACCCGTGCTGTACCTGCCCTGGGAGTGTTTGATGGGACAGTGTAGAGGGAGCTTTACTCTGTATCTAATCCATGCTGTACCTGCCCTGGGAGTGTTTGATGGGACAGTGTAGAGGGAGCTTTACTCTGTATCTAACCCGTGCTGTACCTGCCCTGGGAGTGTTTGATGGGACAGTGTAGAGGGAGCTTTACTCTGTATCTAACCCGTGCTGTACCTGCCCTGGGAGAGTTTGATGGGACAGTGTAGAGGGAGCTTTACTCTGTATCTAACCCGTGCTGTACCTGCCCTGGGAGTGTTTGATGGGACAGTGTAGAGGAACATAGGAACATAGGAACAGGGGAGGCCATTTCGCCCCTTGAGCCTGTTCCATCATTCAATGAGATCGTGGCTGATCTGTGACCTAACTCCATATACCCGCCTTTGGCCCATATCCCTTAATACCTTTGGTTAATAGAAATCTATCAATCTCAGATTTAAAATTAACGATTGATCCAGCATCAATTGCCATTTGCGGAAGAGAGTTCCAAACTTCTACCACCCTTTGTGTGTAGAAGTGTTTCCTAATTTCACTCCTGAAAGGTCTGGTTCTAATTTTTAGACTATGTCCCTAGTCCTAGAATCCCCAACCAGCGGAAATAGTTTCTCTCTATCGACCCTATCTGTTCCCCTTAATATCTTGAAAACTTCGATCAGATCACCCCTTAACCTTCTAAATTCCAGGGAACACAACACTAATTTGTGTAATCTCTCCTCGTAATTTAACCCTTGAAGTCCGGGGATCATTCTGGTAAACCTACACTGCTCTCCCTCCAAGGCCAATATATCCTTCCTAAGGGAATTCTCCAGTATAAGCCCACTAACTCCCACAGTAGCTGGACTACACTTCCTCCCACCCCACTCTATTCCACTCTCCCATTTTCTCCGTCTCTGCTGCATCTACTCTGATGATGCCACCTTCCATACTAGTGCTGTCGATATGTCTTCCTTTTTTCTCAACCGAGGATGCCCCTCTACCAGGGTTGACGTGGTCCTCGACTGTGTCCGTTCCATTTCCTGCACTTCTGCTCTCAGCCCTTCCCCTCCTTCCTGGAACCACGATAGGGTTCCCCTTGTCCTCACCTTTCACCCCACCAGGCTCCACATTCAACGGATCATCCTCCGCCATTTCCGCCACCTCCAGCGTGATCCCACCACCAAACACATCTTCCCCTCAACTCCCCTTTCAGCATTCCGAAGGGACCGCTCCCTCCGCGACACCCTGGTCCACTCCTCCAATACCCCCAACACCCCTTCCCCTTTGCCCGGCACCTTCCCATGCAAGCGCAGGAGATGAAACACATGCCCTTTTACCTCCTCCCTTCCCACTGTCCAGGGCCCCAAACACTCCTTCCAGGTGAAACAGCGATTTACTTGTACTTCTTGCAATTTAGTATACTGTATTCGCTGCTCATGATGCGGTCACCTCGACACTGGGGAGACCAAACGCAGATTGGGTGACCGCTTTGCGGAACACCTCCGTTCAGTCTGTAAGGGTGAGCCCGATCTTCCGGTCGCCTGTCACTTTAATTCTCCGCTCCACTCCCACTCTGATCTCACCGTCCTCGGCCTCTTACACTGTTCCAGTGAAACTCAACGTAAGCTCGAGGAACAGCACCTCATCTTTCTATTAGGAACTTTACAGCCTTCTGGACTCAACATCGAGTTCAACAATTTCAGACTATAACCTGTATTTCTTTATATTTTTATTTTTTCTCTTGTTTCCTCACATGGCAGCTGTTAATGTTGCTGCCACCATCATCCACACATCATCTGGAGCCATCTTTTGTTTCTTAACTTGTCCCATTACCTCTCCTTTAGCCTCGCACTATCATCCCTTTTGTCATTCAATCTCTCCTGATTTCCATCCTCCTGCCTTCCGTCCTATCACAGACCTTCCCTTTGTTCTTTCCTCCCCTCCCCCCTGCCCCTGCTTAAAAATCTCTCCTCCCGAACCTTTTCCAGTTCTGACGAAGGGTCCTCGACCCGAAACGTTGACTCTGTTTCTCTCTCCTCGATGCTGCCTGACCTGAGTGTTTCCAGCATTTTCTGTTGTTGTATCCTTCCTAAGGTGTGGTGCCCAGAACTGCTCACAATACTCCAGGTCTAACCAGGGTTTTGTAGAGCTGCAACATAACTTCTACCCCCTTGTACTCCAGATATAAAGGCCAGCATCCCATTAGCCTTTTTCATTATTTTCTGTACCTGTTCATGACATTTTAATGATCTATGTACCTGAACCCTCAAGTCTCTTTGGACTTCCACTGTTTTTAACCTTTCACCATTTAGAAAGTACCCTGTTCTATCCTTTTTATCTCCAAAGTGGATGACCTCACATTTGCCTACATTGAAATCCATTTGCCACAGTTTTGCCCATTCACTTAATCTATCGCTATCCCTTTGTAATTTTATGCTTTCATCTACACTGCCTACAATGCCGCCTATCTTTGTGTCATCGGCAAATTTGGATATATGACTTTCTATGCCATCATCTAAGTCGTTAATAAATACTGTGAATAGTTGAGGCCCGAACACAGATCCCTGCGGGACACCACTAGTCACATCCTGCCAATTTGAGTACCTGCCCATTATCCCTACTCTCTGTCTCCTGCCCCTCAGCCAATTTCCTAACCAGGTCAATAATTTGCCCTCAATTCCGTGGGCTTCTACCTTAGCTAACAGTCTCTTATGTGGGACTTTATCAAATGCCTTCTGGAAGTCCATATAAATAACATCCATAGACATTCATTCCCCTGTCCACCATAGTCAACTCTTCAAAAAATTCAATCAGGTTCGTCAGGCAGGACGTATTTCACAAATCCATGCTGGTTCTCTCTGATCAACTGAAAGTTTCCGAGGTGTTCAGTCACTCTATCCTTAATAATAGACTCTAGCAATTTCCCCACAACAGATGTTAGGCTAACTGGTCTATAATTCCCTGGTTTCCCTCGCTCGCATTCTTAAATAGGAGTGACATGCACAATTTTCCAATCTAAAGGAATGGTTCCTGAATCGAGAGAACTTTGGAAGAATATAGTTAGGGCATCTGCAATGTGCTCACCTACTTCCTTTAAAACCCTGGTATGGAAACCATCTGGTCCTGGGGATTTGCCACTCTTAACTGCTATTATTTTCTTCATTACTGTTATTTTACTTACATTCATTTTATTGAGTCCCTGATTTAGATTCCTTGGGATTTCTGGCATGCAATCCTCTTCCTCTGCTGTAGAGGGAGTTTTACTCTGTATCTAACCCGTGCTGTACCTGCCCTGGGAGTGTTTGATGATGCGGAGATGCCGGTGTTGGACTGGGGTGGACAAAATTGAGAGGTCGCACAACACCAGGTTATAGTCCAACAGTTTTATTTGAAATCACAAGCTTTCGGAGCTATCGATTGCTCCTTCCTCAGGTGAAGTAAATTAGATACAGAATCGCCAAAGCATATATAGATAGAAAACAAAGCATGTGTACCTTACAATTGCAGACCACTAAATTAAATCATCCTGACTATCTGCCGAGGTGTGATAAAGTTAATTAAGTCAGCCAGGAAGGTACCACATCAAAGACATAGCAAGATACAACTGAGACAATGAGGTGTAGTCGCAGGGGTTCTAACGTGTCAAAAGCTGCCGTCTGTATGTAAAACGAAAAGAAAAATTTTTTTTTTTTAAAGCTTTTCGTTTTACATACAGACGGCAGCTTTTGACACGTTAGAACCCCTGCGACTACACCTCATTGTCTCAGTTGTATCTTGCTATGTCTTTGATGTGGTACCTTCCTGGCTGACTTAATTAACTTTATCACACCTCGGCAGATAGTCAGGATGATTTAATTTAGTGGTCTGCAATTGTAAGGTACACATGCTTGGTTTTCTATCTATATATGCTTTGGCGATTCTGTATCTAATTTACTTCACCTGAGGAAGGAGCAATCGATAGCTCCGAAAGCTTGTGTTTGATGGGACAGTGTAGAGGGAGCTTTACTCTGAATCTAACCCGTGCTTTACCTGCCCTGGGTGTGATTGATGGGACAGTGTAGAGGGAGCTTTACTCTGTATCTAACCCGTGCTGTAACTGCCCTGGCAGTGTTTGACGGGACAGTGTAGAGGGAGCTTTACTCCGTATCTAACCCGTGCTGTCCCTGCCCTGGCAGTGTTTGATGGGACAGTATAGAGGGAGCTTTACTCTGTATCTAACCCGTGCTGTACCTGCTCTGGGAGTGTTTGATGGGGACAGTGTAAAGGGAGCTTTACTCTGTATCTAACCCGTGCTGTACCTGCCCTGGCAGTGTTTGACGGGACAGTGTAGAGGGAGCTTTACTCCGTATCTAACCCGTGCTGTCCCTGCCCTGGGAGTGTTTGATGGGACAGTATAGAGGGAGCTTTACTCTGTATCTAACCCGTGCTGTACCTGCTCTGGGAGTGTTTGATGGGACAGTGTAGAGGGAGCTTTACTCTGTATGTAACCCATGCTGTACCTGCCCTGGGAGTGTATGATGGGACAGTGTAGAGGGAGCTTTACTCTGTATCTAACCTGTGCTGTACCTGCCCTGGGAGTGTTTGATGGGACAGTGTAGAGGGAGCTTTACTCGGTATCTAACCTGTGCTGTACCTGCCCTGGGAGTGTTTGATGGGACAGTGTAGAGGGAGCTTTACTCTGTATCTAATCCGTGCTGTACCTGCCCTGGGAGTGTTTGATGGGACAGTGTCGAGGGAGCTTTACTCTGTATCTAACCTGTGCTGTACCTGCCCTTGGAATGTTTGATGGGACAGTGTAGAGGGAGCTTTACTCTGTATCTAACCCGTGCGGTACCTGCCCTAGGAGTGTTTGATGGGACAGTGTAGAGGGAGCTTTACTCTGTAGCTTACCCATGCTGTACCTGCCCTGGGAGTGTTTGATGGGACAGTGTCGAGGGAGCTTTACTCTGTATCTAACCCCGTGCTGTACCTGCCCTGGGAGTGTTTGATGGGACAGTGTAGAGGGAGTGTTTGATGGGACAGTGTAGAGGGAGTGTTTGATGGGACAGTGTAGAGGGAGTGTTTGATGGGACAGTGTAGAGGGAGTGTTTGATGGGACAGTGTAGAGGGAGTGTTTGAAGGGACAGTGTAGAGGGAGTGTTTGATGGGACAGTGTAGAGGGAGTGTTTGATGGGACAGTGTAGAGGGAGTGTTTGATGGGACAGTGTAGAGGGAGTGTTTGATGGGACAGTGTAGAGGGAGTGTTTGATGGGACAGTGTGGAGGGAGTGTTTGATGGGACAGTGTAGAGGGAGTGTTTGATGGGACAGTGTAGAGGGAGTGTTTGATGGGACAGTGTAGAGGGAGTGTTTGATGGGACAGTGTAGAGGGAGTGTTTGATGGGACAGTGTAGAGGGAGTGTTTGATGGGACAGTGTGGAGGGAGTGTTTGATGGGACAGTGTAGAGGGAGTGTTTGATGGGACAGTGTAGAGGGAGTGTTTGATGGGACAGTGTAGAGGGAGTGTTTGATGGGACAGTGTAGAGGGAGTGTTTGATGGGACAGTGTAGAGGGAGTGTTTGATGGGACAGTGTAGAGGGAGTGTTTGATGGGACAGTCTAGAGGGAGTGTTTGATGGGACAGTCTAGAGGGAACACACTATTCACACGGTCCCCTCATGGTGAAAGCAGCTCCTCTCATTCTGTATTCTTCAGGTGTTATTGCTTTGCACGCCAGCTGTTTTAGTCAGGCCAGGACTGGGAGTGTTTTCTTTGTAAGGTCCTATTAAACATCAATACGTTAATTGTTAAAGCTTGCCGATCGTTCTGACGATGAGTGAACTTCAATGGGCATTGAAGGCCCATTGACAATACCTGCGACATTCAGAATTAATTTCATTGTTCGCTGTCTGTTCACTAATGGGCAGAATTGCAGCACAGTGAGTGACCTTGAGCTGACTGTGTTACTGACTTCACTACAAACAGTATGTTGTCTCTTTCATTTCCTGGGCGATTTCTTACAGTTTGAAAATGTATTGAGATTAGTAGCAAAGCAATTAAACAGTTTGGATATTTTGCTCAGATTACGCGATTGGTTCCTCATTAACTGCCCGAGTTGCTGTCACAATGGTCCCAGTTTGAAACTCCGGCTATTTTCTGTTCCCTCTCTGCCCAGCTCTCCCTCCCCCCTGCATCCTGTTCCCTCTCCCATCTCTCCATACCACTCTCTCCTCCCTCCCTCCATTTTTCTCCACTCCATCCTCCTCCCTCCAGCTCCCTCCCCTCCATCCCTTCTCTCTCTCTCCTCCTTCCCTCTCTTCCTCCATCTCTCTCTCTCATCCCTCACTCCCTCCATCCCGCTCTCTCCTCCATCCCTCTCCCTCTAACCTTCCCTTCTCTCTCTCTCCTCCTTCCCTCTCTTCCTCCATCTCTCTCTCTCATCCCTCACTCCCTCCATCCCGCTCTCTCCTCCATCCCTCTCCCTCTAACCTTCCCTTCTTCTCTCTCTCCTCCATCCCTCTCTCCCTCCATCCCTCTTTCTCATCCCTCTCTCCCTCCATTCACTCTCTCTTCCATCCCTCTCCCTCTATCCTTCCCTTCTTCTCTCTCTCCTCCATTCCTCTTGCTCTCTCTCTCCCCCCTTTCTCTCTCCCCCTCTATATCTCTCCCTCTGTCAGTGCTACACTGGGTGGTGCCTTTACCCATTGGGCCATCAGGAAAGCTAAAGGAAGAGCATTTAACCAGTAGAAACATTCAATCTGACCAAATTAACTTCAGATCCATAGTTCTGGTAGCAGTTTGGGGGTCACTATGAGGCTAACAAGCACTAAACTAACTAAATGATCTTGTGATGGTTGATTAACATACTGAGAAACTTCTAGCAGTTTCCCTTGCTCTGCAAGTCCCACTCCTGAGACTTGAGCACAAAAATCTAGGCCTGACACTCCCAGTGCAGTACTGAGGGAGTGCCGCACTGTCGGCGGTGCCGTCTTTCGGATGAGACGTTAAACCGAGGCCCCGTCTGCTCTCTCAGGTGGACGTAAAAGATCCCATGGCATTATTTCGAAGAAGAGCAGGGGAGTTCTCCCCGGTGTCTTGGCCAATATTTATCCCTCAATCAATATAACAAAAACAGATGATCTGGTCATTATCACATTGCTGTTTCTGGAATCTTGCTGTGCGCAAATTGGCTGCCATGTTCCTACATTACAACAGTGACTCCACTTCAATAGTGTTTCATTGGCTGTAAGGCGCTTTGGGACATCCTGAGGCCATGAAAGGTGCTATAGGAATGCAAATCTTTTTCTTTCTCCCACAGTGCTGTTAGGGAGGGAGTTCCAGGATTTTGACCCACCGACGATGAAGGAACGCCCGATATATTTCCAAATTGCGATGGTGTGTGCGACTTGGAGGGGAACTTGGAGGAGGTGGTGTTCCCATGCGCCTGCTGCCCTTGTCCTTCTAGGTGGTAGAGGTGGCGGGTTTGGCGAGTTGCTGCAGTGCATCTTGTAGATGGTACACACTGCAGCCACGGTACGCCGGTGGTGGAGGGAGTGGATTTTTAAGGTGGTGGATGCTTGTCATTTTCTATCTTCCAGGTAGGGATGGTTAAGCCTGTAACTATTGTATATCTACAGTGTGTCATTGTTTTTCTTCACATCCATTTACTGGTTCAGGAATATGGTTGGCAGTTTTTAGTGTAAGCCACGGCATAATGAGATCTCGTCTACTGCTTTCCAATATTGGGGAAGACTTCCTATGAATTACATACCTACTGGCAACAACTTGCATTTATATAGCGCCTTTAACATAGTAAAACGTCCCAGGGTGCTTCACAGGGGCGATTATCAGACAAAATTTGACACCGAGCCACATAAGGTGATATTAGGACAGGTGACCAAAAGCTTGGTCAATGAGGTAGGTTTTAAGGAGCAGAGGTAGCGAGGCGGAGAGGTTTAGGGAGGGAATTCCAGATCTTAGGGCCCAGGCAGCTGAAGGCACGGCCGCCAATGGTGGAGCCATGGGAATCGGGGGATGTTCAAGAGGCCAGAATTGGAGGAGCGCAGAGATCGCAGAGGGTTGTGGGGCTGGAGGAGGTTACAGAGATAGGGATGGGATGAGGCCAGGGGCAGGCAAAAGTAAAAGACAGGTTGTTTGCAGTTAAGGATCACCAGGGAGAGACGCTGAACCCGTCAAAACACTTAGAATGAAATCTCAAAAATGTAACATGTGGGTCTGTCAGAAGAGAGTTCCCTTTTTGTATCAGGTATTGAAATGAAGCTGAAACTTGATTTGTATATTGCCGAACAAAGAGGTTGAACTATGTATAAACGTTTGAAACATTAAATCATGGAGTATTTTAGAAAGATTTACAACCGCTCAATAGCTGGCCTTCCAACTGGCTGTAAATCAATGGACTCTAGTGTGATAGCTCTATGAGTAGGATGACCTTCAGCTTTACTCGATAAATTCAACTCGTCCTCTCACTGCAGACTGAAAGAGAAACGGCAGTGACCAAGCTCCTCACAGCAAGAGTAAGAGCGATATAAAGTGACACGCTCAAAGCATCATGAGAAACACATTTGTCTGTTTTTAGTTTGGGTGAGATTTCTCTTGAAAATACCATTGAGTGCCTCGATGACTCAGTGGGTAACAGCACAGCCCCGTGTTGAACAGAGACACACAGAGCAGGTAGATCTCAGGTTCAGTCGCTGGACTATGTTGAGTTAGTTTCCAAGCCGTAGCTCAGTGGGCAGCGCTCTCGCTTCTAGGTCAGATGGTCGTGGGGTCAAGCCCCAACTCCGTGAGACTTGAGAACAAAATCTCGGCCGACACTCCCGGTGCAGTGCTGAGGGAGCGCCGCACTGTCGGAGGTGCCGTCTTTCAAATGAGACGTTAAACCGAGGCCCCGTCTGCCCTCTCAGGTTGACGTAAAAGATCCCACAGCCGCTATTCAAAGAAGAGCAGGGGAGTTCTCCCCATTCGAGGCTCACACATGAATAATAGGTGAAGTGCTAGAAGTTGACGGGTGATCCTGGCACTGACCTTCTGCACGCAGTGAGTGGCTTCAGGGGCGGATGGGAGACAATCAGTGTCGACAGCTGGTGAGATAGAGCGAGCAAGTAGCGAAAACCTCAGGGGGCTACACTTCAAAACAAGTTACCGTAAATACTCGCATATGAAATGATCTCCCTACAGCGTCAAAACTCCATAGGAACTGTGTGGTCCTATTGCATTGATGAGGTCCTGAACAGTGTTGTATGTTCCTGAACCTCTTGTGACATTGGTTCAAATTCAGCCTAGATTGTTGAGGTGAATGTTTCCGCTGTTTGCTGGCTGTAAGGGTTCAATGGGTGTGGGCCTACAGCACAAATCTCTTCACAATTCAGAAGAAATCCCAAATTACTCAATTTCCCCCCCCCTCCCCCCAACTGTTGTTTGACATCTTCTGCTCGACAAGGTAGATGCAGAGAGGATGTTTCCCCTCGTGGGGAAATCTAGAACTCGGGGGCATAGTTTCAGAATAAAGGGTCGCCCTTTTAGAACTGAGATGAGGAGGAATTTCTTCTCTCAGAGGGTCGTAAATCTGTGGAATTCTCTGCCCCAGAGAGCCGTGGAGGCTGGGTCATTAAATACATTTAAGGTGGAGATAGACAGATTTTTGCAAGATAAGGGAGTGAAGGGTTATGGGGAGCGGGCAGGGAAGTGGCTTTGAGCCCAAGATCAGCCATGATCTTATTGAATGGCGGAGCAGGCTCGAGGGGCCAAGTGGCCTATTCCTGCTCCTATTTCTTATGTTCTTATGTTGTTCCCCTCCCTCTTCCTGTGAAAAGCCCTGAGATGTTCTTGTATGTGAAGGGTGCTGTATTTACAAGTAAACTATTGTGGGAGATATTTCGATATAAACTCGGTGTGGCAAGTGACCTTAGGGGCATCAAGTCGTCCCATCGTGGGGTGGGTTTCCAAAGGATCTCCAGCTATAGAGCACCAGCAAATAGTCGACTGACTCCCACTTTATGGCCATTTGCTGATTGATTTTCAACTCAGCCAAACAGACCAACAATGCACTTCTTCTGGTCTGCCCTGACTCAGCTCGCCCTGGCAGTGCAGTGGTCCCATGGCTGGAAACCACAGCGTATGGGCGGTCTTGCAGGTGCAGAGAGGGTTCAGTGTTGCTGCCAGTGCTTTGAGTCCACCGTACAAGGTTAAAAGGGTGAATTCAGGGCACCACAATGTGCCAACATCCTACTAGACTGTCATCAATCCCTGAACCTCTTGTGACAAACAGTCAATGGCAAGCACAAGCAACCTGATCTCCACACAACTGACGGTATTCCGATTTGGCTTGTTAAACGCATTGACCCAATTCTCCATCTGTCAGAATGCTTGGCTTGTGACTCGAAATAGCTTCTTGATGTGAGCACGTTGACGTGAGTAGTTAAGCATTTGGATCATTCATTGTGTCATGATGCCCACAGGCCTGCCCACTGAACAGATCTGCCTGGAAACCACACACACAGGAGAGGAGGGAACTGTGGTCTCCAATGAGAGAAGAACTAAAAAAAAACAACAGCTGTATAATAACCCCACTCGCTGCCGCTGGATTTAGCCCCTACGGCCTGCTCAGTTTAAGGGAATTTTTCTTTAACAAGGACAGAAGTGCCAGCCCTCTGACCAGAGCATTGTCCACAGGTAGCGATGTAGAACGGATTCTTAAGACACTGGATGGTTCAGCTCGAGGCTGCGCTGAGGGAATTAATGAATCAAACAGACAGATTGTCCCATTTGCCTTTAGAGTGCTTTATTTGGCATTTGAATGCAGAGTCACAGATTGCAATCAATAGATTTGTACTAATGTATAAATGAATTAGTCAGGCTCATTTATAAAGCTTAAGTACAGCTTTAAAAAAGAATACTTTTCCTTCCATCGTGTCACTGTTTGTGAAGCCCTGCTCTGGGATTAATGACGGGGCTGGGACCATGTTGGTATTGGGGTCTATTTGTTATACCCTATATAGTTCTTAGGAATTTGCTGTCTGAAGATCACAAGATTCATGCAGATGAGAGAAGCCTTATGGCTCATTGTCTCATCCATCCAGGAAAAAAGATTGTCGTCCCCATCACACCATCGAACTGCATCATGAACAAATCGAAACCTTTCACTTTCATGACTGTACCTGAGAGTCCATTCCAAGTCTTGGTCACTCTTTGTCCAGTCTTAGCTCACTCTTCTGACACCAGGGAACAGTTTCATGGATAGACGGCTTTCACATCTTAATGTGGCCGCACTTCCTTGGGAAGATTCCGGGAGATTCCTTCGTGCCTTGTAAGGGGTTGGGAGCGAGGATTCCCCGAGCCAGGAGTTCCTGCTCTTGGACCGGGAAGTCGAGCCGCCTTCTTCTTCTTCTTAGGCAGTCCCTCGGAACCGAGGATGACATGCTTGAGTTCTCAGGTGACTGATGAGTCCAATGCGGGACCTACAGTCTCTGTCACAGGTGGGGCAGACGGTGGTTGAAGGGGCGGGTGGGTGGGGTGCTTGGGTTGACGTGCGCTCCTTCCGCTGTTTGCGCTTGGCTTCCGCTTGCTCCCGGCGAAGAGACTCGAGGTGTTCGGCGCCTTCCCGGATGCTTCTCCTCCACTTTGTGCGGTCTTGGGCCAGGGATTCCCAGGTGTCAGTGGGGATGTTGGACTTTTTCAAGGAGGGTTTGAGGGTGTCCTTGAAGTGTTTCCTCTGCCCACCTGGGGCTCTCTTGCCGTGTCGGAGCTCCGAGTAGAGCACTTGTTTTGGGAGTCTCGTATCGGGCATGCGGATGATGTGACCCGTCCATCGGAGCTGATCGAGCGTGGTCAAAGCTTCGATGCTGGGGATGTTGGCCTGAGCGAGAACACTGACGTTGGTGCGCCTATCCTGCCAATGAATTTGCAGGATCTTGCGGAGGCAGCGTTGGTGGTACCTCTCCAGTGCTTTGAGGTGCAGTGGTGGCCAGTGAGGGGAGGCACACATACCATGAGAGTGCATGCGGGCTCCGCTGGCTGCTAAAAGTGTGAAATTGTCCAATTACACAACGGTGACACCTCTCACTGTGATAAACGAGATGTTGATCGTCATCAGTGCCAATACTCTTATCAGCTGCAGTGACACATATTGATTCAACACCTTCAAGCTCTTGAAACCAATAATCATTTCTAACCTGTCAACTTACTATTTAAACAAGAATAGTCAAAAGGGAAATAAATTAACCCTTAGATTGATGGCAGGGAAGGTCCTGATTACCCGGACTGCTTGTTTTCAGCTCTCTCATTGCGACGTTTAAACAAACACTAATATTACAGTAATAAATCCACTTAAACAGCAGGAACAATAGCAGTAACATTAACCCGATAACCTGGATCACGATTCTCTTTGCTTGTCTCCAGTCTGACCCCTACCCTCACTCTCCTGAAGGATTTGACCCTCTTACTGCAGTGTGATCCCAAGGGTGCCACTCAACAAGGCCTCAGGAGCAGATGGAATCCCCGCCGAGGCACTAAAGCATGGCGGAGAAGCACTATTGGCGCAAATACATGATATATTTGGAAGGAGGAGAGCATGCCAGGGGATCTCAGAGATGCCGTAATCGTGACCATCTTCAAGAAAGGTGACAAGTCCGATTGTGGTAATTACAGAGGAGTTTCCCCGCTGTCTGCCACAGGGAAAGTCATTGCAAGAATCCTCCTCAATTGCCTTCTCCCAGTGGCTGAAGAGCTCCTCCCAGAGTCTCAATGCGGATTCTGCCCACTAAGGGGCACAATGGACATGATCTTCACCACGCGTCAAATACAAGAGAAATGCAGGGAACAACACCAACCACTTTACATGGCCTTCTTTGACCTCACAAAGGCCTTTGACACTGTCAACCGTGAGGGATTATGGAGTGTCCTCCTCAAATTCGGCTGCCCTCAAAAGTTTGTCACCATCCTCCGCCTGCTTCACGACGACATGCAAGCCGTGATCCTGACCAACGGATCCACCACAGACCCAATTCACGTACGAACCAGGGTCAAGCAAGGCTGTGTCATCACACCAACGCTCTTCTCGATCTTCCTTGCTGCAATGCTCCATCTCACCCTCAGTAAGCTCCCCACTGGAGTGGAGCTAATCTACAGAACAAACGGGAAACTGTTCAACCTCCGTCGCCTCCAGTCCAGATCCAAGGTCGTCCCATCCTCTGTCATTGAATTACAATATGCAGACGACGCTTGCGTCTGCGTACACTCGGAGGTCAAACTCCAAACCATCATCAACACCTTCACTGAAGCGTACGAGAGCATGGGCCTTACACTAAACATCCGTAAGACAAAGGTTCTCTACCAACCTGCCCCCGCCACACAGTACTGCCCCCCCGATTATCAAAATCCATGACGAGGCCTTGGACAACGTGGAACATTTTCCATACCTCGGGAGCCTACTGTCAACAAGGGTAGACATTGATGATGAACTCCAACACCGCCTTCAGTGTGCCAGTGCAGCCTTCGGTCACCTGAGGAAGAGAGTGTTTGAAGAGCAGGACCTCAAACCCGGCACTAAGCTCATGGTCTACAGAGCAGCAGTGATACCCGCCCTGCTGTATGCCTCAGAGACATGGACCATGTACAGCAGGCACCTCAAAGCACTGGAGAGGTACCACCAACGCTGCCTCCGCAAGATCCTGCAAATCCATTGGCAGGATAGACGCACCAACGTCAGTGTTCTCGCTCAGGCCAACATCCCCAGCATCGAAGCTTTGACCACGCTCGATCAGCTCCGATGGACAGGTCACATTGTCCACATGCCCGATACGAGACTCCAAATACAAGCGCTCTACTCAGAGCTCCGACACGGCAAGAGAGCCCCAGGTGGGCAGAGGAAACGCTTCAAGGACACCCTCAAAGCCTCCTTGAAAAAGTGTAACATCCCCACCGACACCTGGGAATCCCTGGCCCAAGACCGCAGAAAGTGGAGGAGAAGCATCCGGGAAGGCGCCGAATACCTCGAGTCTCTTCGCCGGGAGCAAGCGGAAGCCAAGCGCAAACAGCGGAAGGAGCGCACGTCAACCCAAGCACCCCACCCACCCGCCCCTTCAACCACCGTCTGCCCCACCTGTGACAGAGACTGTAGGTCCTGCATTGGACTCATCAGTCACCTGAGAACTAATTTTTAATGTGGAAGCAATCATCCTCGGTTCCGAGGGACTGCTTAAGAAGAAGATTGACATAAGAATTCATAATGAAAAATGTTGACAGCAAATGCGCACAGAAGATTTTTAATATATTTTAGATTATGTAGATAGAATATTGAATTCAGGAAAAAAGTTTTTTTGCCTGAAAGGAGCATTGAAACAATTGTTTTTCCATTTCTTCCTTTTCCGCTTACTGAAAAATGCTTGGAAGCGGCTTCTTCTGGACAAAAACAGAAAATGCTGGAAATACTCAGCAGGTCAGGCAGCATCGGTGGAGAGAGAAACAGAGTTAACGTTTCAGGTCGATGACCCTTCGTCAGAACTGGAAAAAGCTAGAGATGGAACAGATGGATCAGAGGCTAGGTATTCTGTGGCGAGTGTCTCACCTCCTGACTCCCCAAAGCCTTTCCACCATCTACAAGGCACAAGTCAGGGGTGTGATGGAATACTCTCCACTTGCCTGGATGAGTGCAGCTCCAACAACACTCAAGAAGCTCGACACCGTCCAGGACAAAGCAGCTCGTTTGATTGGCACCCCATCCACCACCTTAAACATTCACTCCCTCCACCACCGGCGCACTGTGGCTGCAGTGTGTACCATCTACAAGATGCACTGCAGCAACTCGCCAAGGTTTCTTCAGCAGCACCTCCTAAACCCGTGACCTCCACCACCTAGAAGAACAAGGGCAGCAGGCGCATGGGAACACCACCACCCCCAAGTTCCCCTCCGAGTCACACACCATCCTGACTTAGAAATATATCGCCGATCCTTCATCGTCGCTGGGTCAAAATCCTGGAACTCCCTCCCTAACAGCACTGTGGGAGCACCTTCACCACACGGACTGCAGCGGTTCAAGAAGGCGGCTCACCACCACCTTCTCAAGGGGCAACGAGGTATGGGCAATAATGCCTGCCTCGCCAGCAACGCCCTGATCCCATAAACGAATAAAAATAAATAAAAAAAGGTTTTAAGCAAGTGTAAGGGTTAGGGAAAGGGGGGAGGGGAGGAAAGAACAAAAGGGAAGGTCTGTGATAGGGCGGAAGGCAGGAGAGATTAAGAGACAAAAGGGATGATGGTGCAAGGCAAAATATTGATAGAGCACCTTCTCCTTTTGTCTTGCACCATCATCCCTTTTGTCTCTTAATCTCTCCTGCCTTCCGCCCTATCACAGACCTTCCCTTTTGTTCTTTCCTCTCCTCCCCCCTTTCCCTACCCCTACACTTGCTTAAAAACCTGTTCCATCTCCAACTTTTTCCAGTTCTGACTAAGGGTCATCGACCTGAAAGGTTAACTCTGTTTCTCTCTCCACAGATGCTGCCTGACCTGCTGAGTATCTCCAGCATTTTCTGTTTTTATTTCAGATTTCCAGCATCGGCAGTATCTTGCTTTTGTATTCGTTTCTTCTGGACAATGTGCGTGTAAAGAGGTCAGGGGAGGACACTGCTGTAACTCAACTGATGCCATGTGGCAGAACCTGAGCTGTTGAGAGACCCACTTCAGTCCAAAGCAGGTGGAACTCTCCTCTCGCTTGGAATCGCGCCTCCAGGAGAGCAGAGAACCGAGAGAGAGAGAGAGAGAGATCTTGATCGGGAGGCGGATATGAAGAGTTGCTCTGTCTCGATTCACCTCCGTGAGGCTGGATTTCAGCACCTGTGCCCAGCCTAAATCAAGCTGCAAGTCTAAAATTTAGCAACTGGCAGCAGAAATGCGCAAGAAATATGCTTGGCAGATATCATTTGGACATTCCGCATTTCTGAAAGATGCAATGAGATCTTCCTGACCTCTCCCCGCCACGACCCCCAGGATTAAGGCGCCTCTCTCTCTATTCGAGGAGCAGAACCCAGTGTGAGACATCTTTACTGGGGGACTGGGCGTCAGACGGCAGGTCCGACAGAATTGGTGTGTCCTCGGTGTGCCTACTTAATCATGTTTGTTTTAAAGATGGAAGAGGAGTTCGTGCCTCATTTGTCTAGGTACAGAGGAATCCCGCAGTGCAGAGAATGTGGAAAATATCACACACACAGAGAGAGAGAGAGAGAGAGCGCTCAGCAATGGCAGAAACTGAGAGCCAGCCAATCGCTTATCGCCGCTGTCGGAGAGATATTCTCCCTAAAGGTACAAGTACCTGTGAATTAATTAGATCACTGTCTGTGTGCCGTGGCAAAATAATTTATTGCATGTCAGGATCAATAAAAGATTTGGAATTACACATCAGATTCTGGTCGATGTGGTATTTTTGTGCACAATAACTCTGTTCAGTGAAACCAGGGGGGCCAGTTTGACCATTTCAGCAGTGGTGGAAAATATCTTGACTTTCTTTTCGTCTGTAATATATGTTCAGACATTAGCACCATCTGCCTCCCCCTTAAGGCAAAGGTTTAAAGAAAGACTTATTTAGCTTTTTATCACATCTCTCACACACAGTGAATTCATTTGAAGTTCAGTCGGCGAATATTTTACACAGAATTCGGTAGAATTTACAGCTCAGAAACTGGCCATTCTGGTCCGTGCCCGGTGTTCCTGCTCCACACCAGCCTCCTCTCACCCCATCACCATATCCTGCTATTCCTTTCTCCCTCATGTGTTTATCCAGCTTTCCCTTAAACGCCTAGAAGATAGGAGCAGGAGTAGGCCATTCGGCCCCTCGAGCCTGCTCCGCCATTCAATGCGATCATGGCTGATCATCCAAATTCAGTACCCTGTCCCTGCTTTCTCCCCATAACCCTTGGTCCCTTTAGCCTTAAGCAATATATCTAACTCCTTCTTGAATATATTTAATGAATTGGCCTCAACTGCCTTCTGTGGTAGAGAATTCCACAGGTTCACCACTCTCTGGGTGAAGAAATTCCTCCTCATCTCAGTCCTAAATGGCTTACCCCTTATCCTTAGACTGTGACCCGATTCTGGACTCCCCTGCCATCGGGAACATCCTTCCTGCATCTATTCTGTCTAGTCCTGTTAGAATTTTATAAGTTTCAATGAGATCCCCTCTCATTCTTCTAAACTCTAGCGAATATAAGCCCAATCGACCCAATCTCTCTTCATACGTCATTCCTGCCATCCCAGGTATCAGTCTGGTGAATCTTCGCTGCACTCCCTCCATTTTGCACAGAAGATCCCATAAACAGCAACGGAGATGAATGAGTCACCCTACTCCAGGATTTGAGCGTATAATCTACGCTCACATGCCAGTGCTGAGGGAGTGCTGCACTGCCAGAGGTGCCACTTTTTTCAGATGAGACGTTAAACCGAGGAATCATCTGCCTATTGAGGCGGGAGTAAAAGATTACCATTCGAAGAGCAGCACCGGAGGTCGGGCCAAGATTTAGCCTTAATGCAATGCCACTAAAGAAAACACAGGTTAACTGATCATTCATCCCATTATTGTTTGTGGGATCTTGCTGTGTGGCTGCCACATATGCCTACCAGACAATAATAACTACACTTTGAAAGTCATGAATTGGCTGTGAAGCGCTTTAGGATGTTCTGAGGACATGGCAGGCGCTATATAAATGCAACTTTGCTCTCTCTTTATGACCAGTTAATCTGATTTTGGTGATGTTGATTGAGCGTGGAATGTTGTCTCAGGACTGCTGTACATTATCGGTGATTGCTTTATCAAACACCTCCGCTCCATCCCCAGGTACAACACCGAGCTTCCTGTCACTCACCACTTCAATAGCCCGTCACTCTCTGATCTCTTCAGATCGTAACTATATCTTCTCTGCTACTGTTGTAACCTTACTGCTGTCCTGCACTATTAACCTTGGCCCTTCACCTAAAAGAAAGACTTGCATTTCTATAGCACCTTTCACGACCACAGCACTTTACAGCCAATGAAGTACTTTTGAAGTGTAGTCACTGTTGTAATGTAGAAAATGTGGCAGCCAATTTGTGCACAGCAAGCTCCAACAAACAGCAATGTAATAATGACCAGATCATCTGTTTTTTAGTGATGTTGATTGAGGGATAAATATTGGCCCCAGGACACCAGGGAGAACTCCCCTGCTCTTCTTCAAAATAGTGCCATGGGATCTTTTATGTCCACCCGAGAGAGCAGACGGGGCCTCGGTTTAACGTCTCATCTGAAAGACGGCAGCTCCGACAGTGCGGCGCTCCCTCAGCACTGCACTGGAATTGTCAGCCTAGATTTTTTTTTGTGCTCAAGTCTCTGGAGTGGGACTTGAACCACCAACCTTCTGGCTCAGAGGTGAGAGCGCTACCCACTGAGCGACAGCTGCCACGTAGGCTGCTTAATAACAGTGCTATACCCTGTCTGTAAATATAACGCAGTATAATAATAAAACTGTGATATTTGTAATAAATAGTGTGAGAATATGTCTATGTTATATTATTATATTGACATTGCACCATCAGATACAGTATAGTGATAATATTGAAATATTTCTCTACTGTACAATGGAACCTTCATTAGCTGCCACAGGAGAAGTTTGATCCAATATGTGTAGCACATCAATATCCTGTGCATGGGACTGACATAGAATCACATTGAGTGCACAGCACAGAAACAGGCCATTCAGCCCAACTGGTCCATGCCGGTGTTTCTGCTCCACACGAGCCTCCTCCCACCCCCTCTTCATCTCACCCCATCAACATATCCTTCTATTCCTTTCTCCCTCATGTATTTATCCAGCTTCCCCTTAAATGCATCTCTGCTATTCGCCTCAACCACCCCCTGTGGTAGCGAGTTCCACTTTCTCTCCACATTCTAGCCTGAATCAGAGACTCTCAGCACAGATGGTTACTCAGCCCATCTTCCCTGCTTGATCCACACCTGAACTATCGGCTTCAATCCCATTCCCCTGCTCTTTCCCCTTTTATTGCACTGTGATAGCACACGCTTATTTGAGCTGCCAGAATCATGGCTGGGGCAGGATGGTCTTGATTTCAACACAATGGGCATGCCAGAGGATGGAGGTGGGAGGAACAAGAGAGGAAAGTTCAGAGCAACAATCAACATTGATAAAATAGTGAGAGAGAGAGAAGAAAGAAGTGGAGCAATGGAGAGAAAGAGGCTGGAGACCACAGGTGAGAGAAGGATTGTGATGCGGAGATGCCGGTGTTGGACTGGGGTGGACAAAAGTGAGAAGTCGCACAACACCAGGTTATAGTCCAACAGTTTTATTTGAAATCACGAGCTTTCGGAGCGGCTGCTCCTTCGTCAGGTGAAGTAAAGGAATACAAATTGGCACAGCATATATAGACAGAGAACAATGCCTGTGCAGAGTACAATGGCAGACGACTACAGTTAATCTTTCTGACTGCCTTTTATCACACCTCGGCAGAGAAACAATCAGGTCAGTCAGGAAGACATTATATCAAAGACATAGCAAAATACAACTAAGACAATGAGGTGGGGTCACAGGGGGTCTAATGTGTCAGATGCTGCAGTCTGTATGGAAAACCATAAACTTTAAACTTTTTACTTTTTTTACTGGAAATCACATCTGTGAACAAGCCAACGACGACTCGAGTCTGGATGACTCTACGTCAGGTGGGGTTACATGTAGCGTGACATGAACCCGAGATCCCGGTTCAGGCCGTCCTCATGGGTGCGGAACTTGGCTATCAGTTTCTGCTCGATGATTTTGCGTTGTCGTGTGTCTCGAAGGCCGCCTTGGAGAAGGATTGACCAACAGCCTTTATCTTGGACACTGACCAGGACTGTAAGAGAAGCTGTTACAAAGACCCGCTTGATGTGGGAGCAGCATTCAAGTTTTGAGTGACCTTGGACCTTCTGGAGTTCCGTTTTGTTGAGGGGTAGTGCGGGTTAAAACGGAATCTTCACCTCCAAGTCATTGAGAACTTGAGTTCCCAATGCGTGCAACATAGATTGAAAGATGCAGATATAGTAGACTTCAAAGGTTTGGAAGCACTGATCACTGTAGTCTATTTACTCATGTTCTGTTTCTTAATCAGATATCCCAAGTTGCTTAATTTTAAATATTTATGAAATTGAAAAGTAGATTGGAGGAAGAGATACTGAAGCTTGCACAGCAATTGCCTTAGGATATTACCATTAACTCCATTATTCTTTCAGAATTAATTCTTTTCATCTTCCAATGTATTCCTTTCAACCTCAATAATTAAAGAAAAGGCTCTGCACCTTCAAAAGGATGTCAAGAAATGTTTTAATTGTGTGTTGTAGAAGATGCTTAATTCATTAACCTTGAGTGTGACTGTGCGGCCTGAAATCTGAAGTGCCTGTGGTGACCACCTGCTGAGCCCTTGGAGACTCAGTTAGTTCCTTTGCGACAGATCAATGTGTGAAGGAAGGGGTTACTTTCCTTCGCCATAGAATTCTTGACATAGAATTACATTGAATGTACAGCACAGAAACAGGCCATTCGGTCCAAGTGCTCCGTGCCGGTGTTTCTGCTCCACACGAGCCTCCTCCCACCCTACTTCATCTCACCCCATCAGCATATCCTTCTATTCCTTTCTCCCTCATGTGTTTATCTAGCTTCAGAAGATTGTGGGTTCAAGTCCCACTCCAGGGACTTGAGCACTTAAAGCTAGGCTGACACTCCCAGTGCAGTGCTGAGGGAGTGCCGCACTGTCGGAGGTGCCGTCTTTCAGATGAGACGTTAAACCGAGGCCCCGTCTGCTCTCTCGGGTGGACGTAAAAGATCCCATGGCCACTATTTTGAAGAAGAGCAGGGGAGTTCTCCCCGGTGTCCTGGCCAATATTTATCCTTTATAGCGAGAGGATTCGAGTACAGGAGCAAGGATGTCTTGCTGCAGTTGTACAAGGCCTTGGTGAGACCACACCTTGAGTATTGTGTGCAGTTTTGGTCGCCTTATCTGAGGAAGGATGTTCTTGCCATGGAGGGAGTGCAGCGAAGATTTACCAGACTGATACCTGGGATGGCAGGAATGACGTATGAAGAGAGATTGGGTCGATTGGGCTTATATTCGCTAGAGTTTAGAAGAATGAGAGGGGATCTCATTGAAACTTATAAAATTCTAACAGGACTAGACAGACTAAATGCAGGAAGGATGTTCCCGATGGCGGGGGAGTCCAGAACCAGGGGTCACAGTCTAAGGATAAGGGGTAAGCCATTTAGGACTGAGATGAGGAGGAATTTCTTCACCCAGAGAGTGGTGAACCTGTGGAATTCTCTACCACAGAAGGCAGTTGAGGCCAATTCATTAAATATATTCAAGAAGGAGATAGATACATTTCTTAAGGCTAAAGGGATCAAGGGATTTGGGGAGAAAGCAGGGACAGGGTACTGAATTTGGATGATCAGCCATGATCTCATTAAATGGCGGAGCAGGCTCGAGGGGCCGAATGGCCTACTCCTGCTCCTATCTTCTATGCTTCTATGCTTCTATCCCTCAACCAACATCACTAAAAACAGATTATCTGGTCATTATCACATTGCTGTTTGTGGGAGCTTGCTGTGCACAAATTGGCTGCCGCGTTTCCCACATTACAGCAGTGACTCCACTTCATTGGCTGTAAAGCGCTTTGAGACGTCCGGTGGTCGTGAAAGGCGCTATAGAAATGAAAGTCTTTTTTTTCCCCTTGAATGTATCTATGTTATTCGCCTCAACTACTCCATACACCTTTCCTTCGCCCTCATCCAATTCCCTTCTCTCACCTCTTGAAGGTGTTGGCTTTTACTGAGGTACAGGTCTATGGGGCGCTGATTGACCTCAGGTGCCTCGCCCAATATATCCACAGACGCACACATATGAACAGTGATTAGGACCAGGAACCTGGCAGATTTTTTTTCTCCCTTCCTATTCCTGGGCACGAAAACCAATTTTAGCTCCTCAAATATTGCCCCCAATGAGATCAGCTCACTCAGCCCAGACCAGGAATCGTACCTGGAACCTTCAGGTTTCTATGTAGCAATGTACCTTCACCCACGGGGCTGTCGGGAATCATAGAGCCATGGAGTCATAACGGCACAGAAGGAGGCCATTCGGCCCATCGAGTCCGTGCGGGCTCTCTGTAGAGCAATCCAGTCAGTCCCATTCCCCCCCGCTCTATCCCTGTAGCCCTGCAAGTTTATTTCCCTCAAGTGCCTATCCAGTCTCCCCTTGAAAACATTGAGTGTCTCCGCTTCCACCACTTCTGTCGGCAGCGAGTTCCAGGTCCTCACCACTCGCTGCGTAAAAAAGATTTTCCTCACATCCCCCCTGTATCTCTTGCCCAAAACCTTAAATCTGTGTCTCCTAGTCCTTGTATCATCAACTAGTGGGAACAGCCTTTCCCCGTCTAGCCTATCCAAACCCGTCATAATCTTGTACACCTCTATCAAATCACCCCGCAACCTCCTTTGCTCTAATGAAAACAAATCCAGCTTCTCCAACCTGTCCTTGTAGCTAAGATCCCCCATCCCCGGAACCATTCTGGTAAATCTCCTCTGCACCCTCTCCAGGGCCTTCGCATCCTTCCTAAAGGTGACCACAACTGGACGCAATACTCCAGTTGTGGCCTAACCAGCGCTTTATAAAGGTTCAGCATAACTTCTCTACTTTTGTACTCAATACCTCTATTTATGAAGCCCAAGATCCCATATGCCTTGCTAACCACTCTCTCAAAATGTCCCGCCACCTTCAGGGACCTATGCACATTAACTCCCAAGTCCTTGGTCTGCTCTTTGGACAGAGTTTGAATGAAGTGTGGGGCTCAATGCAGGCTCTTTGGATGGTGTCTCACTATCACCAACTGGTGCTCTTCCAACCATTCAGATACTCGGAGTGTAACTGTCATAATACAATCAGGACTGTCTCAACAGGCTGCACTCACACACATTTTAAGATATCACAAACGGGTACATTCTTATTTGTTATACTTCCAGCAATCTACAGTTCACAAAATCATGGTTGAAAGCATTACACACAGTTTTTTTTTAATATTCATTGGATGTGGGCATCACCAGCAAGGCCAGCATTTATTGCCCTTGAGAAGGTGGTGGGGAGCTGCCTTCTCTGAATATAACTGAATAGCTTGTTAGGTCATTTTAGGGGGCAGTTAAGAGTTAAGCACATTGCTGGGTAAGGATAGCAGATTTCCTTCCCTAAAGGACATTGGTGAACCAGATGGGTTTTAGTTTAGAATAACCCAGTGGTCTTTTTAATTCCAGATTTATTTAATTGAATTTAAATTCCCCAGCTGCTGTGGTGAGATTTGAACTCACGTCTCGCCAGGAATATATTAGTCCACGGTCTTCTGGATTACTATCCCAGTAACATAACCACTATGCTATCATACCCCTGCTTACCCTTACCTTTAGGTTGGGGAATAATCCTCAATTCAGCACATTTGGCAGAAGATATGAAAAGTCAAAGATTGGGATTACAGTCTCATGTATTCACAGGCCTGAGACACAAATCTAAGGTCTCCAGGTACTGGCAAAAAGGCTATTGTTGGCCATTGGGTGGAACAGGAGAGACAGAGATATGGAAATGCTCGTGACTACCCCAATGGTTTAGCAAGTTTACCCAGTGATTAGCTGAGCACATCAGTGAGGTCTCTGGTACCATCCCTGGTATAATCTCCGATCTGTGTTGAATTAGCTTATCGCTCAGCGGGGTTATAGTAGGGGTGCTAAATATCGGCCTTAGTGCCTTGGAGAAAAAATTAAAACAGCCACGTACTCACGATCCTGATGGCTCTCCAGCTGTTCCTGTTGGAAAGTGTCCAAGTCTAGACATCAGGTGAGTACAGGATTGGAGTCTGCTGTGCTATCCTCTGAGTTGAACAGCCTGCCAACGCTCGCAATACAAGCTCACACATGAATAAAGACCAGCTGGATGAGATAGCAAAGGGTGCCTGGTGCCCATGGAACCATATCCTAGCATGAGTCAGGACCTTAAGGAGTGGAGGGGAGAAAATCAGATTACCTAGAGTCCATCCCACGTGATCATTCTTTAAAGTTTAGGAGATCAGTCCCAAGTTTGTCTTTTCTTAGTTTTGAGTCTATGTTGCCTTGTGCTGCTGTCACAGTTCAATTTCAAATAGTGCTCTGGATTTATCTTTTCTATACCATTGACTGATATTTATTTAAACATCTCAGCAAGGTTTACGCTGGGCATCGTAAAGTCCCTCTGACTGTTTTAGCAAAGAACAGCTCTGGGGAGCTGGGCTCATCTCTCCTGATCTCAGTAAAGGTTGGCAAGTACTTACACCGGAGGACTGTTGTAGTGGTCAATCTCAATAGAGTTAAAATGTCTCACTGATTCCAATACTTTTTAGAGATAGTTCCTACAATGGTGAGTCTTTTTCTCTGGCCAAAGGATTTAACCCTTTAGGACGTAGCTTTCTGGGTATTTCCAGGTAGTGAGAACCCTCATACACCTCCCATGTATGTTGCAAAATCCTGGACACCTTTATTGAGGGAGAGTCCTTCCCAGCCCAAGTAGGACATTGTGGCTCCAGCGAAGGGCAATGAGAATGATTCTCGCCTAAGATTATTGAGCTATGAAGATAAACTTTATGCATTGGGTTTGTCTTCACTGGGAAGATGTAGACATTAGGAGGGGTTCTGATTTAGGTATTTAAAATAATTCAAGATATTGACAACATGTAGTAGAGTGTTTGAGCTGATGGGGCCAGGTAATCCTAGCGGCTACTTTCATCACACCACAACATAAACATACAACCAAATAAAATACACAATATGGTGGCGAGCCAGCTTCTCACGAGAAACTAGGGATGGGCAATAAATACAACACAATGCAACACAACACAACACAATGCAACACAACACAATGCAATGCAACACAACACAACGCAACACAACGCAACACAACACAATGCAACGCAACACAACGCAACACAATGCAACACAACACAATGCAACACAACACAACACAACACAACGCAACGCAACACAACGCAACACAACGCAACACAACACAATGCAACGCAATGCAACACAACACAATGCAACACAACACAATGCAACACAACGCAACACAATGCAACACAATGCAACACAACACAACACAACACAATGCAACACAACACAACACAATGCAACACAATGCAACACAACACAATGCAACACAACACAACGCAACGCAACACAACACAACGCAATGCAATACAACACAACACAACACAATGCAACGCAACACAATGCAACACAATGCAACACAACACAACACAACGCAACACAACACAACACAGCACAACGCAACGCAACACAACGCAACACAATGCAACACAACACAATGCAACACAACACAACACAATGCAACGCAACACAATGCAACACAACGCAACACAACACAATGCAACAACACAATGCAACGCAACACAACGCAACACAACGCAACGCAACACAACACAACACAACACAACACAATGCAACACAATGCAACACAACACAACACAATGCAACACAACGCAACACAACGCAACACAACACAACACAATGCAACGCAACACAACGCAACACAATGCAATGCAATACAACACAACGCAACGCAACACAACACAACACAACACAATGCAACACAACACAACACAGCACAATGCAACGCAACACAACGCAACACAACGCAATACAACACAACGCAACGCAACACAACACAACGCAACGCAATGCAACACAACGCAACACAATGCAACACAACACAACGCAACGCAACACAACACAACACAATGCAACGCAACACAACACAACGCAACACAACACAATGCAACACAACACAACACAATGCAACGCAACACAACGCAACACAATGCAACACAACACAACGCAACACAACACAACGCAACACAACGCAACACAACACAACGCAACGCAACACAACACAACGCAACACAACGCAACACAACGCAACACAATGCAACGCAACACAACACAACACAACGCAACGCAACACAACACAACACAACGCAACACAACGCAACACAACACAATGCAACACAACGCAATGCAACACAACACAACGCAACGCAACACAACACAACACAACGCAACACAACGCAACGCAACGCAACACAACACAATGCAACGCAACACAACACAACACAACACAATGCAACACAACGCAACACAACGCAACACAACGCAACACAACGCAACACAACACAACGCAACGCAACGCAACACAACGCAACACAACACAACACAATGCAACACAACGCAACACAACGCAACACAACACAACACAATGCAGCACAATGCAGCACAACGCAACACAACACAATGCAACACAACACAACGCAACACAACACAACACAACACATTTAAAGTTCAGATGAGACTCAATGGGATAAGTTTATTCCAATAATTTTTGGAGCTCATTTACTGCAGTGAATGAATCCAATTTTGGGCTCAATATCCATTGACAATGATTGAAAATGAAGGGGCCGTGGCCTGAGATTTTCCACTCACAGGCGAGATGCCTCGTCACCGCACCTACTTGGAAAAGTTAGGCCGCAGCGTGTACGCTGACGAGCTTTTGCTCAGTTCCTTACGTTCCATTGAGAGCCAGTTATCAAGGTCAGTGCAGTAATGTGGGTGAAGTAGCTGCCTAATGCTTTGAAACACATAGAAAAGATGATTTCCATAAAAGCCATTCTCGTTGCTTATCTTTAAATGTTAATCTACTTTCATAAAAAGTTCAATCCCAATGCTCCATTCTTGCACTGTAGGAAACTCAGGAGAAAGACCACTTAGAAAATTGTTTCTAATTAAAAATTACATGAAAGTATAAAACGTGAACATTTTGAAAAAAAAAGGCACAAATGCATTTGGTTTTGTTAATCTGAAGATGCTAATTAATTTTAAGAAGAAAGAAGAACTTGCTCTTAACCACGCTGAAAGGCCAATGTGAAAATGCAAGAGACATTTGAAAAGCAATAATTATTTCAAACTGAAAATTAAATTCCCTTCTTTTAAACATTTGAGTGGGCGCCAGCATTTTTTTTTTTCTTTTGGTGACTAAATGGCGTTCAGGAAGAATGCAAGGAAAGTGCCGGAAAGGTCACAGCAACTGGTGAACGCACTGCGCTCGAGAAGGTTCAGATTCGATCCTCGGCCTGCACCAAGCTGGATTATCTCAGTTCTCCGACAGGGGCCGCGACAATTGGCGTTTTGGATGTCTGAGTTAGGGGGGAAAGAAAATCAGCCGGGGTCCCCGCTCCTGATTGCTCTCCAGTGACTTTCTACCGGGACATGGGCACCGACCGGCGTGACGTTGGAGGAGTACTGCCTGCGGTAACACCACCCACCCACCATCATTCAGGAAGACTAGCATTTCGACAGCGCCTTTCATCACCACCGGACGTCCTAAAGCGCTTTACAGCCAATGAAGTACTTTTTTTGAAGTGTGGTCACTGTTGTAATGTAGGAAACGCAGCAGCCAAGTTGCGCACAGCAAGCTCCCACAAACAGCAATGTGATAATGACCGGATCATCCGTTTTAGCGATACTGATTGAGGGATAAATATTGGCCCCAGGGAGACACTCCCCCGCTTAACTTCGAAATAGTGGCCGTGGGATCTTTTACATCCAACTGAGAGAGTAGACGGGGCCTCAGTTTAACGTCTCATCCAAAAGACGGCACCTCCGACAGTGCGGCACTCCCTCAGCACCGCACTGGAGTGTCAGCCTAGATTTCTTGTGCTCGAGTCTCTGGCGTGGGACTTGAACCCACAACCTTCTGACTCACAGGGTGAGGGTGCTGCTCACTGAGCCACGACTGACACTTTGAGGTGCATTGGATAAAAGTAGAGGGAAAGAATACAGTACAACAGAACAGAGTGATTTAGAGAGTTCAAAATCATGAGACGAAAGTCTGAATGGTTTATTAACAACTACTGACCATAGGAATTGTGTTGCACTATTTACGTTCTATCTCATTAATGTGTCAATCCATATTACATAGAATTCACAGCACAGAAAGAGGCCATTTGGCCCAATAGGTCTCTGCTGGTGTTTGTGCTTCACACCAGCCTCCTCCCATGGGGAATTGCCCCCCCGCCCCCACCACTCCCAGTTCCAGTTCCGGGCCCCAGTTTCTCTCTCATGCACGCTTGTAGCATCTCCCAGCCTGTGGTCCTCCATCTCAGCTCGCTCGTCCTACCTGGGAGAGATGCAATGGTTCCTGTAGCTTACAGAGGGGTGAAGCCTCAAGTCTCCAGATCTCTGTGGAAGCTGTGAGAGAGAGAGTGAGAGTGAGAGGGAGAGAGACAGAGTGAGAGGGAGAGAGAGAGAGAGAGGGAGACAGATACAGAGAGAGACAGAGAGCGACAGAGATACAGAGTGAGAGAGAGAGAAACAGAGAGAGAGAGAGAGCGACAGAGACACAGAGAGAGAGACAGATACAGAATGAGAGAGAGAGACAGAGAGAGAGAGACAGAGATACAGAGAGACAGATACAGAGTGAGAGAGAGTGAGAGAGAGACAGAGAGAGAGAGCGACAGAGATACAGAGACGGAGAGAGTGAGAGAGAGACAGAGAGAGAGAGACAGATACAGAGTGAGAGAGAGTGAGAGAGAGACAGAGAGAGAGAGACAGATACAGAGTGAGAGAGAGTGAGAGAGAGACAGAGAGAGAGAGACAGATACAGAGTGAGAGAGAGTGAGAGACAGAGAGAGAGAGACAGATACAGAGTGAGAGAGAGTGAGAGAGAGACAGAGAGAGAGAGACAGATACAGAGTGAGAGAGAGTGAGAGAGAGACAGAGAGAGAGAGACAGATACAGAGTGAGAGAGAGTGAGAGAGAGACAGAGAGAGAGAGACAGATACAGAGTGAGAGAGAGTGAGAGAGAGACAGAGAGAGAGAGACAGATACAGAGTGAGAGAGAGTGAGAGAGAGACAGAGAGAGAGAGACAGATACAGAGTGAGAGAGAGTGAGAGAGAGAGTGTGAGTGAGAGAGACAGATACAGAGTGAGAGAGAGTGAGAGAGAGAGTGTGAGTGAGAGAGACAGATACAGAGTGAGAGAGAGTGAGAGAGAGAGTGTGAGTGAGAGAGACAGATACAGAGCCAGAGAGAGGGTGAGAGTGAGAGGGAGAGAGACAGAGACATAGAGAGAGAGAGAAGGTGTGTGGCAGGTGTACAGAGTGGGAGACATACAGGAGAGAGAATAAACAGAGAGGTGGAGCCGTGCAAAAAGGGAGTGAGCAAAAGTTGGAAAGCAAAGAGATACAAGACAAGTGAAAGTGTAAAAGCCAATTAGAGAAAGAGGGAGCGAAGCGAGAGACCGGAGTGAGAGTACAAAACAGGCAGGACCACAGTCACAGAAAGAGGACAAAAATGAGAAGTCGCACAACACCAGGTTATAGTCCAACAGATTTATTTAAAATTACAAGCTTTCGGAGCTGTCGCCCCTTCCTCAGGTAAAGGTACAATGAGTGAATCTACAATATTACACAGTATATAAACACAGAAACTGCAGAGATACAATCTTTCAGGGAAGGTGTCCTTACATCAAAGACACACCAGAGCACAGCCAAGACAATGAGATGTGTCCCAGGGGGTCCAACGTGTCAAATCCTGCTGTCTGCAGTTGAGCTTTCTTTTTTTGGGGGTTTGTTTTTTTTTGTGTTTTTTTTTAAAAACTGGAAAGACAGACAACGATGTCGAGTCACGTCCTGTAGCGTGACATGAACCCGATATCCCTATTGAGGCCGTCCTCATGGCTGCGGAACTTGGCTATCAGTTTCTGTTCGATGATTTTGCGTTGTCGTGTGTCTCGAAGGCCGCCTTGGAGAACGCTAACCCGCAGATCCGAGGCTGAATGTCCTTGACTGCTGAAGTGTTCCCCGACTGGGAGGCAACAATCCTGCCTGGCGATTGTTGCGCGGTGTCCGTTCATACGTTGTCTCAGTGTCTGCATGGTCTCGCCGATGTACCATGCTCAGAAAGAGGATGCAGACTTTCTCTAGCAATGCCAGGGCAGATTAATTCCGAATGCAAGCTGCTTTTTTTAGCTGGCATTTCGGCAGCCTATTATCATGTTCTCTATTGTACTTTTCAAGGCTTATCCATGCAGGGGTCAGGTGCAACTAGCGAGAAAACCATGCTGAAAAAAGGCTGTATTTAAATCATGTCCTGTGACCGAAAAGCGAGGAATAATTGAAAAGTGGCAGCTTTCTGGAGTCGGTGCGAGTATCTGAGGTTAATTGACACAGCAGAGGGGTCAGTCATCAGCCTGGGCCTTTTGACTCCCCACCACTGGATGTCAGCGCTGTCTCCACACCTGATGGGCGCCCACTGGACCGACACACACTTCACTGGCGATGGGAATCTCTGACCGCTCACCTACCTCCAAAAAAATAGAGGCATTCTCCAAATTCAGTGAGATGTCACGTCACGTCTGAGTGGAAACAATGCCCCTGAGCGACTCTCGCTCAGGACCTCCCCTGACAGAGCAGCACTGGAGTCGATGGACAGGAGCATTCATAAAAATGTCACCAGCTCATTCCCACAAGGCGGCTTCCGACAGCTGCATCCTTGCTTTTTAGATATTTTCATGTGTGTTTTTTTCCCCCCCCCACCATCTATGACATTGGATTGCGCTGTTCCCAGTGCGAGAGGCTTCACAATTCAGCTGGGCTGCAGCCAGTCTTCGACGGTTTGAGTTCTGCCACCTCTGGGGGCCAATCCATTATTAATGCCCCTGTTGAGGGGGGTGGGGGGCGGGGGTTTGCTGCTCAACATCCCCTTCAAACAATGAAATATTTGCTTTATAATCGCTCCACCATTGGCGGCCGTGCCTTCAGCTGCCTGGGCCCCGAGCTCTGGAATTCCCTCCCTAAACCTCTCCGCCTCTCTCTCCTCCTTTAAGACGCTCCTTAAAACCTCCCTCTTTGACCAAGCTTTTGGTCACCTGCCCTAATTTATCCTTAAGTGGCTCGGGGTCAAATTTTTTGTCTGATAATACTCCTGTGAAGCGCCTTGGGACGTTTTACTACGTTAAAGGCGCTAGGTAAATGCAAGTTGTTGTTGTTGTTATCTGGAGAAGGAAATCCCCCAGCAACCCCCTACAAATAAAAATCTGCTGAGTCCTTTTTAAATAATTTATAGTTTTATAATATGTAATGTTGACATTTTCCATAGGCATTGGGTGCAATGCACTGATTCACTCACATCTGACACTCCCGTGCATGTTTGGGACGGTAACTGTTCGATAAGATAAATCGTTCACTTACAAGATGCCCAACTGATTCTGCATGGCCCAGGAGTTTCCCGCCTGACATAGCAATTAATGAATGATAATCTGACGTGTGCAAAGTGATGGAAGGCGTCATTGACAGTCTATCAAGCGGCACTTACTCACCAATAACCTGCTCACCGATGCCCAGTTTGGGTTCCGCCAGGACCACTCGGCTCCAGACCGCATTGCAGCCTTGGGCCAAACATGGACAAAGGAGCTGAATTCCAGAGGTGAGGTGAGAGTGAGTGCCCTAGACATCAAGGCCGCATTTGACCGAGTGTGGCATCAAGGAGCCCTAGTAAAACTGAAGTCAATGGGAATCGGGGAAAACGCTCCACTGGCTGGAGTCTTACCTAGCACAAAGGAAGATGGTTGTGGTTGTTGGAGGCCAATCATCACAGCCCCAGGACATCACTGCAGGAGTTCCTCAGGGCAGTGTCCGAGGCCCAACCATCTTCAGCTGCTTCATCAATGACCTTCCCTCCATCATAAGGTCAGAAATGGGGATGTTCGTTGATGACTGTACAGTGTTCAGTGTCATTCGTGGGATATTAAAGGTATGGGGAGTGAGGGGGAGAATAGGATTAGACTGGGTGGGATATTAAAGGGTACAGTGAGTGAGCGGGAGAGTGGGATTAGACTGGGTGGGATATTAAAGGGTATGGAGAGCGAGGGGGAGAGTGGGATTAGACTGGGTGGGATATTAAAGGTATGGGGAGTGAGGGGGAGAATAGGATTAGACTGGGTGGGATATTAAAGGGTGCAGGGAGTGAGGGGGAGAGTGGGATTAGACTGGGTGGGATATTAAAGGGTACGGGGAGTGAGGGGGAGAGTGGGATTAGACTGGGTGGGATATTAAAGGGTACGGGGAGTGAGGGGTAGAGTGGGATTAGACTGGGTGGGATATTCAAGGGTGCGGGGAGTGAGGGGGAGAGTGGAATTAGACTGGGTGGGATATTAAAGGGTGCGGGGAGTGAGCGGGAGAGTGGGATTAGACTGGGTGGGATATTAAAGGGTGCAGGGAGTGAGGGAGAGAGTGGGATTAGACTGGGTGGGATATTAAAGGGTACGGGGAGTGAGGTGGAGAGTGGGATTAGACTGGGTGGGATATTAAAGGGTGCGGGGAGTGAGGGAGAGAGTGAGTTTAGACTGGGTGGGATATTAAAGAGTGTGGGGAGTGAGCGGGAGAGTGGGATTAGACTGGGTGGGATATTAAAGAGTGCGGGGAGTGAGTGGGAGAGTGAGTTTAGACTGGGTGGGATATTAAAGAGTGAGGGGGAGTGTGAGTTTAGACTGGGTGGGATATTAAAGGGTGTGGGGAGTGAGGGGGAGAGTGAGTTTAGACTGGGTGGGATATTAAAGGGTGTGGGGAGTGAGGGGGAGAGTGGGATTAGACTGGGTGGGATATTAAAGAGTGCGGGGAGTGAGGGGGAGAGTGGGATTAGACTGGGTGGGATATTAAAGAGTGTGGGGAGTGAGCAGGAGAGTGGGATTAGACTGGGTGGGATATTAAAGGGTGTGGGGAGTGAGCAGGAGAGTGGGATTAGACTGGGTGGGATATTAAAGGGTGTGGGGAGTGAGGAGAGAGTGGGATTAGACTGGGTGGGATATTAAAGGGTGTGGGGAGTGAGCGGGAGAGATTGCTCACAGTGAAGTGTTTCTATAAATAGGAAATTGTGCGTTGAATTCGATTGCTGCAGCTCTTGGCCTGGGCCAGCGCAGAGCTGCCACTGGTTGTAAAGTGGAAAGCGTTTCAATCCCAGCATGCTCATCTGTCCCAATGACAATCATTGACTGAACACCCAGCTGGAGGAGAATCGAAAGACCTCGTCAAATAAACAGCCAGCTGCAGGATTAGTCACTTCAGGCCCCTGCTTCTATTATCTGTCGGTGTGTTGGCTTTGCACTTTGTTTATCTGCCGTTTGCTGCAATGAGCACTGAGGCCTGATTTTAACTCCCCCCCGCCCCCGTCCGTCAGGGAACGGTGCGGGCCGGGGCAAGGTGGGGGGGGGGTTGAGATGGCGATGGGGTGGTGGTGGGATTGAGAGGATCGGCCTGCGTTTCCTGCCCCCCCCCCCCCCAAAAACCATCTTAACTTACCTGAAATCAGGCTCGGGAAGGCCGGCCAAGAGAAACGGGGCCTAATTTACGTGTCGAAGGTGCGTCGCGGTGAGGTCATCTGGACGCGGTCGCCATTTTAACTGTGGGCCGACTAAGGGCTGAACAGTCTTGGAGACGCCAGCACAAGATGGCGGCCGGCAGCATCCAGGCCTCAGAAGGCCCCGGGTGAGTTTATCCTTTTCAATTTTTAAAGCTTCCTTGTGGGCCAGGAGAAGCAGGAGAGCTCCCTGCCGATCGGCCCCACTCCCCCTTCCTCGCTTACCTTGCCAATCGCCGTGTCCGTTAGCCCTCGGTCACGGCTTGAGCCTCCACTCCCGCTGGCCGGCTGTGGCGCCACTCCCGTTGGCTTTGGGCGGTGGGGGATGGGCGGGGGTGGTTAGTTTCGGGGCATCTCGAGGCCAAGGGGTTAAAATCAGCCACCCGACCCCAGACCTCCCCGATTCCCGCCCCTACCCACATGAGGTCCTTTGGTGCTGCTGTTTCTATTATATAGAATATGGTAGCGTTCTGTGCTTCAGGGTCAGGGGGTTGTTAGCAGTGGTGACGGGAGATTGGGGCACTTGTTGGGCAGTGGCCGCACGGATTACCCCCCGTGATGCAGTTGGTTCAGGACACTGTTCTTGGGACACTTGGAAGCTGGTGCTCGTATCTCTCAGGGATAGCTCAGAGCACTTCATACGCAATGAAGGACTGTCTTGCTGCAGTTGTACAGGGCCTTGGTGAGACCACACCTTGAGTACTGTGTGCAGTTTTGGTCGCCTTATCTGAGGAAGGATGTTCTTGCCATGGAGGGAGTGCAGCGAAGATTTACCAGGCTGATACCTGGGATGGCAGGAATGACGTATGAAGAGAGATTAGGTCGATTAGGCTTACACTCGCTGGAGTTTAGAAGAATGAGAGGGGATCTCATTGAAACTTATAAAATTCTAACAGGACTAGACAGACTAGATGCAGGAAGGATGTTCCCGATGGCGGGGGAGTCCAGAACCAGAGGTCACAGTCTAAGGATAAGGGGTAAGCCATTTAGGACTGAGATGAGGAGGAATTTCTTCACCCAGAGAGTGGTGGACCTGTGGAATTCTCTACCACAGAAGGCAGTTGAGGCCAATTCATTAAATATATTCAAGAAGGAGATAGATATATTTCTTAAGGCTAAAGGGATCAAGGGATATGGGGAGAAGGCAGGGACAGGGTACTGAATTTGGATGATCAGCCATGATCTCATTAAATGGCGGAGCAGGCTCGAGGGGCCAAATGGCCTACTCCTGCTCCTATCTTCTATGTTTCTATGAAATGCCATGGCTCCTTTTATTTCGGCCAAAGCAGCGGCCATTTTGCACACAGTCCGATCCCACAAACAGCAATCCGATGAAAGACCATCTAATTTTCTTCAGTGATGGTGCTTGAGGATGGAACGTTGACCAGGACACCAGGAATAGTGCCGTGGGAACGTCAAGGTCCACCTGAGGGGGGGCAGACGGGGGCCGCAGATTAATGTCTTATCTGAAGGTCAGCGCCTCTGACGATGCAGCACTCCCTCAGCACTGCACTGCACTGCACTGCCAGCCTAGGTTATGTGCCTCAAATCCTGGATCGAACACACAACCTTCTGACTCAAAAGCAAGTGTGAGACTAACTGAGTCAAGTTGATGAGCAAAGATATGTCAGTTCATCAGCTTCGGTCACGTGTGGAAGTAAACAATGATCAACCAATCAGAAGCAAATAATATCTTGGGTGTAACAAAAATCTCCTCCCAACGCTATTTATTGTTGGTTCACACACATCTGATTTACCAGTGGGTGTGATGTGATTTCAGTATAATGCCCATTCCAAACCACTGAGCTCATTTATTGTGAGGTCGCACAACACCAGGTTATAGTCCAACAGTTTTATTTGAAATCACAAGCTTTCGGAACTATCGCTCCTTCCTCAGGTGAAGTAAATTGGATACAGAATCGTCAGAGCATATATAGATGGAAAAAAAAGCATGTGTACTTTACAATTGCAGACCAATAAATTAAATCATCCTGACTATCTGCCGAGGTGTGATAAAGTTAATTAAGTCAGCCAGGAAGGTACCACATCAAAAGACATAGCAAGATACAACTGAGACAATGAGGTGAAGTCGCAGGGGTTCTAACGTGTCAAAAGCTGCCGTCTGTATGTAAAACGAAAAGCTTTAAAAAAAAAAATTTTACTTTTTTACTGGGAAAATTTTTACTTTTTTACTGGGAATCACATCTGTGAACAAGCTAACGACGACTCGAGTCCGGATCACGTCATGTATCGTGACATAAACCCAAGATCCCGATTGAGACCGTCTTCATGAGTGCAGAACTTGGCTATCAGTTTCTGCTCGATGATTTTGCGTTGTCGTGTGTTTCTAAGGTTGCCTTGGAGAACGCTTACCCGCAGATCCGAGGCTGAATGTCCTTGACTGCTGAAGTGTTCCCCGACTGGGAGGTAACAATCCTGCCTGGCGATTGTTGCGCGGTGCTCGTTCATACGTTGTCTCAGTGTCTGCATGGTCTCGCCGATGTACCATGCCGCGGTGCATTCTTTCCTGCAACGTATGAGGTAGACAACGTTGGCCGAGTCACATGAGTATGTACCATGTACCTGGTGGGTAGTGTCCTCACGTGTGATGGTGGTATCTGTGTTGATGATCTGGCATGTCTTGCAGAGTTTGCCATGGCAGGGTTGTGTGGTGTCGTGGTCGCTGTTATCCTGAAAGCTGGGTAATTTGCTGCGAACGATGGTACTTCTGAGGTTAGGCGGCTGTTTGAAGGCAAGTAGTGGAGGCGTGGGGATGGCCTTAGCGAGGTGTTTGTCGTCATCGATGACATGTTGAAGGCTGCGAAGAACATGTCGTAGTTTCTCCGCTCCGGGGAAGTACTGGACGACGTAGGGTACCCTGTTGGTTGTGTCCCGTGTTTGCCTTCTGAGGAGGTCTATGCGATTTTTCGCTGTGGCCCGTCGGAACTGTCGATCGATGAGTCGAGCGTCATATCCCGTTCTTACGAGGGCGTTTTTCAGCGTCCGTAGGTGTCCATCGCGTTCCTCCTCGTCTGAGCAGATCCTGTGTATTCGCAGGGCTTGTCCATAGGGGATGGCTTCTTTAACATGGTTAGGGTGGAAGCTGGAGAAGTGGAGCATCGTGAGGTTGTCCGTGGGCTTGCGGTAGAGTGAAGTGCTGAGGTGTCCGTCTTTGATGGAGATTCGTGTGTCCAGGAATGAGACCGATTCTGAGGAGTAGTCCATGGTGAGTTTGATGGTGGGATGGAACTTGTTTATGTTATCGTGTAGTCTTTTCAGTGATCCTTCGCCATGGGTCCAAAGGAAGAAAATGTCGTCGATGTATCTGGTGTACAGCGTTGGCTGGAGGTCCTGTGCAGCGAAGAAGTCTTGCTCGAACTTGTGCATGAAGATGTTGGCGTATTGGGGTGCGAATTTGGTCCCCATGGCTGTTCCGTGTGTTTGGGTAAAAAAATGGTTGTCGAAGGTGAAGACATTGTGGTCAAGGATGAAGCGGATGAGTTGTAGGATGGCGTCTGGAGATTGGCTGTTGTTGATGTTGAGTACTGAGGCTGTTGCAGCGATGCCGTCATCGTGGGGGATACTGGTGTAGAGTGCCGATACGTCCATCGTGGCAAGGAGTGTTCCTGGTTCAACTGGTCCGTGGGTGCTGAGTTTCTGTAAGAAGTCTGTAGTGTCGCGACAGAAGCTGGGGGTTCCCTGTACGATGGGTTTCAGAATGCCCTCGACGTATCCAGAGAGGTTCTCACACAGGGTTCCATTGCCTGATACGATAGGACGTCCGGGTGTGTTGGCTTTGTGTATCTTTGGGAGGCAGTAGAAGTCTCCCACGCGGGGAGTACGTGGGATGAGAGCGCGTAGGATGTTTTGAAGGTCTGGATCGAAGGTCTTGATCAGTCTATTGAGTTGGCGGGTGTGTTCTTTGGTCGGATCTGCGGGTAGCTGTCTGTAGTGTTCCTGGTTGTCCTCATTTATTGTAACATTGAAATATATCAGGTACAAAAGCTAAGGCAAGGTTATATTTCAAGTTTAAAGGAAACCTCTCTTTTCGGCACTATATAGAACTAAGTTCATGTCATAATGAAAGCGTTATTGAAATGATAATGATATGGCCTGTCAACTAGTGGGAGCTGGCCCTGAACCTGGGGACGATTGATAATTGGGATACGTACAGCTCGTCTGAATATAACTGAGGAGCCTGATCCGGGCTGACACACGAAGCGGGTGAAATTCAAGTCCCGTTCACTCATCACCCCCTGTGCTCGCTGACCTACACTGGCTCCTGGTCCGGCAACACCTCAAACTTAAAATTCTCATCCTTGTTTTCAAATCCCTCCATGGCCTCCTCGCCCCTCCCTATCACTGTAACCTCCTCCAGCCCCACAACCCTCCGAGATCTCTGCATTCCTCCAATTCTGGTCTCTTGTACATCCCCGATTTCCATCGCTTCACCATTGGCGGCCGTGCCTTCAGCTGCCTGGGCCCCGAGCTCTGGAATTCCCTCCCTAAACCTTTCTGCCTCTCTCCTCCTTTAAGACGCTCCTTAAAACCGACCTCTTTGACCAAGCTTTTGGTCACCTGTCCCTAATATCTCCTTATGTGGCTCGGGGTCAAATTTTGTTTGATAATCGCTCCTGTGTGAAACGCCTTGGGACGTTTTACTACGTTAAAGGTGCTGTATAAATACAAGTTGTTGTTGTTGTGCGGTGCAATATGAATAATGAACAAGCTCACACAATTACAGTGAGCTGGGCTGATGCAATGAGGAATTCAACATGCATGCGTTAATGTATTTGTGACTAAGATCGCACAGTGTGCGATTTCAGCCGTGGCGGGGGCTTGGCTGGTGAGACCCTGGTGGGAGATGGTCACCCAGGGAATGAGGGAGTGGGAGAGGGAGAGGGGTCCGAGTGTCTGTGGCTTCATCTCAGCACCAATGAGAGGCGAACTTCACAGGCAGTTTACAAAACTGAGCATCCTTCACAATCCATCATCTTCTTGCAAGGAGAAAGCTTCAATTACAATTGCAACTACTAATTATATGAAAGACTTGTAATTCCAGATATTCATGGCAAATTACCAGTCACAATCACCAGTACAGTATACTTGCCGTTGTGTTAAATAGCTTTCACAGAACATTGTTTTTAGGTCAATCACATAAATATATGCCTCAGAAACAAAGGAACACATCGGAATGATTGACGAGATGTACTAGAGAGGAATGTTTATTCCATCATTATAAAAGACCTTCACTTATCACAAGTGGGTTCTGAAGGTTCCTGACGATTGTGGTCTGACTCGGGCTGCATTCTAATCCCCTGCGTATTTCAGATCAGACTCTCGCTCCTGTCAGATTTTGTAGAACCTCCTGTGGACCGACAACCCTATAATTAAAGGGGGAGGGAGAGGAGTCACACCCGTCACTGATCACTTTTAACATCACTTGCAAATAATTATAATTAATTTCAATACTTTTTTGTTAAGTTATGTTTTTTGTACTGCCTGCTGGCTTGGCTGAGTTAAACCAGTCAGAAGCTCCCAGTTTGACTCCTCGGTCGACACCGAGTTATCCAACCTCGCCTGAACTGAGAGACACTGTGCGAGAGAGCGGGAGAATTAGCCTGCTCTGTGAACACAGGAACACGGAGGGGGGCCGTTCAGCCCCTTCAGCCTGTTGGGCTATTCAATTTAACAGTGTTATAACAGTTGTGTATTTAATAAGTAGTCTTTCGGACGAGACGTTAAACCGAGGCCCCATCTGCTCTCACAGGTGGATGTAAAAGATCCCACGGCCACTATTTCGAAGAAGAGCAGGGGAGTTCTCCCCGGTGTCCTGGGCCAATATTTATCCCTTGATCAATATCACTAAAACAGATGATCTGGTCATTATCACATTGCTGTTTGTGAGAGCTTGCTGTGCGCAAATAGGCTGCCGCGTTTCCCACATTACAACAGTGACTACAAAAGTACTTCATTGGCTGTAAAGCGCTTTGGGACGTCCTGAGGTGGTGAAAGGCGCTGGAGAAATGCGAGTCTTTCTTCCTTTCCAACAAAATTTCAAAATAAACTTTGCACAGGGAGCTGAACCGTAGCCGATTTTTATAAACTGCTCATGTGCAGTGACTGGATTTAAAGGGACAGCTACTAACTAAAACTGGACAAAAATATTTTCACCACATGCACTTACAAATCAACTTGACAAAAATCCAAGTACAGTTAGTACGGGCACCGTTGCTTCTATGGAAACAATCTAAAACTATCCACTGATGCATGGTAACCGTACCAGACCCCTGGAGAGGCTGTGCTTGGAGGAGGAACTGAGCCGAGGTCCCGTCTGCCTGTTCCGCTGGTTGATGTGGATGTTAAAGGCTCCGATCAAGGGTGGAACCTGGGCTCTCCTGGTCTGTATGTCCCAGCAACACGTCAGATGAAAGAAAGACTTGCATTTCTATAGCGCCTTTCACAACCTCAGGATGTCCTAATGTGCTTTACAGCCAATGAAGTACTTTTTGGAGTGTAGTCACTGTTGTAATGTAGGAAATATGGCAGCCAATTTGCGCACAGCAAGCTCCCACAAACAACAATGAGATAATGACCAGATAATCTGTTTTTGTGATGTTGAGCCATCTTGACGCTCAGCCATTTCCTCTTTAAAGGGGGTCCTGGTGGTAGGATCTCCCCCCCCCCCCATCGCAAGCAAAACCTACGCTTTGATAAAGAGTCTCGTCAGTCTTATACTTGCTCCTAACTGAAGTCACGTGACGCGAGCAAAGGGGGGAATTTTTCGGGGGGTCAGCGGGCGCGATCGGTGGCGGGTCGGGTGGGAAAATGTTTTTTTTTGACAGCGTTGAGCAGACTCGACACGCAGCAGTGGGGGGGGGGGCAGGGGGGGGCGCAATTCAAGTCATTATGACCTTATTAACAGACCATTAAGAACTATTTTGAGTTCATCTTCAGAGTTTACCAGGCCGCCCACAGGGTCTGCGCTGCTCAGGGATCACTTCAGGTAAGCAGGTCAGGAGTTGAATGGCCAGGGAATCATCTTGTTACTTGACAGCTGCAAATGTGCTATAAAAGCTGCCATCTCACAGCTGTTCACTTTCCAAGCTCGGAAGCTGTTGCTTACTGCATTTGGAAGACAGATTGAGCTTTATGCAGGTTGCAAGTGTTTGGAGTAAACTCTCTATCCAGTGTCACCTCATTGGAACAACCTCTCTCACCATTGACAGATCACTTCTGTGTTCAAGTTCATTTGCCATCTATTACATCAGCAGCAGTGCCCTTGAAACTATCTCACCTTGGTCCTCAGAATCCCACCACGATCAGCCCCAACACCAGCAGCACCAACAACAACACCAACCTTCTCCACAATCAACTCATGCTGCACAGGGCAGAGGGCATCAGCATCCGACCACATTGCTGCCCGGGATGCCAGGGATGGCCTCACCAAGGCCAGATTTGCTTCACTTGACACTTGACGCTGTACACCCTGGCTGCCACATGATGCGCCAGGTTGGCACCACCCCACACTAACACCACAAAGCATCCCTACAATGCCCAAACCATTCCTTTCACGCTCATGACCATTGCGGGGGGTACCGTTATGTCTCACCGTTCACTGCAACTCACTAAGCCACTTCCAAAGGTGCACACAAATCTGTCCAAGAACGCAAAGTGTTCAAGGGCAGCAGGCGCATGGGAACACCACCACCTCCAAGTTCCCCTCCAAGTGACACACCATCCTGACTTAGAAATATATCGCCGATCCTTCATCGTCGCTGGGTCAAAATCCTGGAACTCCCTCCCCAACAGCACTGTGGGAGTACCTTCACCACATGGACTGCAACAGTTCAAGAAGGCGGCTCACCACCACCTTCTCAAGGGCAACTGGGGATGGGCAATAAATGCTGGCCTTGCCAGCGACGCCCTGATCCCATAAACGAAAAAAAAGGATAGCTTCCTTGGTGGAACAAGGCCCCGTCCAGTATAGCACTGACCGGATTGTTCGATTGGCGGCTGAACTGGCCAAGCCAGCTGTTGGTGCGATGCGATTGGTCCAAAACCAATTGAGCTTGGCAAGGAACAGTCGGCCAGGGTTCCCGCTCGGGATTATCGGACTGAGAGCTCGGTTGGAAACTATCTACCTGTGGGTACCGGGTGAGAGCTGGGGTCGGGTCGCTGTAAGGCCCGCCACAGCGGAACAGCCAGTGTCTAGGCTCACGTGTGAAGAGTGGGTGAGCGAGGAAGAGGGAGAGCAGCGCCCGCAATACCAGAGTCCGGCCGGAGTCATGTCTTCAAGGAGAGAACCGGAAGAAAAAATTAATTAGGAAAACGAAAACAAAGATCTAGGAGGAAAAGTTAGGGATAAAATAGCCAGTCGACCCCTAGCATTTTCACAGGATTGTCCCATCATGAGGTGGCAGCAATTGTGATTTACTTTGTGTGGTGTGAGGTAGCATCAATTATACACTCTGGCAGACAGCAAGTGCCTGAAGTCAAATGAAAGCGTGATTTATTCCATTGTCTCATCAAATCCACTTCATTTGATTGAAGAGGCAAGGTGTTTTAGTTAAACAAAGAGCACAACACGGCACATCTGGCACAGGTTGTAGCTTCGGCCCTGCACGGACAAGGAGTGGTAGATAGCAGGGACCCTGGGAAGCCTGGTGGGTAACACATGCTGGTAGAGATCCGCCATTATCCGTGCTCCGACTACACCCGATCACTGCCTTCCATCACCGCCTGCGCACACCGGGTGTTCCTAATCCTGGTCTTCATGGCAGGACCAACACACGGTTTGTATTTTCAAATCTCTCTCGTGTATTTTAGTCAAAGCGTAAGTGGGCAAGGATTGCTGCTTGCTATTTTTCCCTTTAATCAGCTGGAAGAGTATCGTATCCCCGTAGAGCCTCCTCTGTGGCTTTGTCTCTGCGGGGTCGACAAAGAAACCTTCCAGTTGTCCCAAGCGGCCATTTACGGTGTATTCTGCATTTACCGTACTGCGCTGCGAGTGTCGTAAGGCAGAACTAGTTCGGGGAGCACAGAGAACCAACGCAAGAGGTCCTTCTCCCCCAACCCTTCTCCCAAGGCTTCTTCGGCAGCACCTCCCAAACCCGCGACCTCTAACACTTAGAAGGACAAGGGCAGCAGGCGCACGGGAACACCACCACCTCCAAGTCACACACCATCCTGACTTAGAAGTATATCGGCCGTTCCGTCATCGTCGCTGGGTCAAAATCCTGGAACTCCCTCCTGAACAGCACTGTGGGAGCACCTTCACCACACGGACTGCAGCGGTTCAAGAAGGCGGCTCACCATCACCTTCTCAAGGGCAACTGGGGATGGGCAATAAATGCTGGCCTTGCCAGCGACGAATAATTTAAAAAAAACAAAAAACCCATGCTGCCAGAGAGGGCCGAGTCGACAGTGACAGCTGCACTAATGTAGTGCCTTTAAGTGGAGTGAGAAACATAGAAACATAGAAAAATAGGAGCAGGAGTCGGCCATTCGGCCATTCGAGCCTGCTCCGCCATTCAATATGATCATGGCTGATCCTCTCTCTCAATACCATATTCCCACTCTCTCCCCATACTCCTTGATGCCTTTTGTGTCTAGAAATCTATCTCTCTCCTTCTTAAATATATTCAGTGACTTCACTAAGCTTCACTAAGACACTGAGCAGGAGTTGGGGCACAGTTGAGGGGAGTTGAGAGGTCAGTTCTGCAGATGCGGAGACATGTAGCGAGACTGATGCATCTGGGGATGGAATTGCAGAGGGCAGGATGGTGGAGGACTCTGCCTTAGAATTAGATGGAAATGACAGCACAGGAACAGGGCATTGGGCCTTGCAGGTGCCCGGTGCATTGCTGGTACAACAGAGGAGGTGGGGCGGCGGGAGGGCAGTAGATGGTGGGTGTAGATCAGCGGACAGCCCCAATTCTCACCATGCTCCTGGTCAGATTGCCCGTGTACCTCTCCAGTCCTCGGACAAAGCCCAGTCACCAGGCAATCGCAATCACAATTACGGTGCGCAGTAAACACACGGAACTCTCTCCTCCTGCTCCCAGCTCCTCGCACAGATCCATAGTAAAAAGGACAGACCTGGGGCAGGATTCAAACCTTAGCTGTGTTTATATTTGCGTTGTTTCAATTTGGATTCCCTAAGACAAGCTCTTAACTTGTCAGCTGCCTAAGTAGAGTAATCCTGAATTAATCTCGTCAATGGAGATTCATTTAGGATTAGACTGTTTAGACAGCTGACAAGTTACCAGCATTGGATAACAAGTCTATTGACTAGATTAAAGTCTACATGCTGTAAGTTAGCAATGTTTCCAGAAATGATTCAGCCTCGCTCTTCTGAGGTGAGCTGGATGCCTCACCTTCCCCTGGGAGGATGGTATGGGCCTTCTGAGATACCAGAGAGATAGATGGACCTCCATCTGTAGAGGTCCTAGTCATTCCCCTGCTCCCCAGAAAGGTCCCCTTCCTCACTGGGGGCTGCATCTGGACTTGCTGCCTTAACCCTCATCTCTCTTGGTCTCAGAGAAACTTGTATATCTAAGTGACACACTTATATCCGCCTGTACCTGGCTGGTATAACCGTTCAATCTTAACTGCTGTAACCTTTCTCTCTGTCCGAGGTGCACTTTCTGATTTTTAAAGAGACACCCTTCCACACATACTAGACAAAGAACTCCTACATCTGTGACGACAATGTCTGCTAAAAGACTTAGACCTAAACTAAGGACTTTTCATGTCAAAAGCGCCATCATATAAATCCTTGATTTCCAAAGAAACCTGGATTTTGTTGGCCAATCTGAGTGACACACGTGTTAGAGAATAGCTCAACCTTTCTGGTGTCAGTCACAGGCCTGTTGGTGCCTCTGATCACCTACAAATCAATGAAGCTCCAGCAGTACCGAGAGCTGACTGGTCGCTAGTTTACTCCCTGGCTTCTCAAGTCTTTGTTAACAAACAGATCGCACACAGGTCCAGATAAGGAAGGACATCGTTAAGTCCCTCTTAATGAGCCATCTCCTGGTTTGTGGTCTTGATGGCTTGTCCTCTCTCCCTGGTAAGGAATGTTTTGCTTGTATAACCCTCCATGGTTTAATTAGTGTTAACCCTTCCCCAACATTCAGTCTGACTACTGACTCCATTTTGAGGGCAGACTTAAGGCAGTTCTTATGGCATTTCTGCTACGCACTTCACATCTTAAGACGCAGGAGTGGTAAAAATGGACAGCAATTTTCAAATGCAGACTTTTAGCGAAGAAATTGGCCCCCATTGAGCCCGTCTTTGAGCAAAGACTTAGCATCGGGGAGACCGATTTCAGGACAGGATGTCTTGCATTCAATCTCCCCTGGCGGTGCACTGGCTGTAAAATTGGAAGCCAGCAACTCCTAAGGGCTCAAAGCAGCGGCCTGATAAAGCCATTCGGCCCCTTGAATATGCAGATCAGCATCCTAACGCCTATTATAGGACCCCCACTGCACAATCCCGGCTTGGAGCCCCAGGTGGGGCCCAGAACAGCCACTCTGCTGCCTGTTACGCCAGTCCTTACCCAACGTACCACCGCCAATGCCCTGTGTTGTTCTCCGAGAAACTAGGGATGTGGAAATTCCCAACATTGGGAATCCCCACACCTGACCCTTCCCCTTCCTGCATCAATGGCTCTTTCCCCAATGGGCCAATAGGAGACTCCCGGCCAGGTTTGACACAAGTTGCAGCCCTTCCGCCACATTCCCACCGGAGTTACGGCGCAGTTATGGCAGAGTTACGGCAGAGCTACGGCAGAGATATGGCAGAGCTACGGCGGAGATACGGCGGAGCTACGGCAGAGATACGGCAGAGATATGGCGGAGCTATGGCAGAGATACGGCGGAGCTACGGCAGAGATACGGCGGAGCTACGGCAGAGATACGGCGGAGCTACGGCAGAGATACGGCAGAGATATGGCGGAGCTATGGCAGAGATACGGTGGAGCTACGGCAGAGATACGGCGGAGCTACGGCAGAGATACGGCGGAGCTACGGCAGAGATACGGTGGAGCTACGGCAGAGATACGGCAGAGATACGGCAGAGATACGGCGGAGCTACAGCAGAGATACGGCAGAGATACGGCGGAGATACGGCGGAGCTACGGCAGAGATATGGCGGAGCTATGGCAGAGATACGGTGGAGCTACGGCAGAGATACGGCAGAGATACGGCAGAGATACGGCAGAGATACGGCGGAGCTACGGCAGAGATACGGCAGAGATACGGCAGAGCTACGGCGGAGCTACGGCAGAGATACGGCAGAGATACGGCGGAGCTACGGCAGAGATACGGCGGAGCTACGGCAGAGATACGGCGGAGCTACGGCAGAGATACGGCATAGATACGGCAGAGATACGGCAGAGATACGGTGGAGCTACGGCAGAGATACGGCGGAGCTACGGCAGAGATACGGCAGAGATACGGTGGCGCTATGGCAGGAGTGGCGCTGGAAGGGTGGGAGATTTTTAGACTCAAACTTCTCTGAGCTGCGGCAATCGTCCTCTAAATGGCCTCAGGCATGCTTGCCTTGAGCACTTCCTCATGGACTGTACCTGAGCACTGGCCTCTAAGTGGCAGGGCCCATTAGGAATATCCTCACTTTGCCAGCGAAACATCACACCCAGTCCACAGACCCCAGACTATCCCGAGCAACGGCACAGGAGAGCAGCTAGTAAATAACACACGTTGACCTGTTCCATCGTCATGCAGCTTGCTACAATCCCCTTCCTTTCTCACACACACAGTGAGAGCAGAATGCAGGCTCTTCAAGTCTCAAGTGTTAACTTTGAAATACTTCAGAGATTGACTTTCAAGGACTCCTCTAAAAACCTCTTACAAATCGTTCAAAGCAATCCCCATCTCACACGCTTGTAACATTCACAATCTGCCCGGGCGGCTTCTCCTAGAGCAGGAGGATGGGAAAGAAGAGAAAGACTTAGAGCGCCTTTCACCATCTCAGAACGTCTCAAAGCGCTTTAAAGCCAATGAAGTGTTTTTCGAAGTGTAGTCACTGTTGTAATGTAGGAAACGGGGCAGCCAATTTGTGCACAGCAAGCTCCCAGAAATAGCAATGTGATAATGACCAGATAATCTGTTTTAGTGATGTTGATTGAGGGATAGATATTGGCCCCAGGACCCCGGGGAGAACTCCCCCTGCTCTTCTTTGAAATAGTGGCCCTGGGATCTTTTACATCCACCTGAGAGAGCAGACGGGGCCTCGGCTTAACGTCTCATCCGAAAGACGGCATCTCCGACAGTGCAGCGCTCCCTCAGTACCGCCCCTTTGACAGTGCTGCACTCCCTCAGTACTGCCCCTCCGACAGTGCAGCGTTCCCTCAGTACTGCCCCTCCGACAGTGCGGCTCTCCCTCAGTACTGCCCCTCTGACAGTGCAGCGCTCCCTCAGTACTGCCCCTCTGACAGTGCAGCTCTCCCTCAGTACTGCCCCTCTGACAGTGCAGCGCTCCCTCAGTACTCCCCCTCCGACAGTGCGGCGCTCCCTCAGTACTGCCCCTCCGACAGTGTGGCTCTCCCTCAGTACTGCCCCTCCGACAGTGTGGCGCTCCCTCAGTACTGCCGCTCTGACAGTGCGGCTCTCCCTCAGTACTGCCCCTCCGACAGTGCTGTGCTCCCTCAGTACAGCCCCTCCGACAGTGCGGCACTCCCTCAGTACTGCCCCTCCGACAGTGCGGCGCTCCCTCAATAATGCCCCTCCGACAGTGCGGCGCTCCCTCAGTACTGCCCCTCCGACAGTGCGGCGCTCCCTCAATAATGCCCCTCCGACAGTGCGGCACTCCCTCAGTACTGCCCCTCCGACAGTGCGGCGCTCCCTCAATAATGCCCCTCCGACAGTGCGGCGCTCCCACAGTACTGCCCCTCCGACAGTGCGGCGCTCCCTCAGTACTGCACATCTGACAGTGCGGCTCTCCCTCAGTACTGCCCCTCCGACAGTGCGGCGCTCCCTCAGTACTGTCCCTCCGACAGTGCAGCGCTCCCTCAGTACTGCCCCTCTGACAGTGCAGCTCTCCCTCAGTACTGCCCCTCTGACAGTGCAGCGCTCCCTCAGTACTGCCCCTCCGACAGTGCGGCGCTTCCTCAGTACTGCCCCTCCGCCAGTGCGGCTCTCCCTCAGTACTGCCTCTCCGACAGTGTGGCGCTCTCTCAGTACTGCCCCTCTGACAGTGCGGCTCTCCCTCAGTACTGCCCCTCCGACAGTGCTGTGCTCCCTCAGTACAGCCCCTCCGACAGTACGGCACTCCCTCAGTACTGCCCCTCCGACAGTGCGGCGCTCCCTCAATACTGCCCCTCCGACAGTGCGGCGCTCCCTCAGTACTGCCCCTCCGACAGTGCGGCGCTCCCTCAGTACTGCCCCTCCGACAGTGCGGCGCTCCCTCAGTACTGCCCCTCCGACAGTGCGGCACTCCCTCAGTACTGCCCATCTGACAGTGCGGCACTCCCTCGGTACTGCCCCTCCGACAGTGCAGCGTTCCCTCAGTACTGCCCCATCCGGCAGTGTGGCTCTCCCTCAGTACTGCCCCTCTGACAGTGCAGCGCTCCCTCAGTACTGCCCCTCTGACAGTGCAGCTCTCCCTCAGTACTGCCCCTCTGACAGTGCAGCGCTCCCTCAGTACTGCCCCTCCGAAAGTGCGGCGCTCCCTCAGTACTGCCCCTCCGACAGTGCGGCTCTCCCTCAGTACTGCCCCTCCGACAGTGTGGCGCTCCCTCAGTACTGCCCCTCTGACAGTGCGGCTCTCCCTCAGTACTGCCCCTCCGACAGTGCTGTGCTCCCTCAGTACAGCCCCTCCGACAGTGCGGCACTCCCTCAGTACTGCCCCTCCGACAGTGCGGCGCTCCCTCAGTACTGCCCCTCCGACAGTGCGGCGCTCCCTCAGTACTGCCCCTCCGACAGTGCGGCGCTCCCTCAGTACTGCCCATCTGACAGTGCGGCTCTCCCTCAGTACTGCCCCTCCGACAGTGCTGTGCTCCCTCAGTACAGCCCCTCCGACAGTGCGGCACTCCCTCAGTACTGCCCCTCCGACAGTGCGGCGCTCCCTCAATACTGCCCCTCCGACAGTGCGGCGCTCCCTCAGTACTGCCCCTCCGACAGTGCGGCGCTCCCTCAGTACTGCCCATCCGACAGTGCGGCGCTCCCTCAGTACTGCCCATCTGACAGTGCGGCACTCCCTCAGTACTGCCCCTCCGACAGTGCAGCGTTCCCTCAGTACTGCCCCATCCGGCAGTGCGGCTCTCCCTCAGTACTGCCCCTCTGACAGTGCAGCGCTCCCTCAGTACTGCCCCTCTGACAGTGCAGCTCTCCCTCAGTACTGCCCCTCTGACAGTGCAGCGCTCCCTCAGTACTGCCCCTCCGACAGTGCGGCTCTCCCTCAGTACTGCCCCTCCGACAGTGTGGCGCTCCCTCAGTACTGCCCCTCTGACAGTGCGGCTCTCCCTCAGTACTGCCCCTCCGACAGTGCTGTGCTCCCTCAGTACAGCCCCTCCGACAGTGCGGCACTCCCTCAGTACTGCCCCTCCGACAGTGCGGCGCTCCCTCAATACTGCCCCTCCGACAGTGCGGCGCTCCCTCAGTACTGCCCCTCTGACAGTGCGGCGCTCCCTCAGTACTGCCCCTCCGACAGTGCGGTGCTCCCTCAGTACTGCCCCTCCGACAGTGCGGCGCTCCCTCAGTACTGCCCATCTGACAGTGCGGCACTCCCTCAGCACTCCCCCTCCGACAGTGTGGCACTCCCTCAGCACTGCCCCTCTGACAGTGCGGCGCTCCCTCAGTACTGCCCCTCCGACAGTGCGGCGCTCCCTCAACACTGACCCTCCGACTGTGCGGCGCTCCCTCAGTACTGCCCCTCCGACAGTGCGGCGCTCCCTCAGCACTGCCCCTCCGACAGTGCGGCGCTCCCTCAGTACCGCCCCTCCGACAGTGCGGCGCTCCCTCAGTACTGCCCCTCCGACAGTGCGGCGCGTCCTCAGTACTGCCCCTCCGACAGTGCGGCACTCCCTCAGTACTGCCCCTCCGACAGTGCGGCGCTCCCTCAGTACTGCCCCTCCGACAGTGCGGCTCTCCCTCAGTGCTGCCCCTTCGACAGTGCGGCGCTCCCTCAGTACTGCCCATCTGACAGTGCGGCACTCCCTCAGTACTGCCCCTCCGACAGTGCGGCACTCCCTCAGTACTGCCCCTCCGACAGTGTGGCACTCCCTCAGCACTGCCCCTCCGACAGTGCGGCGCTCCCTCAGTACCGCCCCTCCGACAGTGCGGCGCTCCCTCAGTACTGCCCCTCCGACAGTGCGGCGCTCCCTCAGTACTGCCCCTCCGACAGTGCGGCACGTCCTCAGTACTGCCCCTCCGACAGTGCGGCGCTCCCTCAGTACCGCCCCTCCGACAGTGCGGCGCGTCCTCAGTACTGCCCCTCCGACAGTGCGGCGCGTCCTCAGTACTGCCCCTCCGACAGTGCAGCGCTCCCTCAGTACCGCCCCTCCGACAGTGCGGCGCGTCCTCAGTACTGCCCCTCCGACAGTGCGGCGCTCCCTCAGTACTGCCCCTCCGACAGTGCAGCGCTCCCTCAGTACTGCCCCTCCGACAGTGCGGCACTCCCTCAGTACTGCCCCTCCGACAGTGTGGCACTCCCTCAGCACTGCCCCTCTGACAGTGCGGTGCTCCCTTAGTACTGCCCCTCCGACAGTGCGGCGCTCCCTCAGCACTGCCCCTCTGACAGTGCGGCGCTCCCTCAGTACTGCCACTCCGACAGTGCGGCGCTCCCTCAGCACTGACCCTCCGACAGTGCGGCGCTCCCTCAGTACTGCCCCTCCGACAGTGCGGCGCTCCCTCAGTACTGCCCCTCCGACAGTGCAGCACTCCCTCAGTACCGCCCCTCCGACAGTGCAGCGCTCCCTCAGCACTGCCCCTCCGACAGTGCGGCGCTCCCTCAGTACTGCCCCTCCGACAGTGCAGCACTCCCTCAGTACTGCCCCTCCGACAGTGCGGCACTCCCTCAGTACTGCCCCTCCGACAGTGCGGGGCTCCCTCAGTACTGCCCCTTCCGACAGTGCGGCGCTCCCTCAGTACTGCCCCTCCGACAGTGTGGCGCTCCCTCAGTACTGCCCCTCCGACAGTTCGGCGCTCCCTCAGTACTGCCCCTCCGACAGTGCGGCGCTCCCTCAGTACTGCCCCTCCCACAGTGCGGCACCCGCTCAGTACTTCCCCTCCGACAGTGCAGCACTCCCTCAGTACCGCCCCTCCGACAGTGCTGCACTCCCTCAGTACTGCCCCTCCGACAGTGCGGTGCTCCCTCAGTACTGCCCCTCCGACAGTGCGGCGCTCCCTCAGTACTGCCCCTCCGACAGTGTGGCGCTCCCTCAGTACTGCACTGGGAGTGTCAGCCTGGATCTTGTGCTCAAGTCTCTGGAGTGGGGCTCGAACCCACGACCTTCTGACTCCGAGGCGAGAATCAGGAAGTCATGGGGAAGGAGTGAATTAAAAAGCAGCAGCCACTTCTGCCATTTTACTGGATGTCGTCGAGAACCTTTATCCAACCCTTTGCCATTTCCCCGCTTGTTTCTCGCTGTGTCACCCTCCGCAGTGGGCGCTAAGGCACCGTCAACAGCTTTGAGTCAACAATGTGCAGTCTGAGCCTCGGCAGCCTGCTGCACAATCTCCCGTCAGATCTTCATTAACACCTCCAGCTTGGCAAGCACACCGAGCCGGCCAGAGGTCGCGAACAGGGGATTGACAATGTGTGCTCGACAATGAATTAGCACCAAACCATCGATAGAGACGTATAAAAAGTGTGAGAAAGCGTCTCTGTTTCAAAAGGTCACGAAAATCCCCAGCCGCTGGTATTTCACTCGCAGTCTTCATGTAAAGAAAAACATCTCCCAGCACAAAAGATCAGACTGTCGCAGAAGGAAAGGGAGACAGGAACTGGGGGTGAGGAAGAGGTGTGGTTAAAGACAAGGGTTCTCCCAATTTCTGTTTCCCTGCTTGCTGTCCACTATTGAAAACAAGGGGGAGGATAGCAAAGCAGAGGGATTCTGGGGAAGGGGAAGGGACATGGTGGCTGAAATCATGGCCATTGATGGTGGAGAAGGACAAATGAGGAACGTCTCGATTTCAAATTTCTCATCCTTTGCTTTCAAATCCCTCCCATGGCCTCGCCCCTCCCTATCTCTGTCACCTCCTCCAGCCCCACAACACTCTGAAATCCCTGCGTTCCTCCAATTCTGGCCTCTTGCGCATCCCTGATTTCCTTTACCCCGCCATTGGCGGCCGTGCCTTCAGCTGCCTGGGCCCTAAGCTCTGAAATTCCCTCCCTTAACCTCTCCGCCTCTCTCTCCTCCTTTAAGAAGCTTTGACCAAGCTTTTGGTCACCTGTCCTAATATCTCCTGACGTGGCTCGGTGTCAAATTTTGTCTGATAATCGCTCCTGTGAAGCGCCTTGGGACGTTTTACCATGTTGAAGGTGCTATATAAATGCACCTTATTGTTGTTGATGGTGGTGTACGGGTACTTGTGCTGGAGGCCCTCTGTGGCAGTGTGTCAGGGTGAGTCACATTGAAAACAAAATCAGCTGAAAGCACTTTGCTCTCAACAAGCACTAACGTTACAGTAATAAAGCGACTCGGTTTTGAAGTCGAGGCAGCTGAGGGATCTCTCCCGGTCGGAAACAAACGTGACCGAGGAGTCTGCTGATCTTCCGCCAAAGTTACGACAAAGCCAATTGGCAGAGCCCCATGAGGAGATTCCCGACCCGAGTTCAGGACCCACCAAAAGATAGCCCAGAAAAGTTGCAACAAGAGAGATGGATCAATGTAAACTTGCAAATCGGGCGTGTAATTGGCAAATGAACTTCAATATAGACAAGTGCGAAGTATTTCACTTTGGTGGGAATAATAAGGAGGCCACATACTCCTCAGAAAATAAGAGTATAAATGGGGTAGAGGAACAGAAGGATCTGGGGCTACAGATACACAAATCACTAAAAGTAGCGACGCAGGTTAATAAGCTCATAAAGAAAGTAAACCAAGAACTGGGGTTCATTTCTAGAGGGACAGAATTGAAAAGCAGGGAAGTGATGTTAAACTTGTATCGAACCTTGCTTAGACCGCACTTGGAGCACTGTGCACAGTTCTGGTCTCCATATTATAAAAGGATAGAGAGGCACGGGAGAAGGTGCAATAAAGATTTACTGTAATGATACCAGAACTGAGAGGTTATACCTATCAGGAAAGACTGAACAGGCTGGGGCTCTTTTCGCTCGAAAAGAACATAAGAACATAAGAAATAGGAGCAGGAATAGGCCACTTGGCCCCTCGAGCCTGCTCCGCCATTCAATAAGATCATGGCTGATCTTGGGCTCAAAGCCACTTCCCTGCCCGCTCCCCATAACCCTTCACTCCCTTATCTTGCAAAAATCTGTCTATCGCCACCTTAAATGTATTTAATGACCCAGCCTCCACGGCTCTCTGGGGCAGAGAATTCCACAGATTTATGACCCTCTGAGAGAAGGCTGAGGGGTGACCTGATAGAGGCCTTGAAAATGATGAAGGGGTTCGATAGGGTAGACGTAGAGAAGATGTTTCCACTTGTGGGGGAGACCAGAACTAGGGGCCATCAATATAAGATAGTCACTAATAAATCCAATCCGGAATTCAGGAGAAACTTCTTTACCCAGAGAGTGGTGAGAATGTGGAACTCGCTGCCACAGGGAGTGGTTGAGGCGAATAGTACAGAGGCATTTAAGGGGAAGCTGGATAAACACATGAGGGAGAAAGGAATAGAAGGATATGTTGATGGGGTGAGATGAAGAGGGGAGGGAGGAGGCTTGTGTGGAGCAGAAACACCGGCACAGACCAGTGGGGCCGAATGGCCTGTTTCTGAGCTGTACATTCAATGTAATACGATGTACCATTGAGGCGAAGGTGTGGGAAGGATCGCAGAGCAAGTGACAAGCTTCCTATGTATACCATCTTGGTGAATGAAGTGCGAGAAATCTTGACTCCCAGCTAACTGGTGCTAGATTTACGTAAGCTCGTTGCTTGTTTAATTTTGACTGTTGTCAGGCGGTTTAAGGGGATTGTCACATCCAAACCGTTTGCTAAATCTCTACTGAAGCTCTGAATTGTCACACACATCACGTATCGCTCTGAGCCTGACCTCCTGCTGTTATTGAACGCCTCATCAATATTAAACCCGCACCAGAATTCCTGCAGGCAGTACCCAAAAGTGACTGGAAATAACAACATAAAGCTATTCCATAATTTCACCACAGGATTGCCATAATTAAAATCTGACTGCTGAATATCAATTAACAAATCATTATTCACAACACTGGGGCTTTCAGTTGCACGGCCCTTACAGTTTAAACAGGGTCCGGGGCCAAAGTGGTTATGGTACTGGACGAGCAAAACACGGGGTCACCAGTTCAAAATCCAGCAAGGCAAGCTGTGAAACTGGACATAATAGATCTGTGAATTTGTGGGTTGACAGCAGAGAAAATAGCCATGAAAGAGAATTCAGCATAAAATCCAGGCTGACAGCCCCAGTGAAGTACTGAGGGAGCGCTGCACTGTCGGAGGGGCGGTACTGAGGGAGCGCCGCACTGTCGGAGGGGCAGTACTGAGGGAGCGCCGCACTGTCGGAGGGGCAGTACTGAGGGAGTGCTGCACTGTCGGAGGGGCAGTACTGAGGGAGCGCTGCACTGTCGGAGGGGCAGTACTGAGGGAGTGCTGCACTGTCGGAGGGGCAGTACTGAGGGAGCGCCGCACTGTCGGAGGGGCAGTACTGAGGGAGCGCCGCACTGTCGGAGGGGCAGTACTGAGGGAGTGCTGCACTGTCGGAGGGGTAGTACTGAGGGAGTGCCGCACTGTCGGAGGGGCAGTACTGAGGGAGCGCCGCACTGTCGGAGGGGCAGTACTGAGGGAGCGCTGCACTGTCGGAGGGGCAGTACTGAGGGAGCGCTGCACTGTCGGAGGGGCAGTACTGAGGGAGCGCTGCACTGTCGGAGGAGCAGTACTGAGGGAGCGCCGCACTGTCGGAGGGGCAGTACTGAGGGAACCCTGCACTGTCGGAGGAGCAGTACTGAGGGAGCGCCGCACTGTCGGAGGTGCCGTCTTTCGGAGTAGACGTTAAACCGAGGCCCCGTCTGCCCTCTCAGGTGGATGTAAAAGATTCCATGGCAGTACTTCGAAGAAGAGCAGGGGAGTTCTGCTCGGTGTCCTGGGCCAATATTTTTCCCTGAAGAAACGTTGTATAAATGCAAGTTCTATCTTTAAAAATCCAACCGTTGCCGCAGTGCTCGCCGCTTTGGTCCAGTCTGGGTCTACACCTGTCTCCAGCTGGAGTGGGCCTTGAACCCACAATCTCCTGACTCAGAGGTGAGCAGGCCGCCCACTGAACCACGACTGACAGCTGCTACTAAACTCAACAATGCCGGGGTTTGCATTTTCAACACAAGGGCTGCAACAAATCTCAGGGCAACCAGAGATGGGCAATAAAATAGCCTCGCCAGCAACACCACATCCTGGGAACAAATTAAAAAATAGGATTCAGTGAGTATAATGTGTCCAAGATTGAGGCTATCTGTCTGCCCCCTCCGTCTGCCCCCCACCGTCTGACCCCCTCCGTCTGAGCCCCTCCATCTGACCCCCTCCGTCTGACCCCCTCCGTCTGACCCTCTCCGTCTGACCCCCTCCGTCTGACCCTCTCCGTCTGACCCCCTCCGTCTGACCCTCTCCGTCTGACCCCCTCCGTCTGACCCTCTCCGTCTGACCCCCTCCGTCTGACCCCCTCTGTCTGACCCCCTCCGTCTGACCCCCTCCGTCTGACCCTCTCCGTCTGACCCCCTCCGTCTGACCCCCTCCGTCTGACCCCCTCCGTCTGACCCCCTCCATCTGACCCCCTCCGTCTGACCCTCTCCGTCTGACCCTCTCCGTCTGACCCCCTCCGTCTGACCCCTTCCGTCTGCCCCCTCCGTCTGACCCCCTCCATCTGACCCCCACCGTCTGACCCCCTCCGTCTGACCCCACCGTCTGACCCCTTCCGTCTGACCCCCTCCGTCTGCCCCCTCCGTCTGACCCCTCCGTCTGAGCCCCCTCCGTCTGCCCCCCTCCGTCTGACCCCCTCCGTCTGACCCCCTCCGTCTGACCCCCTCCGTCTGCCCCCCTCCGTCTGACCCCCTCCGTCTGCCCCCTCCGTCTGCCCCCCTCCGTCTGCCCTCTCTGTCTGCCCCCCTCCCCCACATGACCAAACCTTCTCCTGTCTCCTTATCTGCAGCTTGTATTGAATTGTGCACAGTTGGGGGGAGAATCTGCTCCGTGTCACCGGACAGCTCACTGGAGAAGAGGGCTCGAAGATCGGGATGCTGCCACCCCAACTGGTAACTGCTAAAAGGGGATGGGGAAAGGGGGCGAACGAGAAAGGGAATGACGGGGAAAGGAGGGGACTAGGTCATGAAGCAGGACAATCAGGGGTGTAGCGGTGTCCGAGAGGGAGAGCAGCATCATAGAGCACAGGAGGAGGCCATTCGGCCCATCGTGCCTGTGCAGGCTCTTTGAACGAGCTCTCCAATTAGTCCCACTCCCCCCTGCTCTTTCCCCACAGCCCTGCAAATCTCTTCCCCTTCAAGTATTTATCCGATTCCCTTTTGAAAGTTACTATTGAATCTGCTTCCACCGCCCTTTCAGGCAGCGCATTTCAGATCACAACAACTCGCTGCGTAAAACAATTCTCCTCACCTCCCCTCTGGTTCTTTTGCCGATTATCTTCAATCTGTGTCCTCTGGTTACCGACCCTCCTGCCACTGGAAACAGTTTCTCGTTATTTACTCGATCAAAACTCTTCATGATTTTGAACACCTCTATTAAATCTCCTCTTAACCTTCTCTGCTCTAAGGAGAACAACCCCAGCTTCTCCAGTCTCTCCACATCACTGAAGTCCCTCATCCCCTGGTACCATTCTAGTAAATCTCCTCCGCACCCTCTCCAAGGCTTTAACATCCTTCCTAAAGTGCGGTGCCCAGAATTGAATATAATCCTGCAACTGAAGTCTAACCAGTGATTTATAAAGCGTTTAACGATAACATCCTTGCTTTTACTGTCAGCCGTGGCTCAGTGGGCAGCACCCTCACCTCTGAGTCAGAAGGTCATGGGTTCAAGTCCCACTCCAGAGACTTGAGCACAAAAATCTAGGCTGACACTCCCAGTGCAGTACTGAGAGAGCGCCGCACTGTCGGAGGTGCTGTCTTTCAGATGAGATGTTAAACCGAGGCCCCATCTGCTCTCTCAGGTGGACGTGAAAGATCCCATGGCGCGATTCGAAGAAGAGCAGGGGAGTTCTCCCCGGTGTCCCGGACAACATTTATCCCTCAATCAACATCACTAAAACAGATTATCTGGTCATTATCACATTGCTGTTTGTGGGAGCTTGCTGTGTGCAAATTGGCTGCTGCGTTTCCTACATTACAACAGAGACTACACTTCAAAAAGTACTTCATTGGCTGTAAAGCACTTTGGGACGTCCGAGGTCATGAAAGGCGCTGGAGAAAGGCAAGTCCTTCTTTCTTGTACTTGATGCCTCTATTTATAAAACCGAGGATCCTGTATGCTTTTAGAGCTCCCTTCTCGACTTGTCCCGCCACCCTCGAAGATTTGTGCACATACACCCCCAGGGCTCTGATCCTGCACGCCCTTTTAAAATTGTACCATTTAGTTTAGATTGCCTCTTCTCATTCTTCCTTCGAATATGCATCACTTCACACTTCTATGCATTAAATTTAATCTGCCATGTGTCTGCCCATTTCACCAGCCTGTCAATGTCCTCCTGGAGTCTGTTACTATTCTTCTCACTGTTTACTACATTTCCGAGTTTGGTGTCATTCCATTATTGGTTTAACACAACAGTAAACGATCGCCACCAGGGAAATAAAACCCATTTAACCAATTATCAGGGATCCATACAATTAACTTGAATAAGAACACATGTTCCGAGCTAACCGAGCTCACCCTGAGCAGCTGCAGCGATCCTACAATTGGCCCCAGTGCCCCTGGCTCCTGCTCTCCATCATTATGAAGTAAGCCCAATTAGAAAGTGCAGGCCTTGGCTGAGACCTGGCTACTCACACATAGAACAGAATCATAGACGCAGGCCATTCAGCCCATCAAGTTGGCAGTGGGGGGAGACGGTGTCCGGCACCAACCCGCGTGGTTTAAACGTGAGGTTGGGGCTCCTGCTCCTCCCAGCACATTCAGGCAAGTATATTTGCAACACTTACCTTGTTGGTTGCGGCCTACCGCTGTCCCTTTAAGGACCTCCTGTTAGGCCGCATGGAGACCTGGGACTTGAACCCACGACCTTCTGACTCAGAGGCGAGAGTGCTGCCCACTGAGCCCCGGTCTGACAAACCAGGCGTGGAGATTTCGTTGGGTGCTCGACAGACCACTGTCCTCACCACCTTCCACGTTTGCTGCGTGTAGTCTCACGCTTGAGAGGGTTGACTTGATTATCTTTCAGACGTTTTCCATCTCTTCTCATGCAGCACGTGGGGATGTCCAAATAACCACTCGCAGCGGTGTGGTAATTACTAACCGATTTAATTCCCAGAGCCTGTAGAAAGTTCCCGTCAAATGAATAACTAAAGTAATAAAAGAGAAGTGTCATTGCTGCGAGGTTCTTACTCCCAGCAGGAGGATATCTAGAGTTGAGTTAGCAATGTGCAAGTACAACAACAGCAACAAATTGCATTTATATAAGAACATAAGAAATAGGAGCAGGAGTCGGCCATTCGGCCCTTCGAGCCTGCTCCGCCATTCAATGAGATCATGGCTGGTCTTCTGCCTCACCTCCATTCACCGGCCCTATCGCCATATCCCTTGATGCCCTTACTAGTCAGAAATCTATCGACTTCTGTTTTGAATATACCCAATGACTGAGCCTCCACAACCCTCTGGGGTAGAGAATTCCAAAGATTCACCACCCTCTGTGTGAAGAAATTTCTTCTCATCTCAGTCCTGAATGGCCTACCCTTTATCTTGAGGCTGTGGCCCCTGGTTCTAGACTCCCCAGCCAAGGGAAACATTCTCCCAGCATCCACCCTATCAAGCCCTGTAATAATTTTGCATGCTTCAATGAGATATAAGGCTTTTAACGTAGTCAAAGCACTTCACAGGAGTGATTAGCAAACAAAATTCGACACCGAGCCACATAAGGAGATATTAGGACAGGTGACCAAAAGCTTGGTCAAAGAGGGTGGTTTTAAGGAGTGTCTTTCAGGAGGAGAGAGAGGCGGAGAGGTTTAGGGAGGGAATTCCAGAGCTCGGGGCCCAGGCAGCTGAAGGCACGGCCGCCAATGGTGGAGCGATGGGAATCGGGGGGATGCTCAAGAGGCCAGAATTGGAGGAGCGCAGAGATCTCGGAGTGCTGCATTCAACTGAACTGCACTGGAGGCAAGCTGAGACATGTTAAAAATAAATCTAAAGAAAGAAGTCATAAATCAAAGAGAAAAAGAGTTTCCATCAAAGTCATTCTCTGAACATTTTTGGGGAGGGAAAGGAAGAATTAAGCTTCGACAACGGCACTTGAAGCTAGGCAAGTGCAATCTGATTAACCCTGAGAGCTGAGTTGCTCATGCTGCGGATCTGCCCTCCTGGCTCATAACCATGGAAATTATACAGAGCAAGAACTGTCTTCATGAATATTTCAAAGACAGGAGAGAGTGAACAAAGAGAGGGAGAAAGAAACGTCACACAGTTGCCTTATTAGTGCCAGCCTGTCAGGCTGGAACGAGAAAATGCTTACCTTGTCAAACTGGGTGACAGAGGTGATCTCTCACCATTCGCAGATCTGAGATTAGACGATGTGAGTATGGAATATCTTACTGAAGGATCCCGGCTTCATACTCCACCGCACGGTAAACTACTGAGTTAGTAATTTACACAATAAACTGCTCATATATTTATGGCATTCTGCTGAATTCTGTCAGAACGCCAGTGAGTGCAAAGGAGAGATTGCTATCGATTCATCAATTATATCGCACGGAGGGGCTGATCCAGTGTAAAGGTTCGCGGTTCCCGAATCAAACTGCCGACAGATTGGAAATTCGTGTCCGCACTTTGATGAGTTTGTGATTATGTCTAAACACAGATACGTTGGATGGGGGGGGGTGGGGGGGCCACTGATGTGCGATTCTGTGTCCCCGCATCCCAGCTTTGGTTCATGCAGTTTTCCGCCCCACTGTTCCCTCTTCGATAACTCCCATTTTTTTCTGGTGTTGACCTGCGAATGGAAAGTTCCAGAAAGGATGAACTATTCTGGTGCTAAATAGTAACTAATTCTGACCTGTTAAACTGGATCCAGCCCTTGGTCATCTCACACTGACACAAGGAGGAGAAGTGCCAAATGATTGGCCATTCGATGAGCAAGGTATGGCCCTTTAAAGTCTAATCTGTTTTTTTTTCTCTCCTATTTCCTCCCCAATCTCTTGTGAAGATGTTCACACATGTTGGGGTACAGTTCCACGATGCTACACGGCCTCCTGTACGATCCCGAAATGTCCACTGTTTGTCCATGTCATCAGAGAGTGAGCAGCAGAAGGTTGTTTGATCAGAGGGATTACACCAGCCAAGACTGATCTGGTCCTCACCTTCCAGCAGTGACTGGACAGGACAGGAAATCCTACCTGATATTATTCTGCTTCTCACACCCAGCAGACCGCGGTGCTTGCGTGTATTTGTATGTACCAGGTGAGGTCAACATCGCGACGCCTTAACAGTTGAGTGGGTCCACGCATGACAATTGGCCAAGTGGCCAATCAAACACGCCCAGGGCAGGTACAGCACGGGTTAGATACAGAGTAAAGCTCCCTCTACACTGTCCCATCAAACACTCCCAGGGCAGGTACAGCACGGGGTTAGATACAGAGTAAAGCTCCCTCTACACTGTCCCATAAAACACTCCCAGGGCAGGTACAGCACGGGTTAGATACAGAGTAAAGCTCCCTCTACACTGTCCCATCAAACACTCCCAGGGCAGGTACAGCACGGGTTAGATACAGAGTAAAGCTCCCTCTACACTGTCCCATCAAACACTCCCAGAGTAGGTACAGCACGGGTTAGATACAGAATAAAGCTCCCTCTACACTGTCCCATAAAACACTCCCAGGGCAGGTACAGCACGGGTTAGATACAGAGTAAAGCTCCCTCTACACTGTCCCATCAAACACTCCCAGGGCAGGTACAGCACGGGTTAGATACAGAGTAAAGCTCCCTCTACACTGTCCCATCAAACACTCCCAGGGCAGGTACAGCACGGGTTAGATACAGAGTAAAGCTCCCTCTACACTGTCCCATAAAACACTCCCAGGGCAGGTACAGCACGAGGTTAGATACAGAGTAAAGCTCCCTCTACACTGTCCCATCAAACACTCCCAGGGCAGGTACAGCACGGGTTAGATACAGAGTAAAGCTCCCTCTACACTGTCCCATCAAACACTCCCAGGGCAGGTACAGCACGGGTTAGATACAGAGTAAAGCTCCCTCTACACTGTCCCATCAAACACTCCCAGAGTAGGTACAGCACGGGTTAGATACAGAATAAAGCTCCCTCTACACTGTCCCATAAAACACTCCCAGGGCAGGTACAGCACGGGTTAGATACAGAGTAAATCTCCCTCTACACTGTCCCATCAAACACTCCCAGGGCAGGTGCAGCACGGGTTAGATACAGAGTAAAGCTCCCTCTACACTGTCCCATCAAACACTCCCAGGGCAGGTACAGCACGGGTTAGATACAGAATAAAGCTCCCTCTACACTGTCCCATAAAACACTCCCAGGGCAGGTACAGCACGGGTTAGATACAGAGTAAAGCTCCCTCTACACTGTCCGATCAAACACTCCCAGGGCAGGTACAGCACGGGTTAGATACAGAGTAAAGCTCCCTCTGCACAGTCCCATCAAACACTCCCAGGGCAGGTACAGCACGGGTTAGATACAGAGTAAAGCTCCCTCTACACTGTCCCATCAAACACTCCCAGGGCAGGGACAGCACGAGGTTAGATACAGAGTAAAGCTCCCTCTACACTGTCCCATCAAACACTCCCAGGGCAGGTACAGCACGGGTTAGATACAGAGTAAAGCTCCCTCTACACTGTCCCCATCAAACACTCCCAGGGCAGGTACAGCACGGGTTAGATACAGAGTAAAGCTCTCTCTACACTGTCCCATCAAACACTCCCAGGGCAGGTACAGCACGGGTTAGATACAGAGTAAAGCTCCCTTTACACTGTCCCATCAAACACTCCCAGGGCAGGTACAGCACGGGTTAGATACAGAGTAAAGCTCTCTCTACACTGTCCCATCAAACACTCCCAGGGCAGGTACAGCACGGGTTAGATACAGAGTAAAGCTCCCTTTACACTGTCCCATCAAACACTCCCAGGGCAGGTACAGCACGGGTTAGATACAGAGTAAAGCTCCCTCTACACTGTCCCATCAAACACTCCCAGGGCAGATACAGCACGGGTTAGATACAGAGTAAAGCTCCCTCTACACTGTCCCATCAAACACTCCCAGGGCAGGTACAGCACGGGTTAGATACAGAATAAAGCTTCCTCTACACTGTCCCATCAAACACTCCCAGAGCAGGTACAGCACATGTTAGATACAGAATAAAGCTCCCTCTACACTGTCCCATCAAACACTCCCAGGACAGGTACAGTACGGGTTAGATACAGAGTAAAGCTCCCTCTACACTGTCCCATCAAACACTCCCAGGGCAGGTACAGCACGGGTTAGATACAGAGTAAAGCTCCCTCTACACTGTCCCATCAAACACTCCCAGGGCAGGTACAGCACGGGTTAGATACAGAGTAAACTCCCTCTACACTGTCCCGTCAAACACTCCCAGGGCAAGTACAGCACGGGTTAGATACAGAGTAAAGCTCCCTCTACACTGTCCCATCAAACACTCCCAGGGAAGGTACAGCACGGGTTAGATACAGAGTAAACCTCCTCTACACTGTCTCATCAAACACTCCCAGGACAGGTACAGCACGGGTTAGATACAGAGTAAAGCTCCCTCTACACTGTCCCATCAAACACTCCCAGGGCAGGTACAGCGCGGGTTAGATACAGAGTAAAGCTCCCTCTACACTGTCCCCATCAAACACTCCCAGGGCAGGTACAGCACGGGTTAGATACAGAGTAAAGCTCCCTCTACACTGTCCCATCAAACACTCCCAGGGCAGGTACAGCACGGGTTAGATACAGAGTAAAGCTCCCTCTACACTCCCCATCAAACACTCCCAGGGCAGGTACAGCGTGGGTTAGATACAGAGTAAAGCTCCCTCTACACTGTCCCATCAAACACTCCCAGGGCAGGTACAGCACGGGGTTAGATACAGAGTAAAGCTCCCTCTACACTGTCCCATCAAACACTCCCAGGGCAGATACAGCACGGGTTAGATACAGAGTAAAGCTCTCTCTACACTGTCCCATCAAACACTCCCAGGGCAGGTACAGCACGGGGTTAGATACAGAGTAAAGCTCCCTCTACACTGTCCCCATCAAACACTCCCAGGGCAGAGACAGCACGTGATAGACACAGAGTAAAGCTCCCTCTATACTGTCCCATCAAACACTCCCAGGGCAGGTACAGCACGGGGTTAGATACAGAGTAAAGCTCCCTCTACACTGTCCCATCAAACACTCCCAGGGCAGATACAGCACGGGTTAGATACAGAGTAAAGCTCTCTCTACACTGTCCCATCAAACACTCCCAGGGCAGGTACAGCACGGGGTTAGATACAGAGTAAAGCTCCCTCTACACTGTCCCCATCAAACACTCCCAGGGCAGAGACAGCACGTGATAGACACAGAGTAAAGCTCCCTCTACAATGTCCCCACTCCCAGGGCAGGTACAGCACGGGTTAGATACAGAGTAAAGCTCTCTCTACACTGTCCCATCAAACACTCCCAGGGCAGGTACAGCACGGGTTAGATACAGAATAAAGCTCCCTCTACACTGTCCCATCAAACACTCCCAGGGCAGGGACAGCACGGGTTAGATACAGAGTAAAGCTCCCTCTACACTGCCCCATCAAACACTCCCAGGGCAGGTACAGCACGGGTTAGATACAGAGTAAACCTCCCTCTACACTGTCCCATCAAACACTCCCAGGGCAGGTACAGCACGGGTTAGATACAGAGTAAAGCTCTCTCTACACTGTCCCATCAAACACTCCCAGGGCAGGGACAGCACGGGTTAGATACAGAGTAAAGCTCCCTCTACACTGCCCCATCAAACACTCCCAGGGCAGGTACAGCACGGGTTAGATACAGAGTAAACCTCCCTCTACACTGTCCCATCAAACACTCCCAGGGCAGGTACAGCACGGGTTAGATACAGAGTAAAGCTCTCTCTACACTGTCCCCATCAAACACTCCCAGGGCAGGTACAGCACGGGGTTAGATACAGAGTAAAGCTCCCTCTACACTGTCCCATCAAACACTCCCAGGGCAGGTACAGCACGGGTTAGATACAGAATAAAGCTCCCTCTACACTGCCCCATCAAACACTCCCAGGGCAGGGACAGCACGGGTTAGATACAGAGTAAAGCTCCCTCTACACTGTCCCATCAAACACTCCCAGGGCAGGTACAGCACGGGGTTAGATACAGAGTAAAGCTCCCTCTACACAGTAAAGTCTGTGGAGGGTACCTTGGGGTTGGGTCTTTGAATTCCAAGCCACTGATTTGACAAAAACAGAGTGAAGGAAACGGACTTCTTTTCCGTGGCTGCTGACTAAACCAAAACATTTTTCTTGCAGATTTTGTAATTAAAGTCTCATTATTTCCAGAATCTATCGGGAACAGTTTATTGCTGAGCATTGTGGAGCATGGATCAAACAAATAATTGCTTATAAAATATCAACTTAAAGCAAGGTTACAGCTCCTGGCAAGAGATATGAAGAAACTACAGAATAATTCCTAGATATATAAATTTGAAGAAACTATCGATATTCTGATATATTTGTTGGTCTTTGACTTGCTTCACGCAGCAATTAATATTTCCCTGTAAGTCATTTTTCTGCATCAACCTAGTCTGCAATCATAGAAACATAGAATCTAGGAGCAGGAGTAGGCCATTCGGCCCGTCGAGCCTGCTCCACCATTCAATACGATCATGGCTGATCATCCAAATCCAGTACCCTGTCCCTGCTTTAATCCCCACAGTACACATATCCCACCCTACCCCCGTAACCCCACGTATTTAATTCCCCCTAACATATCCCATCCTATCCCCATAACCCCACATATATAAGGGTCAATTTATCATAGCCAAATCAACCTAACCCGCACATCTTTGGACTGTGGGAGGAAACTGGAGCACCCGGAGGAAACCCACGCAGACACGGGGAGAATGTGCAAACTCCACACAGACAGTCACCCAAGGCCGGATTCGAACCCGGGTCCCTGGCGCTGTGAGGCACCAGTGCTAACCACTATGCCACCGTGTCGCTGCTGTCTAAATGGGCTCCACACAGTGCAGTTAACTGATCGCAATGCCACCCAGCGGGGAGAGAGACATCACAATAGCCCAGGTTCACACAAGAAGAATGGGCACTTGGGTGAGCTGCTGGCGGGTGACTGGACCAGTGGAATTGTACCCCACTGAACGACAGTGCACGCTGGGAGGAGGGGAGAGATGAAGCCGGCATCGAGTCCACAGTGGACTACAGCAGCAGACAGGACAGCCAGTGATAGGCCCATGGGTCAATGTTGCCCACCCACCCATTTGCATTTACTTTAGGTGGTGAAGTACAGCAGATTTCTCCATTCTTTGGTGTTTCTGTTTTTTAATCTGTATATTGCCCATTGTTCCTTCCCTCCCCCACCCCCTCCAATAATCTCCCCTCTCTTTCCCCTCTTGCTCGAGGTAGGTCCCATGGGCAGTCTTTCCCACCTCATCCGGGTGAGCAGGTGCCACGTGCGAGCACTGTTGGCCTATTCAACTATGGGAGGGGTATCACAGCTAAAGCCAGACCCTGCCCTCGTCCGGAGCCCCCAGAGGTCAGTCTCCCATTGAAACCCAAAATTGCGCCGGCAGAAAATCAGGCTTGAAGCCCTACACTGGGAGCACTAACTCTTCAATGTTAGCCCAGTACCGCGAATTGTGCGGGCAGTGTGTCCATGAACCTACCGTGGTGGAACTTGGGTTCCATGGCAAGTTAATGGAAAGGTTCCTGACACTGCACAGGGTCCAATACGACACTTCGTAGGATTCCTATGGGCTCAAACACCTAACAGGGCTACAGCTCACAATCGAGGTTCATGGGACCTTTGAGACATGAAGTGTGGTGAGTGGAGCGTGCTCGGGAGGAGCAGGTGATTCTGGACCTCTGGTTCCCAAAGCTCTCCACCACTGGGGGTTTTCCTCACCTCGTGTCTGGGTCTGTTGGAGACTCACTGATTCTAATTAACTCCTGTGCTCAGTGAAGTTTTCTTTTAGATTTAATGGAACAGAAAAAGTTGGCATGCAGGTACAGCAAGTAATCAAAAAGGCAAATGGAATGTTGGCCTTTATTTCAAGGGGGGTTGGAGTATAAAAGCAGGGAAGTCCTGCTACAACTGTACAGGGTATTGGTGAGACCACACCTGGAGTACTGCGTACAGTTTTGGTCTCCTTATTTAAGGAAGGATATACTTGCATTGGAGGCAGTTCAGAGACGATTCACTAGGTTGATTCCAGAGATGAGGGGGTTGACTTATGAGGAAAGGTTGAGCAGGTTGGGCCTATACTCATTGGAATTTAGAAGAATGAGAGGTGATCTTATTGAAACATAAGATACTGAGGGGGGTCGACAGGGTAGATGCAGAGAGGATGTTTCCCCTCGTGGGGAAATCTAGAACTCGGGGGCACAGTCTCAGAATAAAGGGTCGCCCTTTTAGAACTGAGATGAGGAGGAACTTCTTCTCTCAGAGGGTCGTAAATCTGTGGAATTCTCTGCCCCAGAGAGCCGTGGAGGCTGGGTCATTAAATACATTTAAGGTGGAGATAGACAGATTTTTGCAAGATAAGGGAGTGAAGGGTTATGGGGAGCGGGCAGGGAAGTGGCTTTGAGCCCAAGATCAGCCATGATCTTATTGAATGGCGGAGCAGGCTCGAGGGGCCAAGTGGCCTATTCCTGCTCCTATTCCTGCTCCTATTTCTTATGTTCTTATGTAAATGTAACGATTCATAGTAAAGCACCTGATTACACTTGTTGCTCGCTATGATTGGTTAACAACTCTATTATCACATCATGGGACTACCAGGATGGTAGAAGCCGAACTAGATGGACTTTGATCTTTTATACATAACATAATGTAAGAAATAACTATTAGATTCATAGACAAAGTTTGACTCTTAGACAGAAATTAAAATGCAGTCAGGAACAAAAGGTTGAAGTGTCAGCGAGGTCAAATAACAAACACCAAAAGACTAATGGAAATGATAAGAGGATCGTAAACTGCAAGAAAACACAGGAGGATAACATCGTAGCTGGACAATAAGGAACCACGAAGTCATAAAATGTCCTTAAAGAAAAATAACAAAACATTCCTCAAAAAGATAAGAGAAAGGCCTCGTCAGCCATGCAGAAAGGGGCAGTGAGGGATGTCTTCCCGCACCACACCTGGATTATAGATGATTGACACCAGAGAATCACCAGCCCACCGAAATAATTATAAATATAGACCGGCTGAGAGAGGGAATCAGACAGCGAGGGGCGAAGGCTTCTTCGAGGTGGAAATCAATGCTGGCTCACGCCTAACACCTCCAACAGCTCGGGGGACGAATCAACAGAAGTTGCGCTGATTGCAGAGACCCGCTGACCCAAGACCTCCACGCTGTCTCATCGGGCATCTAACCAACTGTCCGTCCGGTCGTGGCGTTCCGATTCGGGAGTCGTAGATCGCTCTCTACTGTCACGGGTTGTATGTCTATTATTAGCTTAAACCACATGTAATATCTAATTATGCTTTAAAACTGTGGCTCTTCAATAAAAAGCCTTGCAACTCCTAAGACCCTTTGGGTAATCTGTGTGTGACCTGTGATTCCAAATCTTACAATAAGTGCATAAGAATTAGAAGCAGGAGTAGGCCCCTCGAGCCTGCTCCGCCATTCAGTAAGGTCATGGCTGAACATTTATATCAACCCCCCACTTTCCCGCCCGATGCCCCATATTTTTCCATCAATTGCTAGGATCCTACGTCCAGTGCAGTACGGAGCAAACACTGGCCAGAGAGTCCATTCTTCAGATTAAAAGTTTAAATTGAACCTCAAAGATCGCACGGCACTACTTGAGGAAGAGCAAGGAGTTCTCCCGTGAGACTTGACCAATGTCCCTCCCTCCAACAACATCTCCAGACCGGCCGTGGCTGCCTTCACAACAACTGCACTGCAGATCAAAACGTAACTCATTGTTTGAATGCTTTGAGATGCTCCGATATGATAATTATCTGTGTTATTATGAAATTCTATTAATAAGTATGATAATTAAGAAAAATCATTTTTTCAGCTTCCAGATGAGAAAGGACTGATGCCTTGAACAACACACAAGGTGTGAAACTCGTCACCCGCAGCAGAGGTGCTGAAACAGTTACACAGACCCAGGCATATATTTAATAAAATCACACAAGGCATGAGACATCTGGCATTCTTTGCTGCTAATTGGCAGTTTGCTCAGACTTCGACTGCGTTCAGGCATCTGAAAGCCACATAGCTTATACCTTAATGTTTTAACACATCAATTTAATGTGATTACTAAAATAAACCCGAGCTGGTAAAAAATTCAACAAGCAATTCTCTCCCTCGTTTTCAAAATTAACTTTTTAATGACTTTTGTGCTGCTGGAGGTGAGGTGCATCAAAGAAAGAAAGAACTCGCATTTCTCCCGCGCCTTTCACCACCTCAGGATGTCCCAAAGCGCTTCACAGCCAATGAAGTACTTTTGAAGTGGAGTCACTGTTGTAATGTAGGAAACGCGGCAGCCAATTTGCACACAGGTCCCATAAGCAGAACAAGATAATGACCATTCATTTATTTCTGGTGATGTGGGCTGAGGGATAAATATTGCCCGGGACACTGGGGAGAACTCCCCTGCTTGTCATCAAAATAGGGGCCATGGGATCTTTTATGCCCACCTGAGAGGGCAGGCAAGGCCTCGGTTTAACGTCTCATCTGTAAGACTGCACCTCCGACAGTGCAGCGCTCCCTCAGTACCTCACTGGAGTGTCAGCCTAGCTTTATGTGCTCGAGTCTCTGGAGTGGGACTTGAACCCACAACCTTCTGCCCTCAGAGGCGACTGTGCCGCCCACTGAGCCATGGCTGACACCGGTCGTATCAGTGCTGTGAATGGAGATCCCACCCAACCCATCCCACCAGCATGAGCCCCAACTTCTTCCAGGTTAGATACATTCACAAGGAAGCAAGAGAAAAGACCACTAGACCCATCCATGCTTGTCCTAAACATTAGATGGTGCAACCTCATGCACCAACCTGCCCACCCCTCAGCCCCCTTTCCCCCCCGTAACGCAAGCTCCGGCGGAGGGGAAAAACACACGGTCAATTTCATGAAACACTCGGAAATTCCTCCCCAACTCCCTCAGCCAATCACTGAAGGTCCAAGAGAGCAGAGTTACCCACGGCACATCACTAGTCACACTTCAAAGCCAATCATTGCACGCGATGCGCTTTGAGATATTTCTAAGAGACTTGGAATAGGGCAACGTAAAAGCAAGTCTTTCTTTCCTGCTTTACCATTTTACTCCAAGTTGGAGGCGAAATCTCCGGAATCATTTACCCAAGGCACTGAACGTCAACAGGGCCCATAGCACAGGACACACCAAGACCCAAGGCACTGAACGCCAACACAGACCCATAGTACAGGACACACCAAGACCCAAGGCACTGAACGCCAACACAGACCCATAGTACAGGACACACCAAGACCCAAGGCACTGAACGCCAACACAGACCCATAGTACAGGACACACCAAGACCCAAGGCACTGAACGCCAACAGGGCCCATAGTACAGGACACACCAAGACCCAAGGCACTGAACACCAACAGGGCCCATAGTACAGGACAGAAAAAGACCCAAGGCACTAAACACCAACACAGACCCATAGTACAGGACACACCAAGACCCAAGGCACTGAACACCAACACAGACCCATATGACAGGACACACCAAGACCCAAGGCACTGAACGCCAACACAGACCCATAGTACAGGACACACCCAGACCCAAGGCACTGAACACCAACACAGACCCATAGTACAGGACACACCAAGACCCAAGGCACTGAACGTCAACAGGGCCCATAGTACAGGACACACCAAGACCCAAGGCACTGAACACCAACACAGACCCATAGTACAGGACACACCAAGACCCAAGGCACTGAACGTCAACAGGGCCCATAGCACAGGACCCTGCTGTCTAAACAGCTATATCATTCAACATTATTTAGGTGACACTGGACTTAGGAGGAAGGCAAGGCTAAGCGAGGTGAGGACAGTCACAATTTTGGGGTTCAAAAACAAAATGAGTAGGACATGGCTTGACGATTTGATTTAGGTACAGGGCGGAAGGAGGGTTGGTAGGAAGGTGTATTGAAAGGAATATAACAGGAGAGCTCAGAGAAGCACTCACCATAGTAGCACTGATAAAACAGAGAGAAAGAACCAGAGGTTACTCGAGGACAGATTGAACTAGTAGGGTTGGCAGGACAGCACAGAGAGACAAAGTGAAACAATTAGCTGGGATGATGGGGGAGTGTAGGTTGTTGCTGGATGGATGGGTTGAATTCCTTTCTTATTCACATCCTCTGACTTGATATTTGCCACTGTGATACCATTTAATACCAAAAGATGGCAGAATAAAGAACTTATTTCAAACTGACAGAAGTGAATTTTCCAGAGGGTGACGTTAGTTTTCAGGAGCAGTTCTTATCTCCGGGAATATTGAACTTTCAACAACTCGCACACTGCATCAAACTGGAGCAAGTCAGCAGTCAGTGGCTGGAGAATCCTCTCCGCCCCATAGAGTGGATACAGCACTGAAAAAACCTACAGTCGCCGGGCTTCTTTGTCATTGAGAAACCTCAGTGGGCGTCCAAAGCCAGGGCAACACAGACTCATAGTACAGGACACACCAAGACCCAAGGCACTGAACACCAACAGGACCCATAGTACAGGACACACCAAGACCCAAGGCACTGAACGCCAACACAGACCCATAGTACAGGACACACCAAGACCCAAGGCACTAAACACCAACACAGACCCATAGTACAGGACACACCAAGACCCAAGGCACTGAACACCAACACAGACCCATAGTACAGGACACACCAAGACCCAAGGCACTGAACGTCAACAGGACCCATAGTACAGGACACACCAAGACCCAAGGCACTGAACACCAACACAGACCCATAGTACAGGACACACCAAGACCCAAGGCACTGAACGTCAACACAGACCCATAGTACAGGACACACCAAGACCCATGGCACTGAACACCAACACAGACCCATAGTACAGGACACACCAAGACCCAAGGCACTGAACGTCAACAGGACCCATAGTACAGGACACACCAAGACCCAAGGCACTGAACGTCAACACAGACCCATAGTACAGGACACACCAAGACCCAAGGCACTGAACACCAACAGGGCCCATAGTACAGGACACACCAAGACCCAAGGCACTGAACACCAACAGGGCCCATAGTACAGGACACACCAAGACCCAAGGCACTGAACGTCAACACAGACCCATAGTACAGGACACACCAAGTCCCAAGGCACTGAACGTCAACACAGACCCATAGTACAGGACACACCAAGACCCAAGGCACTGAACGCCAACACAGACCCATAGTACAGGACACACCAAGACCCAAGGCACTAAACACCAACAGGACCCATAGTACAGGACACACCAAGTCCCAAGGCACTGAACACCAACAGGACCCATAGTACAGGACACACCAAGACCCAAGGCACTGAACGTCAACACAGACCCATAGTACAGGACACACCAAGACCCAAGGCACTGAACGTCAACACAGACCCATAGTACAGGACACACCAAGACCCAAGGCACTGAACGCCAACACAGACCCATAGTACAGGACACACCAAGACCCAAGGCACTGAACACCAACAGGACCCATAGTACAGGACACACCAAGACCCAAGGCACTGAACGTTAACACAGACCCATAGTACAGGACACACCAAGACCCAAGGCACTAAACACCAACACAGACCCATAGTACAGGACACACCAAGACCCAAGGCACTAAACACCAACACAGACCCATAGTACAGGACACACCAAGACCCAAGGCACTGAACGTCAACAGGACCCATAGTACAGGACACACCAAGACCCAAGGCACTGAACACCAACACAGACCCATAGTACAGGACACACCAAGACCCAAGGCACTGAACGTCAACACAGACCCATAGTACAGGACACACCAAGACCCATGGCACTGAACACCAACACAGACCCATAGTACAGGACACACCAAGACCCAAGGCACTGAACGTCAACAGGACCCATAGTACAGGACACACCAAGACCCAAGGCACTGAACGTCAACACAGACCCATAGTACAGGACACACCAAGACCCAAGGCACTGAACACCAACAGGGCCCATAGTACAGGACACACCAAGACCCAAGGCACTGAACACCAACAGGGCCCATAGTACAGGACACACCAAGACCCAAGGCACTGAACGTCAACACAGACCCATAGTACAGGACACACCAAGTCCCAAGGCACTGAACGTCAACACAGACCCATAGTACAGGACACACCAAGACCCAAGGCACTGAACGCCAACACAGACCCATAGTACAGGACACACCAAGACCCAAGGCACTAAACACCAACAGGACCCATAGTACAGGACACACCAAGTCCCAAGGCACTGAACACCAACAGGACCCATAGTACAGGACACACCAAGACCCAAGGCACTGAACGTCAACACAGACCCATAGTACAGGACACACCAAGACCCAAGGCACTGAACGTCAACACAGACCCATAGTACAGGACACACCAAGACCCAAGGCACTGAACGCCAACACAGACCCATAGTACAGGACACACCAAGACCCAAGGCACTGAACACCAACAGGACCCATAGTACAGGACACACCAAGACCCAAGGCACTGAACGTTAACACAGACCCATAGTACAGGACACACCAAGACCCAAGGCACTGAACACCAACAGGACCCATAGTACAGGACACACCAAGACCCAAGGCACTGAACGTCAACAGGGCCCATAGTACAGGACACACCAAGACCCAAGGCACTGAACACCAACAGGACCCATAGTACAGGACACACCAAGACCCAAGGCACTGAACGTCAACAGGACCCATAGTACAGGACACACCCAGACCCAAGGCACTGAACACCAACACAGACCCATAGTACAGGACACACCAAGACCCAAGGCACTGAACGTCAACACAGACCCATAGTACAGGACACACCAAGACCCAAGGCACTGAACGTCAACAGGACCCATAGTACAGGACACACCAAGACCCAAGGCACTGAACGCCAACACAGACCCATAGTACAGGACACACCAAGACCCAAGGCACTAAACACCAACACAGACCCATAGTACAGGACACACCAAGACCCAAGGCACTGAACGTCAACACAGACCCATAGTACAGGACACACCAAGACCCAAGGCACTGAACACCAACACAGACCCATAGTACAGGACACACCCAGACCCAAGGCACTGAACGTCAACACAGACCCATAGTACAGGACACACCAAGACCCAAGGAACTAAACACCAACAGGACCCATAGTACAGGACACACCAAGACCCAAGGCACTAAACACCAACAGGACCCATAGTACAGGACACACCAAGACCCAAGGCACTGAACACCAACACAGACCCATAGTACAGGACACACCAAGACCCAAGGCAGTAAACGCCAACACAGACCCATAGTACAGGACACACCAAGACCCAAGGCACTAAACGTCAACAGGGCCCATAGTACAGGACACACCAAGACCCAAGGCACTGAACACCAACACAGACCCATAGTACAGGACACACCAAGACCCAAGGCACTGAACGCCAACAGAGACCCATAGTACAGGACACACCAAGACCCAAGGCACTGAACGTCAACAGGGCCCATAGTACAGGACACACCAAGACCCAAGGCACTAAACGTCAACAGGGCCCATAGTACAGGACACACCCAGACCCAAGGCACTGAACTCCAACACAGACTCATAGTACAGGACACACCCAGACCCAAGGCACTGAACTCCAACACAGACCCATAGTACAGGACACACCAAGACCCAAGGCACTGAACGTCAACAGGACCCATAGTACAGGACACACCAAGACCCAAGGCACTGAACGCCAACACAGACCCATAGTACAGGACACACCAAGACCCAAGGCACTAAACACCAACACAGACCCATAGTACAGGACACACCAAGACCCAAGGCACTGAACACCAACAGGACCCATAGTACAGGACACACCAAGACCCAAGGCACTGAACGTTAACACAGACCCATAGTACAGGACACACCAAGACCCAAGGCACTGAACACCAACACAGACCCATAGTACAGGACACACCAAGACCCAAGGCACTGAACGCCAACAGAGACCCATAGTACAGGACACACCAAGACCCAAGGCACTGAACGTCAACAGGGCCCATAGTACAGGACACACCAAGACCCAAGGCACTAAACGTCAACAGGGCCCATAGTACAGGACACACCCAGACCCAAGGCACTGAACTCCAACACAGACCCATAGTACAGGACACACCAGACCCAAGGCACTGAACTCCAACACAGACCCATAGTACAGGACACACCAAGACCCAAGGCACTGAACGTCAACAGGACCCATAGTACAGGACACACCAAGACCCAAGGCACTGAACGCCAACACAGACCCATAGTACAGGACACACCAAGACCCAAGGCACTAAACACCAACACAGACCCATAGTACAGGACACACCAAGACCCAAGGCACTGAACGTCAACACAGACCCATAGTACAGGACACACCAAGACCCAAGGCACTGAACACCAACACAGACCCATAGTACAGGACACACCCAGACCCAAGGCACTGAACGTCAACACAGACCCATAGTACAGGACACACCAAGACCCAAGGAACTAAACACCAACAGGACCCATAGTACAGGACACACCAAGACCCAAGGCACTAAACACCAACAGGACCCATAGTACAGGACACACCAAGACCCAAGGCACTGAACACCAACACAGACCCATAGTACAGGACACACCAAGACCCAAGGCAGTAAACGCCAACACAGACCCATAGTACAGGACACACCAAGACCCAAGGCACTAAACGTCAACAGGGCCCATAGTACAGGACACACCAAGACCCAAGGCACTGAACACCAACACAGACCCATAGTACAGGACACACCAAGACCCAAGGCACTGAACGCCAACAGAGACCCATAGTACAGGACACACCAAGACCCAAGGCACTGAACGTCAACAGGGCCCATAGTACAGGACACACCAAGACCCAAGGCACTAAACGTCAACAGGGCCCATAGTACAGGACACACCCAGACCCAAGGCACTGAACTCCAACACAGACCCATAGTACAGGACACACCCAGACCCAAGGCACTGAACTCCAACACAGACCCATAGTACAGGACACACCAAGACCCAAGGCACTGAACGCCAACACAGACCCATAGTACAGGACACACCAAGACCCAAGGCACTGAACTCCAACACAGACCCATAGTACAGGACACACCAAGACCCAAGGCACTGAACGCCAACAGGTCCATAGTACTGGACACACCAAGACCCAAGGCACTGAACACCAACACAGACCCATAGTACAGGACACACCCAGACCCAAGGCACTGAACGGCAACACAGACCCATAGTACAGGACACACCCAGACCCAAGGCACTGAACACCAACAGGACCCATAGTACAGGACACACCAAGACCCAAGGCACTGAACGCCAACACAGACCCATATTACAGGACACACCAAGACCCAAGGCACTGAACGCCAACAGGGCCCATAGTACAGGACACACCCAGACCCAAGGCACTGAACGCCAACACAGACCCATAGTACAGGACACACCAAGACCCAAGGCACTGAACGCCAACACAGACCCATAGTACAGGACACACAACGACCCAAGGCACTGAACACCAACACAGACCCATAGTACAGGACACACCAAGACCCAAGGCACTGAACGTCAACACAGACCCATAGTACAGGACACACCAAGACCCAAGGCACTGAACACCAACACAGACCCATAGTACAGGACACACCCAGACCCAAGGCACTGAACGTCAACACAGACCCATAGTACAGGACACACCAAGACCCAAGGAACTAAACACCAACAGGACCCATAGTACAGGACACACCAAGACCCAAGGCACTAAACACCAACAGGACCCATAGTACAGGACACACCAAGACCCAAGGCACTGAACACCAACACAGACCCATAGTACAGGACACACCAAGACCCAAGGCAGTAAACGCCAACACAGACCCATAGTACAGGACACACCAAGACCCAAGGCACTAAACGTCAACAGGGCCCATAGTACAGGACACACCAAGACCCAAGGCACTGAACACCAACACAGACCCATAGTACAGGACACACCAAGACCCAAGGCACTGAACGCCAACAGAGACCCATAGTACAGGACACACCAAGACCCAAGGCACTGAACGTCAACAGTGCCCATAGTACAGGACACACCAAGACCCAAGGCACTAAACGTCAACAGGGCCCATAGTACAGGACACACCCAGACCCAAGGCACTGAACTCCAACACAGACCCATAGTACAGGACACACCCAGACCCAAGGCACTGAACTCCAACACAGACCCATAGTACAGGACACACCAAGACCCAAGGCACTGAACGCCAACACAGACCCATAGTACAGGACACACCAAGACCCAAGGCACTGAACTCCAACACAGACCCATAGTACAGGACACACCAAGACCCAAGGCACTGAACGCCAACAGGGTCCATAGTACTGGACACACCAAGACCCAAGGCACTGAACACCAACACAGACCCATAGTACAGGACACACCCAGACCCAAGGCACTGAACGGCAACACAGACCCATAGTACAGGACACACCCAGACCCAAGGCACTGAACACCAACAGGACCCATAGTACAGGACACACCAAGACCCAAGGCACTGAACGCCAACACAGACCCATAGTACAGGACACACCAAGACCCAAGGCACTGAACGCCAACAGGGCCCATAGTACAGGACACACCCAGACCCAAGGCACTGAACGCCAACACAGACCCATAGTACAGGACACACCAAGACCCAAGGCACTGAACGCCAACACAGACCCACAGTACAGGACACACAACGACCCAAGGCACTGAACACCAACACAGACCCATAGTACAGGACACACCAAGACCCAAGGCACTGAACGCCAACAGAGACCCATAGTACAGGACACACCAAGACCCAAGGCACTGAACACCAACACAGACCCATAGTACAGGACACACCAAGACCCAAGGCACTGAACGTCAACAGGGCCCATAGTCCAGGACACACCCAGACCCAAGGCACTGAACGCCAACACAGACCCATAGTACAGGACACACCAAGACCCACGGCACTGAACGTCAACAGGGCCCATAGTACAGGACACACCCAGACCCAAGGCACTGAACACCAACACAGACCCATAGTACAGGACACACCAAGACCCAAGGCACTGAACGTCAACAGGGCCCATAGTACAGGACACACCAAGACCCAAGGCACTGAACGTCAACAGGACCCATAGTACAGGACACACCAAGACCCAAGGCACTGAACGTCAACAGGACCCATAGTACAGGACACACCAAGACCCAAGGCACTGAACGTCAACAGGGCCCATAGTACAGGACACACCCAGACCCAAGGCACTGAACGCCAACACAGACCCATAGTACAGGACACACAACGACCCAAGGCACTGAACACCAACACAGACCCATAGTACAGGACACACCAAGACCCAAGGCACTGAACGCCAACAGAGACCCATAGTACAGGACACACCAAGACCCAAGGCACTGAACACCAACACAGACCCATAGTACAGGACACACCCAGACCCAAGGCACTGAACGGCAACACAGACCCATAGTACAGGACACACCCAGACCCAAGGCACTGAACACCAACAGGACCCATAGTACAGGACACACCAAGACCCAAGGCACTGAACGCCAACACAGACCCATAGTACAGGACACACCAAGACCCAAGGCACTGAACGCCAACAGGGCCCATAGTACAGGACACACCCAGACCCAAGGCACTGAACGCCAACACAGACCCATAGTACAGGACACACCAAGACCCAAGGCACTGAACGCCAACACAGACCCACAGTACAGGACACACAACGACCCAAGGCACTGAACACCAACACAGACCCATAGTACAGGACACACCAAGACCCAAGGCACTGAACGCCAACAGAGACCCATAGTACAGGACACACCAAGACCCAAGGCACTGAACACCAACACAGACCCATAGTACAGGACACACCAAGACCCAAGGCACTGAACGTCAACAGGGCCCATAGTCCAGGACACACCCAGACCCAAGGCACTGAACGCCAACACAGACCCATAGTACAGGACACACCAAGACCCACGGCACTGAACGTCAACAGGGCCCATAGTACAGGACACACCCAGACCCAAGGCACTGAACACCAACACAGACCCATAGTACAGGACACACCAAGACCCAAGGCACTGAACGTCAACAGGGCCCATAGTACAGGACACACCAAGACCCAAGGCACTGAACGTCAACAGGACCCATAGTACAGGACACACCAAGACCCAAGGCACTGAACGTCAACAGGACCCATAGTACAGGACACACCAAGACCCAAGGCACTGAACGTCAACAGGGCCCATAGTACAGGACACACCCAGACCCAAGGCACTGAACGCCAACACAGACCCATAGTACAGGACACACAACGACCCAAGGCACTGAACACCAACACAGACCCATAGTACAGGACACACCAAGACCCAAGGCACTGAACGCCAACAGAGACCCATAGTACAGGACACACCAAGACCCAAGGCACTGAACACCAACACAGACCCATAGTACAGGACACACCAAGACCCAAGGCACTGAACGTCAACAGGGCCCATAGTACAGGACACACCCAGACCCAAGGCACTGAACGCCAACACAGACCCATAGTACAGGACACACCAAGACCCAAGGCACTGAACGTCAACAGGGCCCATAGTACAGGACACACCCAGACCCAAGGCACTGAACACCAACACAGACCCATAGTACAGGACACACCAAGACCCAAGGCACTGAACGTCAACAGGGCCCATAGTACAGGACACACCAAGACCCAAGGCACTGAACGTCAACAGGACCCATAGTACAGGACACACCCAGACCCAAGGCACTGAACGTCAACAGGACCCATAGTACAGGACACACCAAGACCCAAGGCACTGAACGTCAACAGGGTCCATAGTACAGGACACACCCAGACCCAAGGCACTGAACGTCAACAGGACCCATAGTACAGGACACACCAAGACCCAAGGCACTGAACGTCAACAGGACCCATAGTACAGGACACACCCAGACCCAAGGCACTGAACGTCAACAGGACCCATAGTACAGGACACACCAAGACCCAAGGCACTGAACGTCAACAGGGCCCATAGTACAGGACACACAAAGACCCAAGGCACTGAACGTCAACAGGGCCATAGTACAGGACACACCAAGACCCAAGGCACTGAACGCCAACACAGACCCATAGTACAGGACACACAAAGACCCAAGGCACTGAACACCAACACAGACCCATAGTACAGGACACACCAAGACCCAAGGCACTGAACACCAAAACAGACCCATAGTACAGGACACACCAAGACCCAAGGCACTGAACATCAACAGGGCCCATAGTACAGGGCACACCCAGACCCAAGGCACTGAACGTCAACACAGACCCATAGTACAGGACACACCAAGACCCAAGGCACTGAACACCAACACAGACCCATAGTACAGGACACACCAAGACCCAAGGCACTGAACGTCAACAGGGCCCATAGTACAGGACACACCAAGACCCAAGGCACTGAACGTCAACACAGACCCATAGTACAGGACACACAACGACCCAAGGCACTGAACGCCAACAGGGCCCATAGTACAGGACACACCAAGACCCAAGGCACTGAACGTCAACAGGGCCCATAGTACAGGACACACCAAGACCCAAGGCACTGAACGTCAACACAGACCCATAGTACAGGACACACCAAGACCCAAGGCACTGAACGTCAACACAGACCCATAGTACAGGACACACCAAGACCCAAGGCACTGAACGCCAACACAGACCCATAGTACAGGACACACCAAGACCCAAGGCACTGAACGCCAACAGGGTCCATAGTACAGGACACACCAAGACCCAAGGCACTGAACGTCAACAGGGCCCATAGTACAGGACACACCCAGACCCAAGGCACTGAACGTCAACAGGGCCCATAGTACTGGACCCTGCCGTCTAAACAGCTATATCATTCAACATTATTTAGGTGACACTGGACTTAGGAGGAAGGCAAGGCTAAGCGAGGTGAGGACAGTCATAATTTTGTGGTTCTAAAAAGAATGATTAGGACATGGCTTGACGATTTGATTTAGGATGCAGGGAGGAAGGAGGGTTGGTAGGAAGGTGTATTGAAAGGAACATAACAGGAGAGTTCAGAGAAGCACTCACCATAGTAGCACTGATAAAACAGAGAGAAACAACCGGAGTTTATTCGAGGACAGATTGAACTAGTAGGGTTGGCAGGACTGCACAGAGAGACAAAGTGAAAGCAGCAGGTTCTGTTCATGGGAAATGTTTGTGGTGCGGTATTTCCCCGGATTACATCGAATTACAAGCACAGATACAGGCCATTTTGCCCAACAGGTCTATTCTGGTGTTTAATCTCCCCATGAGCCTCCTCCCATAAGATAGTGCCCTCTTACTGTTGGGGCAGAGTTCCATGGGCATTGGTGTAAGGGCGGTAGTACTCAGTGAGCGGTTCGAATCGCTCCCACACCCCTCTGGTTCCTAGACTTTGGACTTATTTAGGGGTTGTGAACAAAATTGCAGTAAACGACAGGTTCTGATGAAAGAATTTTACTTTATTAAAAGAAAAAGGTAACAAACTTGAAACACACTTATTACTTAAACACAGATTGGGGAGCACACGGTACAAGCGAGGGACAATGACAATATATCAAACAAAACCTTATCCCTCCCAAAGATCCCACTATCTAGCTAGGTTTTTGGTTTCAGGAGATCAGGGATAATGCTCACCAACGAATCCTTGACAGGATTTTAGAGTCTTTTGTTTAAAAGACTTCGTAAGGCCCTTGTTGCTGCGAGGTGTCCGATGGTCACTGCGGCAGTCGCTCTGGTTTCTTCTTGCGTGCTGGTCTGTTTTCTGGCCTTCCTCTTCTTGGCTTTTAGTGGTTTTGCTGGAGCAGGGAGAGAGCTGTGTCAGCGTAGTCGGCGAGTCCGAAAGAGAAAGAAGTTATGGGACAGGCCTTCAATTATACTGTTTCTTTTTCGCGCCCAAAAAACCCCTTACTAAAACGGATTCCTTTAGGTTGCAAATGAACCTTGCTTAGTCCATTGTCTAGTTTTGGCGGGCTTGCCAGTTCCGATGGTTTTAGCTCAGTGTTAAACATGTCTTGATCGTTTTCCGATTTAAACACAGCCTTATCTACGCACCAAATCTCCACCCTATTGTCCTAGGTCTTTTGGCGGGCTTTCTTAACTGCTCTGGTCGATACTTGGCTGATGGGTTTTTGATGGGATAATGGGCTATGAAACTGTGTGCTGGAAGTTTTATTGTCAGGAATCGTTTTTAGATTTCCAGCATCCTGTTTGGACCTGGGGATTTCAATAGGGTTCTTGGTTTATTCATATTTGAATGTGTTTGTGAGTTTTTGCTTTGTCTCTTCCACCTTGGTAGGATTTGCAGTGTAAACAATTCCCAGACAGCTTGATTGGGCCCCAATACCCAAATCTGTTCACTGCCTGGCCACGCCCCTCCACAGCTTGTCTTGTGTCTGTGAAAGGTGTCTCTCCCAACAGTAAGATTCAAAAGTCAGTTTCCTCAGGGTTTTTCTTCCCTGATCTTTCCAAAACTGAGGTTTTTACATCAAATCACTTCACTTAGGTCCCATCATCCCAAGTTTGTAAGAAAGGTCCAAAAATCACTCCCTTTAGGGCTCTGTTTGAGTTTCTGGGGGATTTTGCGAAGCCTACATCGGGCATCCTCTATTCTTCATATATGAGCCTAGAAAGTGAAAGTTGATAGTCTATTCAACTATAGAAGCATCACAGCCAAGCCCAATGCCATCCTCGCTGGAAGTCCTCCCGCAGAGGTCTGTCAGTGATGATCAGGAGCAGGGATCCTTTGCCAAGTTTCCCTACACTAGACTGGCACAGGGAGACCAATTGTAGTATCTCTACCCTGGCTAAGACCAGCTAACTCAGCTTGGACCAAACTCCCAACCGCCATTCATGGCTTCAGCAACCCGAAAACCTCAATAACCAACGATCCCACCTCACACGACACAAAATCAAGTGGCAAAAGAACCTCTTATTCTACGGACCGAACCTCTGGTGTTTTAATGATTACTAGTTAGCCAAAATGCCAGGCTGTTCATCCACATCGGGATCGGCCATGTTGCACGCTGAGCATGGTGGGATTTCCCATATGCTTGCTTAAGGTCCGGGCTCCGCAGTGACAGCATGAAGTCAGAAAACGACCCCTTGCAAAATATATGGGGCGTGCCGTGCACGAGTAGCGATCTGGAGCAGGAAGCCTGGCTAATTTCACCCCTCCCATGGCACACAAGTGCTGAAGACAATTGCGGCGCCCCATACATCACATTGACAGAGGTCAGGAGTCAGATGCTCATTCTCGTACTGCTTCCCTGAAAGCTCAGTTGCTGACGACACTGCCCAGTGTGGTACCGAGCACCCAGACCACGGGAGGTCCCAGGACCAATCCCTGCTCGTGCTGAGTTAGCTGGGACGGGTTTTCCGAGCGGAGTCGGGGTGGGGAGTTGTGGTCGGGTGACCTGGAAGTCCGGGTTTCCCGGCATTGACTCCACAGCATGAGCCTTTCCTCCCCGGATTGACAGGCTCGGCTCCCTGCCGGGCGGGGTACATTCCAGAGGAGGCTGCAGGTAAGGAGCCTGCAGCTGGGTTAGTGATAGCATCGCGGGGAGGGGGCGGGGGGTGGCAGATTCCGGATCTTGGGGGGAGGAAGCACGTTAGCTTGGAGAGCCGGGGGGAAACACTCCTGCTCCTCCTGGCCCACAAGCAGTGCTGGAAGGGAGCGTACCTCTTCCACGCAGCAGTCCTCGTCTTCCTTTAGCTGCCGGGTTTCCCAAGGCCCGGGTAACCCGGCCGGCCAGCGGTAAAGCTGGAAGAGAGATAAAATCTGAGACAGGCCTCCTCATTATAATATTTAAATGAGCGACCCACCTCCGTTAAAAACGAAGTGGGCAGGTTGGGTTCGGGTTTGAGATTTTTTTAAATTTTCACATCTCACCCGACCCAACCCCACCCGTTTTTGGGGGTTAAGGTTCCCCCTTTAGTTCAGTTAGAGAGGGCCTGCTGCGGCATTCTATTATTTCTGCTATCACACTGCGTCTACTGCCATCGACCCACAATGCCGAATCCTGGCCAAAATTAAGGTGAAACAAATCCAATTGGTTTCCAAACGCAGGCTTGAATTAAACATTGAAGGCGTTGATGGAATGACCTTACATCAATTCAGAGAGAAAGGACAGCACAGGGGGAAATAATCCTACTGCAAGAACAAGTTGACTCAGATATTTTGGACATTTAATGGGAAGGCGTTCTAAAGCGAATACCACAGGGATGTGTAGGATTGAGATTAATGTGGAGTGAATGTGATAGACATTCAGACACAGGAGCGCTGTGAGAAGCAGACAGGGAGCCCAGTGCACAGAATCGACTACAAGCTTGACAGCTCAAAACATCCTTATGACTTAACGGACAGGAGGACCAGGGGGTGGGGGAGATGAGGGGGAAAGAATTACGCAGCGAGTTGTTGTGATCTGGAATGTGCTGCCTGAAAGGGCGGTGGAAGCAGATTCAATAGTAACTTTCAAAGGGGAATTGGATAAATAATTGAAAAGGAAAAATTAGCAGGGCTATGGGGGAAAGAGCAGGGACTAATTGGAGAGCTCGTTCAAAGAGCTGGCACAGGTACAATGGGCCGAATGGCCTCCTTCTGTGCTGTATCATTCTATGATTCCAAGATTCTTCACTAAAGGCCACCTGTCTATTGTAGCCAATTAATATCAGGGTTAACAATGGAAGCTCCAAATATCTGTACCACGCTCGGCCAAAGTGCAAAATAGGGGCTGGTCCCCCAACTATAGATACCTGATGCCCAGATAATCTCTTCCCCCCTTGCTCCCTTCTCACCCCACCATGAAATGGGCCATTGAGCACTGCAAGAGGTGGTCACCACCACGACTTGGTGCTTAAAGGCACATTTAACATCTGTCGAATGACTGCACGTGCGAGCCATGTTTGAGATGCACTCGCTGGTGTGGCCTGGGTCTGTCCAGAGCCACTTTCTGCTTGCACCTCCAGACGACCCAGCAGAAACAAAGGAAGAATGTAGCCCGAGAGCAACTATCAGCCTAGATTAACATCTGTACTTAAATCTCCGAGTGAAAACTCAAGTATTGTAGTGATCGAGCCACCCTGTGAGTTACTTCAAGACATCCAATCACCTCCAACCTTTTACCATGTTCACGATAGCAACAAAGTTAGCTAACTAGTTACGTTTTGCAAAACTGAACTACCTGTGCCCTGTTCCGCTCTGAGTCCCGTCCTCCCTTCACCCCAATCCTCAGCGACCTCCAATGATGCTCCTCACAGCCTACCTTGTCAACCACACCTTGCATCACTCGCCCTAATTCTCCTCTTGATTACTGGTCGATAATTGGTCTCCCTTGTGAAGTGCTGAAGACTGTTCCTCGACGGAAAGGACACTGTATAATTGTGAATTCTTATTGTAGTTAACTGCTTGGAATTGGCTCGGGTTCATACCGTGGGTCCTTCAATTGACTAAGTTCTCACGAACATTAATTTCATCCTTTTCTTACATTTGAAGGCAAGCTATCAGAATGCAGATCAAACTCCCGTGTAACAGGAGTTATTAATAAAAGTTTTATCTAACTAGACTTTATTTGATGAAAATGTTTGTGCTTGAGGTGCCATTCTGGGAATTAAACACTTCTTCACTGTATGTAGGTGGTGTCATCATCAAACACTTCAGTGGTCTTCACAAGCTTTATATTCAGGGACATGATCTTATAGAATCAAAGAATTATACAATCTTGTGGCACATAAGGAGGGCATTCAGCCCAACGTGTTTGTGCCAGCTCTTTGAAAGAGTTATCCAATTAGTCCCACTCCCCATACTCCCTATAGCTCTGCAAATTTTTCCTTTTCAAGTATTTATCCTATTTGCTTTTGAAAGTTACTATTGAATCTGCTTCCACCGCCCTTTCAGGCAGCGCATTCCAGATCACAACTCGCTGCGTTAAAAAAATTTCTCCTCATCTCCCCTCTGGTTCTTTTGCCAATTATCTTCAATCTGTGTCCTCTGGTTACCGACCCTCCTGCCAGTGGAAACAGTTTCTCCTCATTTACTCCATCAAAACCCTTCATCATTTTGAACACCTCCATCAAATCTCCTCTTAACCTTCTCTGCTCGAAGGAGAACAATCCCAGCTTCCCCAGTCTCTCCACGGAACTGAAGCCCCTCATCCCTGGAACCATTCCAGTAAATCTCCTCTGCACCCTCTCCAAGGCCTTGACATCCTTCCTAAAGTGCGGTGCCCAGGATTGGGCACAATACTCCAGCTCAGGCCCAACCAGCGATTTGTCAAGGTTTAGCTTTCCTGCTTTTGTACTCTATGCCTCAGTTTATAAATGTGAGAAGTCGCACAACACCAGGTTATAGTCCAACAGTTTTATTTGAAATCACAAGCTTTCAGAGCGCTGCTCCTTTACCCGACGAAGGAGCAGCGCTCCGAAAGCTTGTGATTTCAAATAAAGCTGTTGGACTATAACCTGGTGTTGTGCGACTTCTCACATTTGTCCATCCCAGTCCAACACCGGCATCTCCGCATCATGGCTACTATCGGTTTATAAAGCCCAGGATCCCGAATGCTTTTTTAACAGCCTTCTCAACTTGTCCTGCCACCTTCAAATGCTGAACTAAAGAGCAGAGGGCAAGTCAGAGGAGTTTGTCCTGCAGTAGAAGAGGAGATGGAACAGCAGCGTATCCCAGCTCGGTAAGTGTTCCAGCGCTGTGCCGGCCAGGAATGGAGATTCAGAGGAGTAAGTCTGCCAAGTGACGGAAGTGAAGGGAAGTAAATTGAAAATGGCCCCTAGCTTGCGTTATAATTAGTAGCCGTTAGCTGAGTTATATGATAGCAAAATACTGCGGATGCTGGAAATCTGAAATAACAACAGAAAACGCTGGAAATACTCAGCAGGCCAGGCAGCATCCATGGAGAGAGAAACAGAGTTAACGTTTCAGGTCTGTGACCCTTCGTCAGAACTGGAAAAGGCTGGAGATGTAACAGATATTAAGCAGGTGCAGAGACGGTGGGGGGGGGGGGGGGGCGGTGGGAGGGGAGGAAGGAATTGAAGGGACATTCTGTGCTAAGGTAAGAGGCAGGAAAGATAAAATGTTGCAAAGGGGGTGACAAAATCATACAGCCTGAAAAATGGGGGCAGGGTTAGAGTCTGAAATTGTTGAACTCAATGTTGAGTCCAGAAGGCTGTAAAGTGCTTTATCGAAAGATGAGGTGCTGTTCCTCGAGCTTACATTGAGCTTCATTGGAACAGTGTAAGAGGCCGAGGACAGAGAGATCAGAGTGGGAGTGGAGCGGAGAATTAAAGCGACAGGCGACCGGAAGCTCAGGGTCACCCTTACGGACTGAACGGAGGTATTCCACAAAGCGGTCACCCAATCTACGTTTCGTCTCCCCAATGTAGAGGAGACCGCATCATGAGCAGCGAATACAGTATACTAAATTGCAAGAAGTACAAGTAAATCGCTGTTTCACCTGGAAGGGGTGTTTGGGGCCCTGGACAGTGGGAAGAGGGGAGGTAAAAGGGCAGGTGTTGCATCTCCTGCGCTTGCACGGGAAGGTGCCGGGCGAAGGGGAAGGGGTGTTGGGGGTGATTGAGGAGTGGACTAGGGTGTTGCGGAGGGAGCGGTCCCTGCGGAATGCTGAAAGGGGAGGTATGGGGAAGATGCGTTTGGTGGTGGGATCACGCTGGAGGTGGCGGAAATGGCGGAGGATGATCCGTTGAATGTGGAGGCTGGTGGGGTGAAAGGTGAGGACAAGGGGAACTCTATCGTGGTTCCGGGAGGGAGGGGCAGGGGTGAGAGCAGAAGTACGGGATATGGAACGGACACGGCCGAGGGCCATGTCAACCACAGTAGAGGGGAATCCTCGGTTGAGGAAAAAGGAAGACATGTCGGAAGCACTGGTATGGAAGGTGACATCGTCGGAGCAGATGCGGCGGAGACGGAGAAACTGGGAGAATGGAATAGAGTCCTTACAGGAAGCGGGGTGGGAGGAAGTGTAGTCCAGGTAGCTGTGGGAGTCAGTGGGCTTGTAGTGAATGTTTGTCAATAGCCTATCCCCAGAGATGGAGACAGAGAAGTCGAGGAAGGGAAGGGAAGAGTCGGAGATGGACCATGTGAAGGTGAGGGAAGGGTGGAAATTGGAAGTAAAGTGAATGAACTTTTCTAGTTCAGGGCGAGAGCAGGAAACGGCACTGATACAGTCATCAATGTACCGGAAAAAGAGGTGAGGGAGGGGACCTGAGTAGGACTGGAACAAAGAGTGTTCCACATATCTCACGAAAAGGCAGGCATAGCTAGGGCCCATGCGGGTTCCCATAGCAACACCTTTAATTTGGAGGAAGTGAGTGGAGTCAAAGGAGAAGTTGTTCAATGTGAGAACAAGTTCAGCCAGGCGGAGGAGGGTGGTGGTGGATGGGGACTGGTTGGGCCTCTGTTCAAGGAAGAAGCGGAGCGCCCTCAGGCCATCCTGGTGGGGGATGGAGGTGTAGAGGGATTGGACATCCACAGTGAAAAGGAGACGGTTGGGGCCAGGAAACTGGAAACTGTTAAAGTGGCGGAGGGCATCGGAAGAATCACGAATGTAGGTGGGAAGAGACTGGACAAGGGGAGAAAAAACAGAGTCGAGATAGGAAGAGATAAGTTCCGTGGGGCAAGAACAGGCTGAAACGATGGGTCTACCAGGGCAGTCCTGTTTGTGGATCTTGGGAAGGAGGTAGATGCGGGCTGTGCGGGGTTGGGGGACTATGAGGTTGGCGGCCATGGAGGGAAAATCTCCAGAGGAGATGAGGTCAGTGACGGTCTTGGAAATGATGGCTTGATGTTCGGTAGTGGGGTCATGGTCCAGGCAGAGGTAGGAGGAGGTGTCGGAGAGTTGGCGTTCAGCTTCCGCTAGGTAGAGGTCGGTTCGCCAAACAACAACAGCACCACCCTTGTCAGCAGGTTTAATGATAATGTCGGGGTTGGATCGGAGAGAACGGAGTGCTGCAAGTTCAGAGGGAGCTAGGTTGGAGCGAGTGAGGGGAGCAGAGAAATGGAGACGGCCGATGTCACGGCGGCAGTTAGCAATGAAAAGATCTAGAGAGAGTAAGAGGCCAGAGGGAGGGGTCCAGGTAGAGCGGGAATTCTGAAAGCGGCAGAAAGGGTCAGCCGTGCGGGGGGAAGACCCCTGGCCAAAGAAGTGGGCACGGAGACGAAGGCGGCGGAAAAAGAGCTCAGCGTCGTGCCGAGCTCGAAATTCATTGAGATGGGGCGTAAGAAGATGAAGCTCAGGCCTTTGTTTATACCGGTGCTGGCTAGACATATGCAGCCAGATTTAAGCCTGATAATGAATGTATCAGAACATTGCGAGCAATCCCTTTGTACCTTGAATCCCGGGAACACCTAATTAGTTTGTAGGCTGCCGTCAAAGAATATCTTTGGATCAGGGTTCAAGTGAAGAAAAGATTGCAAATCTTCCCACTGTGCAAACTGACTGAGACAGCAACCGAAAATAAAGAGGAAACAGCACGGAACGAACAAGTACATTCAGCTAGCCCAATGCCTGAGTTGGTGGATGGACTGTCCAGTGTGGTGCTGAGTGACATGGAGCAGGAAGATATCCTCCTGATCTGTGTTGCAGTGGGAGGGCTGCATTCGCTGGTTCCCAGTGCCCCTGGGCTGAAGAGGGTTCCAGCGACCTCCGCTCGAAGGTGTGTGCATGCTGGGTGATGATGGAGTGAGATCTGACTGTGATGCTCCTCACAGCCAAATAGCCTACCGGCACTCGGGATTGATGGGTGAGGAAAGGCGGCTGGAGGACTGCATGTGATTGTAGAATGGTATACCTGCGATCCTGAGCTCTGAGCACACGACTGCGCTCAATAAGGGCAAGGGTCGGAGAATCCGGCCCAGAGAGTTGATGACTAATCTCCGATCGGTGCTCCCGGTGGGTGTAGCTCGCCGTTGGGCGTGCAGACTCTCACAGTAATTCCTCATCTCGCAATGAGAGGCTGCAGGAGAGGAGGGGAATGGAAATCTCCAGGACCGATTTGGCAATTGATGCGTTGAGTTTTGTGGGCCGTTTTGTGCAGGAATAAGGATTTTCTACTGAACTCATGTTTGGTTCAGGAACTGTAGGATCGCAGTGAGGCTTGAAATGAAGCCGTGATGACATGTACAGGTTGGCCTAAATATTTTGCTTGAAGCTGAGGTTTCTGACTCAGTGATCCATCTAGCAACAGAACTAGAATTCCACAGAATGGAACGAGCCACAAGTGGTTGCATCATTCTGGATTCGGCACAGTGGGAGTGAACGGGATTGGTTTCCATGGACATTAGAAAGCATGAAAGGGTAATTCGCTTCATCAATCTTGGTGCTTCTCCAGTCTGTAAACAATCGACCCTTTCATGTACCCCTCAATGAGTTTACAGCCACTCAACTCATGTCATTAACATCTTAGCATTTAAAAAAATATCTATACAGCATCACACGCTCGCCTCTGAGACCACACCTGGAGTACTTTGTACAGTTTTGGTCTCCTTACCTAAGGAAGGATATACTTGTCATAGAGGGAGTGCAACGAAGGTTCACCAGACTGATTCCTGGGATGGGGGGATTGTCCTATGAGGAGAGATTGAGTAGACTAGGCCTATATTCTCTAGAGTTTAGAAGAATGAGAGGTGATCTCATTGAAACATACAAAATTCTTACGGGGCTTGACAGGGTAGATGCAGGTAGGATGTTTCCCCTGGCTGGGGAGTCTAGAACCAGGGGTCACAGTCTCAGAATAAGGGGTCGGCCATTTAGGACTGAGATGAGGAGAAATTTCTTCACTCAGAGGGTGGTGAATCTTTGGAATTCTCTACCCCAGAGGGCTGTGGAGGCTCAGTCGTTGAGGATATTCAAGACAGAGATAGATAGTTTTTTGAATATTAAGGGAATCAAGGGATATGGGGATAGTGCAGGAAAGTGGAGATGAGGTAGAAGATCAGCCATGATCTCATTGAATGGAAGAGCAGGCTCGAAGGGCCAAATGGCCGACTCCTGTTCCTATTTCTTATATTCTTATGTTCTCTGAGTCAGAAGGTTGTGGGTTCAAGTCCCACTCCAGAGATTGAGTACAAAAATCTAGGCTGACACTCCAGTGCGGTGCTGAGGGAGTGCTGCACTGTCGGAGGGGCAGTACTGAGGGAGTGCTGCACTGTCGGAGGGGCAGTATTGAAGGAGCTCCGCACTGTCGGAGGGGCAGTCCTGAGGGAGCTCCGCACTGTCGGAGGGGCAGTACTGAGGGAGCGCCGCACTGTCAGAGGGGCAGTACTGAGGGAGCGCTGCACTGTCGGAGGGGCAATACTGTGGGAGCGCCGCACTGTCAGAGGGGCAGTACTGAAGGAGCTCCGCACTGTCAGAGGGGCAGTACTGAGGGAGCGCTGCACTGTTGGAGGTGCAATACTGAGGGAGCGCCGCACTGTCAGAGGGCAGTACTGAGGGAGCGCTGCACTGTCGGAGGGGCAGTACTGAGGGAGCGTCGCACTGTCGGAGGGGCAGTACTGAGGGAGCGCTGCACTGTCGGAGGGGAAGTACTGAGGGAACCCTGCACTGTCGGAGGGGCAGTACTGAGGGAGCGCTGCACTGTCAGAGGGGCAGTACTGAGGGAGCGCCGCACTGTCGGAAGGGCAGTACTGAGGGAGCGCCGCACTGTCGGAGGGGAAGTACTGAGGGAACCCTGCACTGTCCGAGGGGCAGTACTGAGGGAGCGCTGCACTGTCAGAGGGGCAGTACTGAGGGAGCGCCGCACTGTCGGAAGGGCAGTACTGAGGGAGCGCTGCACTGTCAGAGGTGCCGTCTTTCAGATGAGACATTAAACCAAGGCCCCATCTGCTTTCTAAGGTGGATGTAAAAGATCCCATGGCACTATTTGAAGAAGAGCAGAGTTCTCCTTGGTGCCATTATCACATTGCTGTTTGTGGGAGCTTGCTGTGCGCAAATTGGCTGCCGCGTTTCCTACATTACAATAGTGACTACAGTTGAAAAGTACTTCATCGGCTGTAAAGCACTTTGGGACGTCCGGTGGTCGTGAAAGGCGCTATAGAAATGCAAGTCTTTCTATCTATTCAGTGAGTGGGGACCATTGATTGTAAAGATCTCATTCCCTCTTGTGGAATGGATCCATTCTGTGATACCTTCTTTGGTACTTCTGAAAAAACCTGAATGAAATATAAATGACATTTGAATAAGTAAATCTGCATGTTAAAATGGTTTGAGGGTTTCAATGCTGGATGCATGATTTGTATATTAAAATGTTGATGGTTTCACAATGCAGTGCTGCAATGGAGAAAGAAATAAGCTCGCAGCTGTTGTGTCAGATTACACATCACCCATTTTATTATATCGGGGTATGTAGGTGCTGAGAACACAAGCTCCTCCCAGCTCAACAATAGCTCAATACAGTACAACACTGCAGCACAAACATATAAGCTGCACCCCTTCCCCAAACAGCCTTTGCAATCACTCTCCTTGTCGTGCTCATGATATTTCAATAGCCCTATGACTAATGTCTTTTTAATGCTTCTACTTGAAGCTTTCATTGTGAAGCCTGGTATCTGTGGAAATACCCTTGCCGCAATATCGGATTGAAATCCATCATTAATCCCATCATTAATTTACCTTCTGTCCCTCCTGTTTTGGCCCTTCCTCTCCCGAAGGTACTGCCTCATGTTGGGGTCATGGTTCGATGGATGTCGGCCATTATCTGCAATCTCATCTAACTGACTGTTCATCACCTGCAAGCCCTTGATGCTGAGGAGTGACCGATTACTCAGGCTGTGTGTGTGCGAGTCTGCATGAGTGTGTATCTGTGTGAGTGCACGAGTGCGTGTGTTTTGTGTTTTTATGTCTGTGCGAGTGCACATGAGTATGTCTGTGTGATTGTCTGCATTGGAGTTTTTTAAAATTTGTTCCTGGGATGTGGGCGTCGCTGGCAAGGCCAGCATTTATTACCCATCCCCAATTGCCCTTGAGAAGGTGGTGGTGAGCTGCCTTCTTGAACCGCTGCAGTCCGTGTGGTGAAGGTGCTCCCACGGTGCTGTTGGGGAGGGAGTTCCAGGATTTTGACCCAGCGACTATGAAGGAACGGCCGATATACTTCTAAGTCAGGGTGGTGTGTGACTTGGAGGGGAACTTGGAGGTGGTGGTGTTCCCATGCGTCTGCTGCCCTTGTCCTTCTAGGTGGAAGAGGTCGCGGGTTTGGGAGGTGCTGCCGAAGAAGCCTTGGTGAGTTGCTGCAGTGCATCTTGTAGATGGTACACACTGCAGCCACGGTGCGCCGGTGGTGGAGGGAGTGAATGTTTAAGGTGGTGGATGGGGTGCCGATCAAGCGGGCTGCTTTGTCCTGGGTGGTGACAAGCATCTTCGATATTGTTGGAGCTGCACTCATCCAGGCAAGTGGAGAGTATTCCATCACACTCCTGACTTGTGCCTTGTAGATGGTGGAAAGGCTTTGGGGAGTCGGGAGGTGAGACACTCGCCGCAGAATACCCAGCCTCTGACCTGCTCTTGTTGCCACAGTATTTATGTGGCTGGTCCAGTTAAGTTTCTGGTCAATGGTGACCCCCAGGATGTTGATGGTGGGGGATTCGGTGATGGTAATGCCATTGAATGTAAAGGGGAGGTGGTTAGACGCTCGCTTGTTGGAGATAGTCATTGCCTGGCACTTGTGTGGCGCGAATGTTACCTGCCACTTATCAGCCCAAGCCTGAAAGTTGTCCAGGTCTTGCTGCATGCGGGCATGGACTGCTTCATTATCTGAGGAGTTGTGAATGGAACTGAATAATGTGCAATCTTCAGTGAATATCTCCACTTCTGACCTTATGTTGGAGGGAAGGTCATTGATGAAGATAGTTGGGCCTAGGACACTGCCCTGAGGAACTCCTGCAGCGATGTCCTGGGGCTGTGATGATTGACCTCTCACCACCACAACCATCTTCCTTTGTGCTAGGTATGACTCCAGCCAGTGGAGAGTTTTCCCCGATTCCCATTAACTTCAGTTTTACTAGTGTTCCTTGATGCCACACTCGGTCAAATGCTGCATTGATCTCAAGGGCACTCACTCTCACCTCACATACGAGTGCATGTGTGTGTGTGAGTGTGAATGCAGGCGAGTGTGTCTGTCTGTGCGTGTGTTTGTGAGTGATTGTGTGTGTGTGTGGATGTGTTTCTGTGTGTGGGAGTGTGAGTATGAGTGTATGCGAGTGTGTCTGTGTGTGTGAGTGTGAGTGTATGGGAGTGTGTCTGTGTGTGTGAGTGTTTGTGTGTGTGTGTGTGTGTGGATGTGTTTCTGTGTGTGGGAGTGTGAGTGTATGCGAGTGTATCTGTGTGTGTGAGTGTTTGTGTGTGTGTGTGTGTGTGTGTTTCTGTGTGTGGGAGTGTGAGTGTGAGTGTATGCGAGTGTGTCTGTGTGTGTGAGTGTGAGTACGGGCGGTTGTTATCACAGCCTCACCCCTGTCTTCGCCAACGCTCACAGCTACACCTCCCAGCCAGAGGCACTGGATCGCAATCAGGAGGTTGCGTGATGGGGTTGAGGGGGTGGATGTAACACATCTGGATGGGACGGGTTTGATGGACCTATCTCCTTTCAGATATTCATAACTCTTATGAGGGAGTGGGAACCCTGGCTGATTTATTCCCCCCCCCCCCCCCCTTGCCTAGAGGGGTTGAAGCCAATGACAGAAGCTGAGCGAGTCTGATTCAGTCCAGGACACACTGTGCTACCTATACTCTTACCCATGGTATTGGCACCTCTACCACTGAGATCAGTAACAGCACAGACTGCCGACGGAATGTGGGATCTTCTTGCTCCGTGGCTCTGTGAGCGCACACTGGGAACTCTGATCTTACCTCCAGCGAATAATTTGATTGAGGCTTCTATTCTCAATTTTGCCCAAAGCATATCGGAATAAAATGGCAATTAAATCACTAAATGCTTAATGTGCCTGACACTGGATCTTATTGTCAAGCATTGACTCTTTGGATTTAATGTGGGGTTAGGTTTATGTCTGGTGTCAGTACTGGATGTGAAAGCAGATCACAATCTGTTAAATCACAGTCTGCGACTGCTCTGCTCCTGGAGTGTTTCTGTGACCTTTTTTGGGACCAGTTTTATTCCAGAGGGAATATATATTTAACTCGCGGTCTAGGCTGCACTTGTTTTAAAAAGCTTGATGTTGGGGGTGCAGCCTGTGGGCAAATTATTCGGAATGTTTCCTCCCTGAGGGAGAGCGGCTCCTGTCGAGGGATGATCGAGGCAGGTGGGATGAGAGACACCAACCTCCTTCATTCTTATTCTGGTGGTGTGAGGCCACAACGGGCTGTTTAGATAAAGCTTTTCAGCCGGAATTGCAGCTGGATTCTGAGTGAATTTAAATGGTAAATCTCGATGTAATAACAAAGTTTCAGATAGACTTGGATGGGAAGCCATTCCCCTGGTAAAATGAATCGAAATGCAGTCCGTGGGATCGCATTTCCCAATCAGTCCGCAGATCCATTCTTCACCTGGGAGCAATATCCATTAGATTTCTATTTTTACAAAGAGCTCGACCATCAACAAATGGTCTATAATGTCAACCCATCATACAGGCTGCTATTGATTACTTAAGTACTAAACATTTGTACTGGGAGGCTGGTATTTTCCTGACTACACTTTATCAACGGCCTGGAAAAAAAATAACTAACCCTAAATGGTTGTGGAGCAGACCGGAGCGCCCCGTTTCATTTCATGGTTAGTTTCTGTCCTCTTTCTGTGTGGCGAGAGCAACGCCGGTGTGTATTTCATACCTGAATCACAAACATATCGCCTCCCTCCACCTCCAATCTCCAATCTCTTGCTTCTAGTGATTATTCTCCACGGGAGGGAAGGCAATGTAAGCAAAGTTAATTTGGGGGTCAAGTTGGATGGAACTTGAGATGCCTGGTGATGGGAGATTGCAGTCAAGTGCCTTCTCTCTGGCAGTCACAAGTCAGGAGTGTGATGGAAGACTCTCCACTTGCCTGGATGAGTGCAGCTCCACCAACACTCAAGAAGCTCGACACCATCCAGGACAAAGCAGCCCGCTTGATTGGCACCCCATCCACCACCTTAAACATTCACTCCCTCCACCACTGGCGCACCGTGGCTGCAGTGTGTACCATCTACAAGATGCACTGCAGCAACTCGCCAAGGCTTCTTCGGCAGCACCTCCCAAACCCGTGACCTCTTCCGCCTAGAAGGACAAGGGCAGCAGGCGCATGGGAACACCACCACCTCCAAGTTCCCCTCCAAGTCACACACACCATCCTGACTTGGAAATATATCGTCCGTTCCTTCATCGTCGCTGGGTCAAAATCCTGGAACTCCCTCCCGAACAGCACTGTGGGAGCACCTTCACCACACGGACTGCAGCGGTTCAAGAAGGCGGCTCACCACCACCTTCTCGAGGGCAATTAGGGATGGGCAATAAATGCTGGCCTTGCCAGCGACGCCCACATCCCGTAAGCGAATAAAAAAAAAAGCTCGATGCCTTACCTTGGCTAACCCGCTATACCGCACAACGCTCTTAATGATTGACCCGCTCTGTGTCAGTAATGGGCCGTGGAGGGGCAGGCCTGTTACTGTAAAAGAAAGACTTGCATTTATATAGCACCTTTCACGACCACTGGACGTCTGAAAGTGCTTTACAGACAATGAAGTACTTTTGAAGTGGAGTTACTGTTAAACGCAGACTCGAATCCTTCTCATTCTGCTCCAGATAACCCCGCAGGGCAAAGACAGAAGGTCGTGAGTTCGAGCCCCACTCCAGAGACTTGAGCACAAAATCTAGGCTAAAACTCCCAGTGCAGTGCTGAGGGAGTGCCGCACTGTTGGAGGGGCAGTGCTGAGGGAGCGCCGCATTGTCGGAGAGTCAGTACTGAGGGAGTGCTGCACTGTTGGAGGGGCAGCACTGAGGGAGCGCCGCACTGTCGGAGGGGCAGCACTGAGGGAGCGCCGCACTGTCGGAGGGGCAGTACTGAGGGAGTGCCGCACTGTCGGAGGGGCAGTACTGAGGGAGTGCCGCACTGTCGAAGGGACAGCACTGAGGGAGTGCTGCACTGTCAGAGGGGCAGCACTGAGGGAGCGCTGCACTATCGGAAGGGCAGTACTGAGGGAGCGCCGCACTGTTGAAGGGACAGCACTGAGGGTGTGCTGCACTATCGGAAGGGCAGTACTGAGGGAGCGCCGCACTGTCTAAGGGTCAGTACTGAGGGGGTGCTGCACTGTCGGAGGGGCAGCACTGAGGGAGTGCTGCACTATCGGAATGGCAGTACTGAGGGAGCGCTGCACTGTCGGAGGGGCAGCACTGAGGGAGTGCTGCACTGTCAGAGGGGCAGCACTGAGGGAGTGCTGCACTGTCGGAAGAGCAGTACTGAGGGAGCGCTGCACTGTCGGAGGGGCAGCACTGAGGGAGTGCTGCACTGTCGGAGGGGCAGTACTGAGGGAGCGCCGCACTGTCAGAGGGGCAGTACTGAGGGAGCGCCGCACTGTCAGAGGGGCAGTACTGAGGGAGTGCTGCACTGTTGGAAGGGCAGTACTGAGGGAGTGCTGCACTGTCGGAAGGGCAGTACTGAGGGAGCGCCGCACTGTCGAAGGGACAGTACTGAGGGAGTGCTGCACTGTTGGAGGTGCTGTCTTTCGGATCAGACATTAAACCGAGGCCCCGTCTGCTCTCTCAGGTGGACGCAAAAGATCCCACGCCACTATTACAAAGAAGAGCAGGTTCCGGTGTCCTGGGGCCGATATTTATCCTCAATCAACGTAACAAAAACAGATGATCTGGTCATTATCACATTGCTGTTTGTGGGAGCTTGCTGTGTGCAAATTGCCTGCCGCATTTCCTACATTACAACATTGACTACACTTCAAAAAGTACTTCATCGGCTGTAAAGCGCTTTGAGACGTTGTGAGGTCATGAAAGGCGCTGTAGAAATGTCAGTCTTTCCTTCTTAAAGGCAGGTTTAGCCTGACAGGTAAGGGATGTCCTCGCAACACCAACAGTGGGAAGATAATCTGCAAGGTTTTAACTGTTGAAATTCCAGTCCACCCTGCGCATGGCTGGGAGTGCCAAGCCTTGGCTGGTGCCACTCTACACCTCCTATCTTTGGAATTAGGTTAGTGGGATGTGTGGAGAGAACGTGTACACTCATAAGAACATAAGAAACAGGAGCAGGAGTCAGCCATTCGGCCCTTCGAGCCTGCTCCGCCATTCAATGAGATCATGGCTGATCATCGACCTCAACTCCATTCACCGGCCCTATCGTCATATCCCTTGATGCCCTTACTAGTCAGAAATCTATCGACTTCTGTTTTGAATATATCCAATGACTGAGCCTCCACAGCCCTCTGGCGTAGAGAATTCCAAAGATTCACCACCCTCTGTGTGAAGAAATTTCTTCTCATCTCAGTCCTGAATGGCCTACCCTTTATCCTGAGGCTGTGGCCCCTGGTTCTAGACTCCCAGCCAAGGGAAACATTCTCCCAGCATCCACCCTATCAAGCCCTGTAATAATTTTGTATGCTTCAAAGAGATCCCCTCTCATTCTTCTGAATTCAAGAGAATACAGGCCTAGTTTACTCAATCTCTTCTCATACGACAGTCCCGCCATCCCAGGAATCAATCTCGCGAACCTTCGTTGCACTCCCTCTATGGCAAGTATATCCTTCCTTAGGTAAGGAGACCAAAATTGTATACAGCACTCCAGGTGTGGTCTCACCAAGGCCCTATATAATTGGAGTAAGACATCTTTACTCCTGTACTCAAATCCTCTTGTAATGAAGGCCAGCATACCATTTGCCTTCCTAATGGCTTGCTGCACCTGCACATTCACTTTCAGTGACTCATGTACAAGGACACCCAGGTCCCTTTGAGCATCTGCATTCCCCAATCTTTCACCATTTAGGAAATACTCTGCCTTTCTGTTTTTTCTACCAAAGTGGATAACTTCACATTTATCCACTCCATACTGAGCAGTCAGAAACTCTACCTGGGTGGATTCCTCATGATAATAGGTGGCATATTTTGGTAGGAAGAATAATGAGGCCACCTACTCCTTGGAAAATAAGAGTCTAAATTAGGTTGGCGGAGCAAAGGAATCTCGGGGTACAGATAACAAAACCACTAAAAGTAGCGACGCAGATTAATAAGGGCATAAAAAAAGCCAACCAAGCACTGGGGTTCATTTCTAGAGGAATAGAATTGAAAAGCAGAGAAGTTATGTGAAACTTGTATCGAACCTTGGTTAGAAAACACTTGGAGCACTGTGCACAGTTCTGGTCTCCATGTTATAAAAAGGATAGAGAGGCACTGGAGAAGGTGCAAGAAAGATGATACCAGAACTGAGAGGTTTATAACTATCAGGAAAGACTGAACAGGCTGGGGCTCTTTTCTCTAGAAATGAGAAGGTTGAGGGGGTGACATGATCGAGGTCTTTAAGTTTATGAAGGGGTTCGACAAGGTAGATGTTTCCACTTGTGGGAGAGACCAGAACTAGGGGCCATCAATATAAGATAGTCACTAATAAATCCAATGGGGAATTCAGGAGAAACTTCTTCACCCAGAGAGTGGTGAGAATGTGGAACTCGCTCCCACAGGGAGTGGTTGAGGCGAATAGTATCGATGCATTTAAGGGGAAGCTGGATAAACACAAGAGGGAGAAAGGAATAGAAAGATATGTTGATGGGGTGAGATGAAGAAGGTGGGAGGAGGCTTGTGTGGAACATAAACACCGGCACGGAGCACTTGGGCCAACTGGCCTGTATCTGTGCTGTAAATTCTCTGTAATTGATTTCTGTGAGTGCCAGCCATCTGGCTGAGCCAAAAAGAATCTTTTATCAACACTATCTTGATTATCTGCACCCCCATTATTCACACCCTTGATTAGTTGCAGAATTTTTGTGGCAGCCGAGCTTTAGTTTTACATAAACCAATTAGAATGTGTTGTGTTTGCTGCTTTTTCTTACAGATTCTGGGGACTGATATGGCTGTGGCTGATCGCTGGCTTTCCTGCTCCTCGTGCAATTTACCAGCACGGGTTCCAGATTCCCAACACCAGCAGAAATCCGAGCCCAGGTCCCCGACACCAGCAGAATCCGAGCCCAGGTCCCTGACACCAGCAGAATCAGAGCTCAGGTCCCTGACACCAGCAGAATCAGAGCCCAGGTCCCTGACACCAGCAGAATCAGAGCCCAGGTCCCTGACACCAGCAGAATCAGAGCTCAGGTTCCCGACACCAGCAGAATCCGAGCTCAGGTCCCTCACACCAGCAGGAATCAGAGTGCCAGTACTTTTTCAACAATATCTCAGTTTAAAAATATTGGCCAGGACACTGGGATATCTCCCCTGCTCTTCTTCAAATAGTGGCCGTGGGATCTTTTACGTCCAACTGAGAGAGCAGGCGGGGCCTCGGTTTAACGTCTCAATCTGAAAGACGGCACCTCAGACAGTGCAGCACTCCCTCAGTACTGCACTGGAGTGTCAGCCTAGCTTTATGTGCTCAAGTCCCTGGAGTGGGACTGTGAACCCTCGACCTTCTAACTCTGGAGGCGAGGGTGCTGCCCACTGAGCCACAGCTGACACCTTCGATTGTAGCCCATGTAGGCTTTGACCTTCACGATTGTGCTGACTCTTTTAACAGAGCTCACGCACTAGTAGTTCCCGCTCTCCTCCTTCTGATGACCCACCGAAAGGATCACGATCAGGGTCAGCACTTCTCAGTTTCCGTAAGAAAATCTGGGAACCCTGCGATCCTCAAAACATCGATAAAAATCCTGCGGACCTTGAGTAATTGAAGTTAAATTATATTTATGCGGTCACTGTAAACCACCGTGACACAGGGTAGCAAGTGTCACAGGGACATTTCATTCCATTTGTAAGCACTAATCAGGGGTAAAGATAAAATGTGGCAATAAAGTGTCACTGCTGGAATTGTCGGTAGTTTCAGAAATCAACAAAATGAAACGATAGCAAAAACAATTGTGCCATTGGGAGCATTTTACTCCCAGGCTCCCATTACCCAAAGCTATGATGTGCACATAATGGCACAGTAACAGAGATGGAGCCCGGTCGGTAGCATGGAGTGACTTTATTGCGCAGCTCCCAATTAACTCTATTGCTACTTTGCCAGTCTGAACATATTAGTTTTTATATAAATTGACACAATAAAAGATGCCACTCTTCATTGGGTTCATAATGTAGGACCTGCCCATACATCTGGGTAACCATTCCTTACTCTTACAGCTAGTGCACAGCAAGCGAGCGGATTCACATACTTGGTTTACATAGTGACAGTTTCAGGTAGGAGGACCTTCGGCCCATCTAACTCTCCTATCCACAGTATTCCCTTGGTGCATTCCTAATCACCCTGAAGAGAACCAATTTGCGGGGTTATGGCGAAAAATAACTGGGGTTACACAGGATTACACAGGATATACGGCACAGAAACAGGCCATTCGGCCCAACCAGTCCATGCCGGCGTTTACGCTCCACTCGATCCTCCTCCAGTCTTTCCTCATCTAAATCTATCAGTGTAACCCTCTATTCCCTTCTCCCTCATATGCTTGTCTAGCCTTCCCTTAAATGCATCTACACTATTCGCTTCAACCACTCCCTGTGGTAGTGAGTTCCACATTCTCACCACTCTTTGGGTAAAGAAGTTTCTTCTGAATTCCCTATTGATTTCTTGGTGACTATCTTATATTGATGGCCTCTAGTTATGCTCTTCCCCACAAGTGGAAACATTCTCTCTGTATTCACTCTATCAAAACCTTTCATAATTTTAAAGACCTCTATTAGTTCACCCCTCAGCCTTTTTTTTTCAAGAGAAAAGAGACTCAGCCTGTTCATCCTTTCCTGATATGTATACCCTCGCATTTCAGGTATCATCCTTGTCAACCTTCGGCCCATCTAACCCTCCTATCCACAGTATTCCCAGGACGCATTTCTAATAATCCTGAAGAGAACCAATTTGCGGGGTTATGGGGAATAAAACTGGGGTGTGGGACTAAACTGGAGAGCTCTTTTCTAGAGGCCCGATGGGCCGAATGGCCTCCTTCTGTGCTGTAAGATTCTATGATTCTGTGAACCCTGACCCCATTTGTTGACAAGAACCTGTCTAGTTCCTTCTTCAACCTCATCAAGGTTTCTTGTTCCACTGCCCGTGCCAGTAATCTGTTCCACATCCTTACCGCCCTTTTAGTAAAATAGTTCCTTCTGAATTTCCTATTTTCTTCTCTTGCCTTTATTTTTTAAATATCCCTCTTGTGTTTAAACTCTGTACACAGCAGAAAAGTTTACTCGGATCCAATTTGCTCAAACCTTTCATAAATCTAAACACTTCCATCATATCCCCACAAGACGCTCCCTTGTATTGTCCCTCATAATACTTCCAAATGATAGACGGATTTTTGAACAATAAGGGAATGATGGGTTATGGGGAGCGGGCAGGGAAATGGAGCTGAGCCCAAGATCAGATCAGCCATGATCTCATTAAATGGCGGAGCAGGCTCGAGGGGCCAAATGGCCGCCTCCTGCTCCTATTTCTTATGTTCTTATGTTCAAACACTTTCCCAACAGTGGAAGTAAGGCTTAACAGGTCTATAATCTGGTGGTTCATCCCTTGCCCTGCTTTTGAAGATGGGAGTCACATTTTACTATTTTCCAGTTCTCTGGGATTTGGCCCGAGTTTAAAGTCCGCTGAAAAATATCCTCAAGAGGACTCGCAATTGTTTGAGCTTTGAAGTTGGTGTAAGTAGATCATCCATCAGTTGAACCACAAGATGTGTTCTTGCCAAGAGTATTGACACGCTGGCTGGTGCAATGAAACCTGCACTATCCACGTTCCAGTTATCTGGCAGAAGTTTAAGAACTTTTCTTTTATTCATTCTCGGGATGTGGGCGTCGCTGGCAAGGCCAGCATTTATTGCCCGTCCCTAATCCCTTGAGAAGGTGGTGCCTGAGCGAGGCCATTTCAGAGGGCAGTTAAGAGTCAACCACATTGCTGTGGGTCTGGAGTCACATATAGGCCAGACCGGGTAAGGACAGTAGATTTCCTTCCCTAAAGGACATTAGTGAACCAGTTGGGCTTTTACAGCAATCCGGTCGTTTCATGGTCACCGTTACTGATACTAGCTTTTTTAAATTCCAGATTTATTTAATCAACTGAATTTAAATTCCCCAGCTGGATTTGAACTCATGTCTCTGGTTCATTAGTCCAGGCCTCATGGATTACTCGTCCAGTAACATAACCACAATGCTACCGTACCTAAAGAAAGTGTAGAGCAAGGAAAGGTCATGTGACCCATCAATCAGACTAGCTCTGATTATTTTTGGGCTCCCTCCCCTGGCGCCGCATCATCTGTTCTAAAGTAAGTTCCTTCCCTAACCTCCCCTGAAAAATAATCCACCTCAATCCCCCTTCTCAACAGATATTGATCCAGCTCCTTTCGAGCTGTCTGGCGACCCTGAACCGATTCCCTTCTCCGGGAGTCAGTTCCACAGGACAATGTCATTGCCTGGTACAGTCCACCAACTTCCGTCCGACAGAAACCCCAACTCACAGCCCAAAACAAGAGTCAATTCAATTCAATTGATGTTGCTCTTGTCATCACGCGGGTGCTGAGGATGTTGCCGCTCTATAAATGGAGACCAAAATTTGGCCAGAGATCTGCCAATTTCCTTTATTTATCAGAGTGGGTGAGGAGGTAAAGGGCAGGGGCCCCTGAATGAAGAGTAATTCAAAGTGTGAAGAGCTTTGGAGATATTTTGATGCCATGAGGCGCTACATAAATGCAAGGATTACTCTTTGCACTTCCTTGCCAAGTTGGCCAAGGGTTTGGCACCGGATGGCCTGATGGCCCTTTTCATTTCAAGAACCTGCACAGCGCAATGCAAAGCCTGGTGAGAAAAATCTGCAGCGATTGCGCCAAAACTCTTTCCCATTTTGCAACCAAAATGCAAGTGAATTGCGCCAACCTGGCTCCACATTTTGTAACTTTATTGTCTCAATGATATGCACCATCTTGGTGAGGCTTCGCATCCAGAGATTACGGTATGAGAGCGGCTTCCCCTTGTTTACTGCATGGACGCACCAGTCACAACTCCTCAATCATGTAGCCGTCTGTTGGAAGTGTAAATTGGGCCGGCCAATTTCAGTAGACGTCGCTGCTATGTCAGCACTCCATTATTTCTCAGTCCCTGCTGGGAATCTGGCAGACTGCAATTCCTCTCCTTGTTACAAGGGATCGTTGCTGCTGGCTCTAATTACATCAACTTCAATCAACAAATGTACAAGCAGATACAAGTTGGCAATCACAGACAAAAATTATATCGTGTTTCATCGACAGATACAAGCCTTTTTAGAACGGTGTAAAATGTGTTTGGGTGATTAAGGTGAAGGATTGGGTCAGTGGAGAATGGTTTCGCCCTTTAGGATTTGCACTAAAGTTGTAACACAGAACCAAACAGAGTACGGTAAAAAAGTAATTAGGGACTGTGCTACATTGGCCAGATATGTGAAGTTGGAATAAAAACAGAAAATGCTGGAGATACTCAGCAGGTCAGGCAGCATCTGTGAAGAGAGAAACAGAGTTAACGTTTCAGGTCAATGACCTTTCGTCAGAACTGGAAAAAAGCAGGAAATGGAACAAAGGCTGGCTCTGGATGAAGTGTAAATTGTGCTGGCAGAATGAAAGACAGCTGCCATGTGGGAGAGAAGAACAGAAGGCACAAACACAAAGTGTGGATAAAAATTATATATATGATAGGGGCTGAGGTTATGATCTGAAATTGTTGAACTCTATGTTGAGTCCAGAGGGCTGTAAAGTGCCTAATCGGAAGATGAGGTGCTGTTCCTCGAGCTTACGCTGAGCTTCCGTGGAACAATGCAAGAGGCTGAGGAACAGCACCTCATCTTTCGATGAGGCACTTTACGGCCTTCTGGACTCAACATAGAGTTCAACAATTTCAGATCATAACCTCGGCCCCTATCATATATATATTTTTTATCCACACTCTTTATTTGTGTCTTTTCTTCTCCCACATGGCAGCTGTCTTTCATTCTGCCAGCGCAATTTACACTTCATCTCGAGCCATCCTTTGTTTCCTAACCTGTCCCATTACCATCTCCTTTTGCCTTGAATATCTCTTAATGTCTCTTAATCTCTCCTGCCTTCCATCCTATCACAGACCTTCCCTTTTGTTCTTTCATCCCCTCCCCCCTTTCCCAGCCCCTAAACTTGTTTAAAAATCTGTTCCATTTCCTGCTTTTTTCCAGTTCTGACGAAAGATCATCGACCTGAAACGTTAACTCTGTTTCTCTCTTCACAGATGCTGCCTGACCTGCTGAGTATCTCCAGCATTTTCTGTTGTTATTTCAGATTTCCAACATCTGCAGTATTTTCTTTCTGTATATGTGAAGTTGGAAGGCTGCCTGTACCTTCACGTTGTGTGTTGTTTTTCTTGAAACGTATGCTGATCAGGGTGAGAGAGGACAGTTTGAGGAGTTAGGATTCTTACACTCTGAACCACAGCTCATCCTCATCCAATTGTGTTTCTGACAGGAGCTTCGTGTCCCAGGTCAAGTGTGCCAAACCCACCGCCAATACAGAATTCTGTCATCGCCTTGACAGTGCAAACAAGTGCTGCAGAAATCTTCATTCCAGACTAGGTGCACGACAGAGCCTCCAGCCCCCAACCATCCCACTCTTGTAACCTCGCACACACAACTCTTATCAGTCATACTTTTTGGGGTTATTTTTATAGTCAAGGTGAGTGATGTTAGTGCTGGGGAATGGAATACTCTGATTGTAACCGAACCGAACCAGAGGGAATGGGGCGTGATCGGGTCGGACACCTGATTTACACCCACATGATTTGATACAGGCGGGCTATAATAAAAGGGGCATCCGACCCCAACCTGCCCCATTCCCAACAGGAAGGTTTGGCTACTTCAGTTACGTGGATAGACTGGAGAAGCTGGGGCTGTTCTCCTTAGAGCAGAGAAGGTTGAGAGGAGGTTTGATAGAGGTGTTCAAAATCATGAGGGGTCTGGACAGAGTAGATAGAGAGAAACTGTTCCCATTGGCAGAAGGGTCGAGAACCAGAGGACACAGATTTAAGGTGATTGGCAGAAGAACCAAAGGCGACATGAGGAAAAACGTTTTTACGCAGCGAGTGGTTAAGATCTGGAATGCACTGCCTGAAAGGGTGGTGGAGGCAGACTCAATCTTATCTTTCAAAAGGGAGTTGGATAAGTATCTGAAGGAAAATAAAAATTGCAGGGCTACGGGGAAAGGGCGGGGGGAGTGGGACTAGCGGAGAGTTGGCACGGGCTCGACGGGCCCAATGGTCTTCTTCCGTGCTGTAACCATTCTATGATTCTATGAAAATCAGGTCTTATGTGACAGGTTCGATGCAGACTAAAGCTCCCTCTATTCTGTCCCAACAAAGTGCTTCACCCCCATCCTCAGAAGAGTGCCCCAAACTCAATCGCTGCGACATTTCCCACGCCAGCTATCCTGTGGTCTCACTCAGTGATATTACCAATTAGTTCCCGATTCGGGCCAGTTTTGTGCTGCAGGCCCATATTCAATAGAATCGAGACGGCGCTTACTCAATACACCCAGCGGACTGAGTCTGGATTGGATTTGAACCCAGTTCTCAGATTGAGAATGAGGTTGAATTTCACAGCAGTCTAGTGTCGTCGATTCACTTCCCCCGGGAACTCGGGTGACAATATTGAAGATGATGTTGCGTTTCAGGAATTTAAATTGTGCGGAAGTGTTGCTTTGTTTTGGAAAGCTCGAGCTGACTCATTGAAGATTTCAAGATTATGAAGCAGATTGACATGGTTGATCTAGACACAAATAATAACAGGGGGAAATATTCAGCAGATCAGGCAACATCTGTAGAGACAGAACAGAGTTAACGTTTCTTAACTTGTCCCATTACCATCTCCTGTTGCCTTGCACCATCATCCCTTTTGTCTCTTAATGTCTCCTGCCTTCCATCCTATCACAGACCTTCCCTTTTGTTCTTTCCTCCCCTCCCCCCTCTCCCTGCCCCTACACTTGCTTAAAAACCTGTTCCATCTCCAACTTTTACCAGTTCTGACGAAGGGTCATCGACCTGAAATGAGGTCGGGAGCCGAGTGGTCTTGGCGGAACCCAAACTGGTCATCCGTGAGCAGGTTATTGGTGAGTAAGTGCTGCTTGATAGCACTGTCGACGACACCTTCCATCACTTTGCTGATGATTGAGAGTAGACTGATGGGGCGGTAATTGGCCGGATTGGATTTGTCCTGCTTTTTGTGGACAGGACATACCTGGGCAGTTTTCCACATTGTCGGATAGATGCCAGTGTTGTAGCTGTACTGGAACAGCTTGGCTAGAGGCGCGGCTAGTTCTGGAGCACAAGTCTTCAGCATGATAGCCGGGATGTTGTCAGGGCCCACAGCCTTTGCTGTATCCAGTGCGCTCAGCCATTTCTTGATATCACATGGAGTGAATCGAATTGGCTGAAGACTGGCTTCTGTGATGGTGGGGACCTCAGGAGGAGGCCGATATGGATCATCCACTCGGCACTCCTTGCTGAAGATGGTTGCAAACGCTTCAGCCTTGTCTTTTGCTCTCACGTGCTGGGCTCCACCATCATTGAGGATGGGGATATTCATGGAGCCTCATCCTCCTCCCGTTAGTTGTTTAATGGTCCACCACCAATTGGAAACATCTTCTCTACGTCTACCCTATCAAACTCTTTTATAATCATAAAGACCTCTGTCAGGTCACCCCTCGGCCTTCTCTGTTCTAGAGAAAAGAGCCCCAGCCTGTTCAACCTTTCCTGATAGTTATAACCTCTCAGTTCTCTCTCAGCTCTTTGTCTGTTCTTCTGTTTTTCTCACAGCGAATCTGTTGCCCTGAAGCGTTGCCAGTAACCATGTGTCCAGCTTGAATTAATGTCAAATTTTATCTCAGAATCGTCAGTTTGAAATAGTTTCTGTAACGGTCTTGGCCCTGGAGCTGTGGGCCTACATTGCTGGGCAGGTTCGGTAATACCTGGAGCAACTGGGCATATGCTGTTCTTTCTGACCCTTGGCCTTGCCTGGGTGGCTGGGAGAGTCCGTCAGGAAACCGCGTTGTAGCCCTGAGCTGTGTTTCCATCACTGAGGCTGACGAGAAGGTAAATCAAAGAACAAGATTTCCCCGAAAGCATTCATTTAGTTTTAACTCTGGTGTTTGCTACGAGCCCCTAGCTACCATTGCACTCCCAGTGCTGTGAGGCTGCAAGTCTTCTAACACTGATAAATGACATTGCTCAATGGAAACTGATCATGAACTGAAGATAAGTAGCGCAGTACAGTGAGGGGAAAGGACTACGTTGGTGCCTTTCTGTAGTTATGACCTCTCATTGCCCCTTACTGGACGTAATCACTATTCTATCTGACTCCAATTGAGTTACATCATATTAGATAGTTGATTAGGTTTCCTGTGTGCAATGAGATAGGGATAAATGATTCTAGGATATTGTATGTCCATTCTTCTGCTTTTCTGACTGCTGGCTCTTGCTGGGGTACATTTCGAAGGGGTCCTGTGATTGCCCAGACCCTCATTCTTTTATATATGAGCCCAGGCAGTGATCAACTGTAGACTGCCTGACAACCAATCCCAATCCCAAGCTCATTCAACTCCGCCTTGGTCTCCATTCCACACACCTGCACTGTCCCGGCGGAGTCACTGGATAGCGATTGGGGAGCAGGATCTCTGGTTGACTTTTACCATCTCGACACCAGAGCTTTCAGGCCATCTGTAGATCCCCCACTTGAGATCAGTGACATTAGCACAGGCCAGGAAGTGAATTGAACCCGGGGCCATTTTTCTTTTTACAGAAAGGGTAGTGGAAATTTGGATTATTCTCCTTCAAAAGGCTGTAGATGCTGGGGGTCAGTTGTACTTTTCAAGACTGAGATCGATAGACTTAGGTAAGGGTATCATATTATGGGGCAACGGCAAGTAAATAGAATTGAGGTTCAGATCAGCCATGATCTCGTTGAATGGCGGGACAGGCTCGCGGGGCTGAATGGCCTCCTCCTGTTCCCATGTATCACACTGCACCAGCTGGTAACGTCACCCACTAGGCTGAAGGGGAGCGAACAAGTTTCTCCCATTTGGGTATTGGGAATGAGAGACATCCATTATTGTTCAATTTTCTCCTCTTTCTCACCTCAATGCACTGGTGCAGACCGAGGTACAGTTCAGCAGGCACCAGCAACTATCCACAAAACTCACCCAAGTTCAGGCTCCTGGTCAGTATGCAATGGCCCCTTGGAGAGGATGCAAGTTTGTGCAGGTGAAGATGATACTAGGCTCCCTCATGCCCCCATGATCACCGATGCTCAGATCAGGTTCTGCCAGAACCACTCATCTCCAGATCTCATCGCAGCCTTGATACAAACATGGACACAGAAACTGAATGCCAGAGGGGAGGTGAGAGTAGCTGATATTGATGCCACATAAGTGCTGGGCAATGACCACCTTCAACAATAGGAAGCCCAACCCCTTCCACTTGACCTCCAATGACACCACCATTATCATCTTGGGGTCACTATGGACCAGAAGCCATATAAACACTGTGACCACAAGGGAGAGGTAGAGGTTGGGTACCTTTGATGAGTGGCTCGACTCAAAGCCGATCCATGATCTACAAGGCTCAAGTCAGGAGCATGATGGAGTACTCAGCACCATCCAGGACACAGCAGTCTGCTTGATCAGTGCCCTTGCCATGGGACTCAATATCCAGCTCCTCCACCACCATCACACTGTGGCTGCAGGATGTGCTATCTACAGGATGCACTGCAGGAACTAAACAATCTTATTTCAACAGCACCTCCCACCCCTGCGACCACTGCCACCGAGAAGGACAGCAATGTCTTGGGAAGACCATCATCTCCAAGTCACACCTCATCCTGACGTGGGCACAGATCACTGTTCCTTCATCATCTCTGGGTCAATACCCTAGAATTCCATACCCAATGCCATTGTGGGAGCAGCAACACCTCACGGTTGCATTGGTAACAGGAGCAGGTCCACCAGCAGCAGCTCAGGGCAACCAGGGGTGGGCAATAAATGCAGCTTCGTCCAAGGACAAATAAAAAACAAGATGTAGGCTGCCGCGAGGCCACTGTCCAGGCCCAACCATGAGGGGATTGTCAGGGTAGATGCTGAGGTTCTTTCCCCTGGCTGGAGAGTAGAATCATAGACTCATAGAATGGTTCCAGCACAGAAGGAGGCCATTCGGCCTGTCGAGCCCGTGCCGGCTCTCTGCAAGAGCACTTCAGCTAGTCCCACTCCCCCCGCCCTTTCCCCGTAGCCCTGCAAATTATTTTCCTTCAGGTACTTATCCACCTCCCTTTTGAAAGCAGTGATTGAGTCTGCCTCCACCACCCTCTCAGGCAGTGCATTCCAGATCCTAACCACTCGCTGCGTAAAAAAAGTTTCTCCTCATGTCACCTTTGGACCTTTGGTTCTTCTGCCAATCACCTTAAATCTGTGTCCTCTGGTTCTCGACCCTTCCGCCAATGGGAACAGTTTCTCTCTATCTACTCTGTCCAGACCCCTCATGATTTTGAACACCTCTATCAAATCTCCTCTCAATCTTCTCTGCTCCAAGGAGAACAACCCCAGCTTCTCCAGTCTATCCACGTAACTGAAGTCCCTCATCCCTGGAATCATTCTTGTAAATCTTTTCGGCACCCTCTCTAAGGCCTTCACATCCTTCCTAAAGTGCGGTGCCCAGAATAGGACACAACACTCCAGTTGAGGCCAAACCAGTGTTTTATAAAGGTTCATCATGACTTCCTTAGTCTAGAACTAGGGGCATAGTCTCAGGATACGGGATTGGCATACAGGATAAGACTGAGAGGAGGAGGAATCTCTTCACTCAGAGGGTGGTGAATCTTTGGAATTCTCTGCCTCAGAGGGCTGTGAATGCTGAGTCTTTGAGTATATTCAAGGCTGAGATCGATAGATTTTTGGACTCTAGGGGAATCAAGGGATATGGAGATCGGGCGGGAAAGTGGAGTTGAGGTCGATGATCAGCCATGATCTTATTGAATGGAGGAGCAGGCTCGAGGGGCCGAATGGCGGAGCAGGCTCGAGTATGTGTGTGCGAGTGTGTGAGTGAATGTGTGAGTGAGTGTGTGAGTGAGTGTGTGAGTGTGTGTGTGAGTGTGTGTGCGAGTGTGTGAGTGAATGTGTGAGTGAGTGTGTGAGTGAGTGTATGAGTGTGTGTGTGAGTGTGTGTGCGAGTGTGTGAGTGAATGTGTGAGTGAGTGTGTGAGTGAGTGTATGAGTGTGTGTGTGAGTGTGTGTGTGAGTGCGTGTGTGAGTGTGTGAGTGAATGTGTGAGTGAGTGTGTGAGTGAGTGTGTGAGTGTGTGTGTGAGTGTGTGTGTGAGTGTGTGAGTGAATGTGTGAGTGAGTGTGTGAGTGAGTGTGTGAGTGTGTGTGAGTGAATGTGTGCGAGTGTGTGAGTGGGTGTGTGAGTGAGTGTGTGTGAGTGAATGTGTATGAGTGTGTGTGTGAGTGAGTGTGTGAGTGTGTGTGCGAGTGTGTGAGTGTGTGGGAGTGTGTGTGAATGTGTGTGAGTGTATGAGTATGTGTGTGAGTGAGTGTGTGTGAGTGAATGTGTGTGAGTGTGTGTGTGAGTGAGTGTGTGAGTGTGTGCGAGTGTGTGAGTGTGTGTGCGCGAGTGTGTGGGAGTGTGTGTGAATGTGTGTGAGTGTGTGTGTGAGTGTGTGTGTGAGTGTCTGTGTGAGTGTGTGTGAGGTCTGAGCGAGTGTGTGTGTGAGTGTGCGTGAGTGTGTGTGTGTGTGCGAGTGTGTGTGTGAGTGTTTGTGTGAGTGTGTGCGTGAGAGTGTGTGTGAGTGTGAGTGTGTGTGTGAGTGTTTGTGTGAGTGTGTGTGTGTGTGTGTGAGTGTGTGAGCGTGTGAGTGTTTGTGTGAGTGTGTGTGTGAGTGTGTGCGTAAGAGTGCGTGTGAGTATGTGTGTGAGTGTGTGAGCGTGTGAGCGTGCGAGTGTTTGTGTGAGTGTGTGTGTGTGAGTGTGTGTGTGAGTGTGTGCGAGTGTGTGTGTGAGTGTGTGTGTGAGTGTGTGTGAGTGTGTGTGTGAGAGTGTGTGTGTGTGTGAGCGTGTGTGTGAGTGTGTGTGAGTTGTGTGTGGGAGTGTGTGTGAGCGTGTGTGTGAGTGTGTGTGAGTTGTGTGTGAGTGTGAGTTGTGTGTGAGTGTGTGTGTGAGTGTGTGTGTGTTTGTGTGAGTGTGTATGTGCGAGTGTGTGTGTGAGTGTGTGTGAGTGTGTGCGAGTGTGTGTGAGTGTGTGTGATTGTGAGTGTGTGTGTGAGTGAGTGTGTGTTAGCGTGTGTGTGAGTGAGTGTGTGAGTGAGTGAGTGTGTGAGTGTGTGTGTGTGAGTGTGTGAGTGAGTGAGTGTGTGTGAGTGTGTGTGTGTGAGTGTGTGTGAGTGAGTGTGAGTGAGTGTGTGTGAGTGAGTGTGTGTGAGTGAGTGTGTGTGAGTGTGTGTGTGAGTGTCTGTGTGAGTGTGTGCGAGGTCTGAGCGGGTGTGTGTGTGAGTGTGCGTGAGTGTGTGTGTGTGCGAGTGTGTGTGTGAGTGTTTGTGTGAGTGTGTGCGTGAGAGTGTGTGTGAGTGTGAGTGTGTGTGTGAGTGTGTGTGAGTGTGTGTGTGAGTGTTTGTGTGAGTGCGTGTGTGTGTGTGAGTATGTGAGCGTGTGAGTGTTTGTGTGAGTGTGTGTGTGAGTGTGTGCGTAAGAGTGCGTGTGAGTATGTGTGTGAGTGTGTGAGCGTGTGAGCGTGCGAGTGTTTGTGTGAGTGTGTGTGTGTGAGTGTGTGTGTGAGAGTGCGTGTGAGTATGTGTGTGAGTGTGTGAGCGTGTGAGCGTGCGAGTGTTTGTGTGAGTGTGTGTGTGTGAGTGTGTGTGCGCGAGTGTGTGGGAGTGTGTGTGAATGTGTGTGAGTGTGTGTGTGAGTGTGTGTGTGAGTGTCTGTGTGAGTGTGTGTGAGGTCTGAGCGAGTGTGTGTGTGAGTGTGCGTGAGTGTGTGTGTGTGTGCGAGTGTGTGTGTGAGTGTTTGTGTGAGTGTGTGCGTGAGAGTGTGTGTGAGTGTGAGTGTGTGTGTGAGTGTTTGTGTGAGTGTGTGTGTGTGTGTGTGAGTGTGTGAGCGTGTGAGTGTTTGTGTGAGTGTGTGTGTGAGTGTGTGCGTAAGAGTGCGTGTGAGTATGTGTGTGAGTGTGTGAGCGTGTGAGCGTGCGAGTGTTTGTGTGAGTGTGTGTGTGTGAGTGTGTGTGTGAGTGTGTGCGAGTGTGTGTGTGAGTGTGTGTGTGAGTGTGTGTGAGTGTGTGTGTGAGAGTGTGTGTGTGTGTGAGCGTGTGTGTGAGTGTGTGTGAGTTGTGTGTGGGAGTGTGTGTGAGCGTGTGTGTGAGTGTGTGTGAGTTGTGTGTGAGTGTGAGTTGTGTGTGAGTGTGTGTGTGAGTGTGTGTGTGTTTGTGTGAGTGTGTATGTGCGAGTGTGTGTGTGAGTGTGTGTGAGTGTGTGCGAGTGTGTGTGAGTGTGTGTGATTGTGAGTGTGTGTGTGAGTGAGTGTGTGTTAGCGTGTGTGTGAGTGAGTGTGTGAGTGAGTGAGTGTGTGAGTGTGTGTGTGTGAGTGTGTGAGTGAGTGAGTGTGTGTGAGTGTGTGTGTGTGAGTGTGTGTGAGTGAGTGTGAGTGAGTGTGTGTGAGTGAGTGTGTGTGAGTGAGTGTGTGTGAGTGTGTGTGTGAGTGTCTGTGTGAGTGTGTGCGAGGTCTGAGCGGGTGTGTGTGTGAGTGTGCGTGAGTGTGTGTGTGTGCGAGTGTGTGTGTGAGTGTTTGTGTGAGTGTGTGCGTGAGAGTGTGTGTGAGTGTGAGTGTGTGTGTGAGTGTGTGTGAGTGTGTGTGTGAGTGTTTGTGTGAGTGCGTGTGTGTGTGTGAGTATGTGAGCGTGTGAGTGTTTGTGTGAGTGTGTGTGTGAGTGTGTGCGTAAGAGTGCGTGTGAGTATGTGTGTGAGTGTGTGAGCGTGTGAGCGTGCGAGTGTTTGTGTGAGTGTGTGTGTGTGAGTGTGTGTGTGAGTGTGTGCGAGTGTGTGTGTGAGTGTGTGTGCGAGTGCGTGTGTGAGTGTGTGCGAGTGTGTGTGTGTGTGTGAGCGTGTGTGTGAGTGTGTGTGAGTTGTGTGTAAGTGTGTGTGTGTGAGTGTGTGTGAGTGTGTGTGAGTGTGTGTGTGTGTGTGAACGTGTGTGTGAGTGTGTGTGAGTTGTGTGTGGGAGTGTGTGTGAGTGTGTGTGTGAGTGAGTGTGCGACTGTGTGAGTGTGTGTGTGAGTTGTGTGTGAGTGTGTGCGTAAGAGTGCGTGTGAGTATGTGTGTG